>KB672868.1:12623188-12696222 GCA_000349145.1 Anopheles dirus | reverse complement strand
CAGCTTGTCGCCCTTTTTGTAAACTGGGTGGATGATACCCAGTTTCCACTCCTCCGGTAGTTCTTCCTGCTCCCAAATCTTCACGATCAGCTGGTGCATGACGACGCTAAGCCTCGCCGGGCCCATCCTGAAGAGTTCTGCGTCCAGTCCATCGCTGCCAGCTGACTTGTTGCACTTCAGCTGCTTGATGGCACTGAAAACCTCATCAAAGGATGGCGGGGACATATGTGTAAAACTGAATATGAATATGTGTAAAACTATATTCAGCAAATAAGTTTGAACACTAACTCGTTTTGATGTGACGTAAAGCCCGGAACCGGAAGTTTTGGTTTTTGTAGTAATGATTCTAATTTTTCTGTTAATCCTCACTTGATGAGCATCATTCAAAGCGGTCTTTTTATAATTATAAAGGACTATTCATTTCAAAACTGAGCAAACACTTTACTTAAACCCGCCAAAATGTATTATAACTTAATGATCTAGTTTGCCAAAGAGAATTGATTTAAAACCTGTAATCTTATTCTTAAATCTCCCATTACACTTGCGTTGGCCAATTGTTTTAACAATAATACATTAACTCAGGCATGTTAAAAACATTTCAGATACATTTGAGTTAATTTGGAGACAAATTTTATCCTTTTGGAGATTTCTGCATGTTTATTCTCTGTAAGGGCGAGTACTGGAGCGCTTTTTTAATGATGTTTTAGTTTCGTCCTCTATTTCACTGGCACAACATCCTCACGTAAGACTGAGCTTCCCATTTCGGACTTTTGTTTTCATTTTCTGAAAACTGTACCTTCTTGGGAACCGATAAGTAATGGGAAATAATATTCAATTCACCACTTCGAAAATAGGGCCCCGTGCAGGCGTCCAAATTTTCCACCCACTGCCACTCGCCCATCGACCGAAAAGCCCATCATCGATTCGGCTTACTGTCAAAGCATCGGTTTTCTTCGTGCACAAAAAGAAATTTTGACCACGTGTCACTCCCAATCGTCGGTGCAGCCCCTCCCCATCCGGATCGAGTTCGACGAACACGGGGGCGGGGTCGCCCGGGTATTTCAGGACATTTTCGCGCGAACCCCAAAACCACTCCAGTTCCACGAATTCATTACGCTCCAAAGCGGTGGCAAGTGGTGTCGGGCGTAAGGTTTGAAACTTTACTCCACCCACACACACACACACACGCACGTCCGCACTCGATTGGCTTGCTGGAAAAGGGGGTACGAAAGCTCGCCCTTTTGGAATCGGATTATCATCATTCACCTCATCACTCATCCGGTCTCAACGTGTCATCGTGTCACAATTTTGCCATCGCGCGCACTCGAAACCGAGTGTGTGTGTGTGTGTGTCGGCCTGCACAATCGTCAATCTTTTTCCACTCTTAGCACAATATCATATGGTTCGTTGATCGCTTGCCTGGCAGCTTTCCACCGGGGGTGAACACCATTAAAGTCATTGGGCTGACAGTGAAAATCCTGGGGTGGATAAATAAATCTGAACCATTTTCTTTTCGTTTCGTTTCTTTCTTTTTTTTCGTTCGCTGTTGTGCCGCTTTTGTCGATCCGTTTTTTTATGGCCTCGAAGGTGCCATCTTTCAAGACGCGGTTTGTGATGAAATTTCTTCACATGCCTCCGGCTCTACTCCGGCTCGCTGACGTATGGGGTGTTGCGGCGTAACAAAAGCCAGCGCAATCCATCGCTTCCCGGAACGGATGGAGGGAGGACATTTATTTCCAACACCGAATCAATTCTTTCATTTGATGAGCTACCCCGGAAACGGATCGGGCGCCACACGGACGCCTGGTGGAGAGTGTAGATGTAACCAAACGACCGCAACTGACAATTGACAGTTTCCGTTTCCCATTTTTGGTTTCCGTCCGGATTACACGTGCGAAAGTGATTCCCGACCCGACGAGAAAAGGTTTACGCCCGGGAGAGGTCCATAAAGCCTTACCCTGGACGGTATGGTCATAAAGCATGCCGCAAACAAAATGACGGACAGCGTTTTGAGTCTTCGCACGTACGCAAGGAATGTGCTGCGTACGGCTTGCGTACAGCGCAGGCAAATGTTTACGATGGCACGTTAGATTGACCCCACGTTATTGTCGCCACCGACAATCAAGCACCGATAAGACATCGGGAGGGGAACGAATCATAAAAACGAGAAAAAAAAACCGTAATGTGTGGGCAGGTAAAGGGAACGCTATTTAATATTCACGAGCGCTGCATCATATCTGTCGGTCACGCGTTTGGCAAAAAGGATCCAATCCGTTCGGTGAGAATTCAATTTCCGTCAAATTTCACACCGTAAACCATTTCTTACCTGTGGTGATTGGGGCCTTTGTTATTTTTTTTTCTTTTGTGCGCTTCTATGGCAAAGAACTTTGAGTTTAGAGGTCGGCAATCACTGTGCGATGTTTAACTAGTGACATTTCTAGCAGGTGTCATCTTAAATATTATCATTGACCCGACTGGATAAGACTAAGAGGTTCTAGAAAGCTGGTTCTGATCTTATGTCCATAACGTATACGACTACATCCGAGTATTGGCTACCTGTCCTTTGTCTTTCGGACGTCGGTTTTTGTATAGGACGTTGATACTTCAATATCCAAAATGATTGAGTGATGCACAAACACTGGTTTAAATCATTACTCCAACCTAATTTAGATCTCACTCATATAGAGAGTTATTATGATGCCAAATAAAAACAATATTCATCGATAGAAGAACTAAAACCATCGATTGTTGAAGGCTGCAGTAACATTGAGGAAAATGTACATAAATACTCGGAGCCAATCTTACTAACATATCAGAACATAATAGAACTATACAGCTAAAATAATTACGCCGAAAATCACATAATATTTAATAACAACTAAGAAGCGCAACCTTATTCAGTTCTAAGCTTATGCTTCTAATTTTACTCATAATAGCATAGATAGTCGAGGCTTTCGAGGATTTTAGCAGGCCAAAAGTATGAACTCTCGTGAAGCAATTAGTAAATTGTTCATGACATACATAACTTTCAAAATAATTTTACCTTGCTGCTTTTATAATCCTTTCACCCCGAAGTCCAAAGCAAGAGCTTTGATCCTGTTTAGCTTTTGAACTACTTGAAAAGGCACGGGAGAATAGCGCAGTTTTCATTCAAAACTAGCATTAACAGATAATTTTGTTTTGCATTACCAGGACAATTTTGGGAACATTCTTTTTCGCTTCTGTTTGATCTGACTGTGAATTATAAGCTCGTCTGATCACATGTCTCGTTATTGGTTGTATTACTCTGAGAATTCACGATTTGAATGAGTAAACTGACAGAAAATGTCCTATTTTACAACCTTCCATAGATATCCCGCTCGCATGCAGTCACATAACGTTAGTAGGAAACAAAATGGCCAAGAACTGGTCTTTCGCTAAGCAGTCCAACGACATGATGTACCCGAAGAAGAACGAAAGCGGGTCGCGGTGCGTTGGAGACAAGAAGAATACAAGCAGAAAGCACACAATCAATCCGCCGGCGCACGTTACTGGCGGACGAATAACGCACGGTCAATTGAACCCAACCAGCACCGCCGGCCCCAACGAGCACGATGGGCCAAACTCGAAATGGAAATCATTTTCCGATTTTAACGAAGTGTGCGCCCGCAATTCAAGCGCTCGTTACCATCGCAATATCGTGCACTACCCTGGGACCGGTCGCCATGGCGATCCGGCACGGGCACGGCAAACGATCCCTTTCGATGTGTCCCGCTCCGTCGACGGCGACGGCAGGGCCCAATCGAGCGTATAACTTTTATGCTGCCGCAATTGTACGCAACCGAGAGGCGGCGGTAGCGGATATTTGCAGCAAATTTGCGATTTGCGTTGATTCGGGTTTGATTCGTTTTGTGCTGAGCAAAACAAAGCAGCAGCAAGCAGCAGCAGCAGGGGTGGGCAAGTGAAGACAACCAGGGAACTGGGCGCGCGGGTTTATGTGGTTTTGCGCAACTTACGGGAACGCTGTGCGCTTTGTAATAAAAATGTGTTACACAATCTATCTCCGCGTCCGTCAAGCAGAAGTGCTCGAGTTTAGTGCGGATCAAACGGTTGCTCACTGCTTGTCTTACTTTCTTAATAGTTTCCGGCACGCAGTACGCCACTGTTACGCGGCGATCCACACGCGGGATTCGTCTTCATCACACTCGAGAAAGGGCGCGCGTCCTCTGTTCCCAAATCGGGTTTGGAAACGTTCTCCCCCACAGAAACCATCTGCATTCTCGTGCAAAATTTATTGCACACCATGAAATAATTCTATGGATTTACGACCGATACGAACCATAAGTCCTAGAATATCGCACAACAGCGGCAAGAACGGTCGAAACGAAAGCCACTGCCCACACTGCAACTTATTTGCATGCAACGAGATACTTCGCCTCATCCGTCAGTCTCGGTGTCTCGGGGTGCAGAGTGAAAAAAACACCACAATTCATTGGTTCCTCCAGCGCTTGGTCTGGCATCGCATCGCTTTCCCATTTCAAATCCGTCTCAACCCGGGAGCGAGCTCCACAGATACACTTATCCATCACCGAAGCATCATCAAATATTAACACTCACTTCGCAACCCACCGAAAGCAGCCGATCCGATCCGGGATGCAGTTCTCGTTCCGGGGTTTTGATGCAGTATCACGCCGTATGGGGAGGTTCTGCTGACGATGGCACTGCCGGCGCTCGTAAACCGAGCGGCTCAGTCCTGGGTGTCTGGAGACGTGGTTGAGTGGTTTTTCCTTCCACCCCCCGCTGTGGGAATGGTACGCTTGAGAGCGCTCCACTCAGGTCAGCCTGCAACACTTCATCAGTTGTCAAAAGCGAGCTCAAAGGAGAAAGCAGCAAATAACTGCACTGTTCACTACATTTTCATACGAAACACGGCGTATACAGGGAAGAAAAATATGATTACCTTGCTCTAACGAACACACCGGGCAATATTTTGATGAACGTGTTGCCGAAACTCACATACGTGCTCAGTAGCAACGGAGACGAAAAGCTTAGAGAGCTTTTTTTCAACACCTATCTCCTGTTTTTTTCTCTTCTTGGGAGCCTCCTTGTGAGAAATCTAATTTATATTTTAACACTCTCCCGTATGCTAATAAGATTGTTCTTCCGGGAAATTGGCTGCCTTCGGTTTGGTTGGTGCAATGGTTTGGTTGTGTACACTCGAAGCTTGTGGTTGTGACTTTTACTCTTTTTGGGCAGTATATATTGTGCTAAGCGGTAATAAAACTCTCTCCAACAGCTTTCTTTCTAAGTGGAAGGTTCTGCCATTTCAATGTAGTTAACGAACAACAAAATTTGTATTTTTTTATGTTCTTTTGAGCGAAAATTGTCTTTTCAAATATCAACCAAAGAGTGGTCAAACAATGGACAATTTTTTAAGATTGCTCACGAAAATTTGGACTTATATTACCAACAAATGATATTTTCCTGATATTTCATCTTGAACTTCGCAATTTATAGCATTTTTCATCCATTTTTCAACAGTTCCCTGAGTTACAAAAAATTGTTCCACTCAATCATGAAATCCTTCCACCCATTTATGGAATGCTTTTCTCCACGCACGGCTTTCCCTCTCTGTTTAGCGTGTCGGATTGAAAACTTGCTACGATGGAATTGTATCGACTTGTTCGTGGCCGATCTTTGAAATACACATAAAAAACACTTCAAGAATAGGTAGAAGGATTTCATGATTGAGTGGGACGAATTCATGTAATTCTGAGAACTGTCGAAGAATGGATGAAAAATGCTGTAAGTACTACTTACAAAAGTTACAGCCATGTTACAAAACCTCTTCAAAGTGCAAGTTGGTGTAGAATATATTATATTTTAATATATTTTAGATGGAATTTCTATGGTTTTCAGTGTATTTTGTGCTCTTTTAGTGAGTTAAAAAACCTTTATTTAAGGTGAGAAAATTTGTTTCAATTTGACGTCGAAACACAGCAGGCTGTGATATCTAGATTGTATGGAAAAATGACGGATGCTGAGCAGCTCGATTTTTGCTGTCTAACATTTTGCTTCTTTTCTTACCATTTCGATTGTTTTTTTTTTATAAATCAAATATAATAATTTGATTTAATAGTATTTTTATGATTCGATTAAGCACGGGTTTTTGTTGCATCAATTATGAATTAATTCAAGTAGCGCATCTCAAATCACGTGCTGCGGTTGCCCTCGTAATTCTCGCCTACTGTGTTAACGCTAAACACATCTAAATTATCCGTCACCACAGTCACCGTCGCTGCAGCTAACCGGCCAATCAGCGCGTGTGGAATGTTGGCGGCAGGAATCCGCTTGTTTTGCTTTGCCATCAGCTCCTGTTCCGATGCAGACGCTTCCACGAGACCGATACACCAGCCACTTAAGGGGGTGCTCTAGCGGATTCGTTACCGTGTCATCCCGAAGTGGAAGAAATACACACACCACCACTCGCCGCACCGCACACGGGGAATCGTACGCCAGCCGGGCGCTGATTCGCTCGTGGAATCGGCATCAAATTCCGTACCGCCATGATTAGCATAATTATCGCCCGCGCACAGCGATCCAGGCTAGTTCCTCTTCTTAGCAAACACCGCCGCTCCCTTAAAGGTGGAATGCTAGGGGGAGCGAATCCTATGCTCGAACCACCCCCGGGAATGGCATATTTAGCCGCATTCCGAACGGTTTTGGCTCGCTGCAATCAGTACCACGGGCTCTCCCCGGGCTTCAAACGAAAATGATAAACACAAGCCCGCGCCCCGCTCAAGTGGGCGTGCGGGAAGCTTATCCCGCCGCGTGCTTATCGTTTGTCAGCTCTCACCACTTACGTTCCCTGCGCGGAGGCGTCTTGCGTGTTTGTCATGCAGCGTCGTCACACTTCACGATAGACGCTTCAGACGCGTTCGTGGCACGCGTTTTTTTTTTCTTCAACCCGCCACCTCTGCGAGCGTCGTGGCGTTTGTACATTCGCCAACAAACAACAGCGAACGGGCGCGCCGGCACGTCGAAACGTTTGAGATTCCTCCCCCACGGACAAACGTGGTCGATACGGTTGCTTTATCGCGCAGCGAGACGATAACCGCACGAAACTTATGCCACACGTTTGCGGTCGTGTAAGTTTCACGTTGGTTTCTGCAGGACAGAGGGGTGGAGGAGGGCGCAGGGAGCAACATTGTGCGTAATCTGGGAGGGTTCATTGTCGCAAAGGGCCGCACGGTAAAAGTTGCTCCACGCTCGCAGCGAGGTACTTGGCGGATCGGATCAAATTTCACGATTTCACTCCCGATCCGGCCAAAACGATCGGTTTGTGTGAAAGGTCGCGCGGTGCCGACGAACTCAATCGGCGGGGTGCAACGCTTCGACCGGGGTGGCTGAAAGTTTTCCCTTCTATTAACTATTTACTAAGGCCACACGTTCCTCATTTTCGACCGGCCTGACACGTACCTGACCTTTGACGAACTTGCCATGGTTTGCAAGTTTTCTTCCAAACGGTTCGGTGGATTGTGGAGTATAAGTTGGAAATCAATTGATTTTTGTAACCTCTTTTGGTACTTACTCAGTTTTTGAGGAAATTTGTGACAAAATCTCAGCAGAACTGCTATGATTATTTTATAGTCTATTTTTGGAGCTTTTAGAAAATCAATCGAGAACACCGATCGGTTGTTGATTATGTTGATCATATTGAAAGGCCTTTAAAGTTATCAAAAATTTCACCAAACTTGGGACAGAAGTCTGCTCTGACAACAACATCACTGATAATTTACGCATAGGAATGACAGTCAATGCTTTTGTTACAGTAAGCTTCAATACCAATCTGTGCGATTTTTAGAACGGTTCTTTTTCAATTTATCAACATAGTTTGAACATTTTACAATTAAAAGAAAAACTTCTGTAAAGGCTCAAGATTTTGAGAATTGCATTGGCCTCATTTACTGTACTGAAGGTTTACTGAGGCTTTACAGAAGGTTTACAACTGGTTGAGCCAACGGTAATGACACTTATTGTTCACAGTGGTACGGTTCATGGACATGTGCTCCATTCCATTCCTTGCGAAAAAGCATTTGCAAAAAGTGATGTTTTCTGAGTAATGTCATTTCTTTTTTATTGATTTTCATTGATTTTTTTGAAAGTTCAATACTAAACGATAAAATAATATTAGTTTAATGTTATACATGTGATAGGATTTAAAGTTATCTTAACAACTACAAAATTATACCCAACATATACTATTTAATACTCTTTCTCGTGACAACTTTGAACGTTTTGTTCTCCTGGTACTATTTGAAAAGATTATGTTTAGGAGTATTTTTGATTCCGTCTGAGAGGTAAGATAATGGAGAAGTTTACTCAAAGACGAGCTCCATGAGTTGTGCGTTAATCTAGCTATGGTCCCGTCAGTTTCAGGCCACCCACAAGGACCTTGGTAAGCATCGAACGGACTGATATGTATGTAGCTTCCAATCTTTTACAGAATCTATTGAGATGGGCTGATTGACAGATTTCGTTGCGCTACCCTGAGCGGTGTCGGAACATTCACTAGCAGAGCCGAAATTGTATCCCATGACGTGTGTTTCAAAACGTGGCTTTTCCCATCCCCCGACAAGGCGTTTCTGAATGCCGCCTTCACTTCACAAATACATTACCCCATTCACTAGCCCAGTATGTTCCTAGACATTTAATTTTCACTACAATAGCGTTGTTATTAGTTTGATATCCGTGAACGCACATGTTGAACGGAGATTCATTAATCTGACTGCAACTTCGTGAAGTACCAGGCGCCTCCATCCATAGGCTCGCTATCTCTGCTTGATAGCCGCTCATAGAGCCGGGCAAATGCCGGTGCTGACGTGGCCTGGTCATCAATCGCTCGCCAGTATACTCGATCCAGCGCTGTCCATTGTAATGGTTTATAATACGCCACACTGCTACTGCCACTAGCACTAACGCGTGTGGTACTATTGTTTTCTTCGACATTAAGCTTCACTTTCGATTATAATTTCACCGTGGCGCAGGGATTTCGCGGAATGAAGTCATTTTAATGCGACCGTTTTGACATGTTCGATTGACGGTTCGCAAAAGTAAACACATCCCCCGCCGCCGGCTAGCTGCCACCGTTGCGATGTGAGCGCTCGATAAGCGAATAGATAATGCGCTCTTGCTCCTCGAACGAAACGGAACACGTAAGACGTGTTTCCTAAAACGGCCCGGCCTTCCCCCGCCCGGATAATACGGTTGACTGGATAATGCAATCTTATTAGCCACCCACTTACATCGGGCGGAACTTTGCTCGTGCCGAAGTCGGTGTGGCCGAAAGCAAACGCGCCACCCAAGCGGAACGTGTGACGTTTTGGACAGCACGAACCGATCTGCCCGTCCTGTCCTCCCGACAGCCCCCCGCCCGGCTCACCCTCCTCACACACACACACACGCGCGCGCGCACACTTCGTTGCATTAATTTATGATAATTGCTCCCGTTTCACGTTCACGCAGCCGAATGTCGAAGCTTTGTCGCCACGGTGGGGAGCGGTGGGAACGACACCGGCCGAGGATTTCGTTTTTATTCCATTCGCTTAGCCTGTCGCTAATGCTGCCCGACCGATAAGTGATGATTGACATAATTCGCCGGGACATGTTTATCTTCGCTCGTTATCTTGGCCTATTGAAATTGACAGGACAACACCGCCGGCCACCGGCACTAGGCGGCTGACGTGAAGAGCAACGGTACCAACAACAACAGCAGAAGAAGAAAAAAAACAAAGCGACACGACGAAAATGATGACAACGCCGTCGGCACCAGCTCGAGCTGGGAGACGCTGCGTGAGCGAATCAAACTGTTTGCGTCCGGAATTTTCGATCAGTTTGGCCGCCGGCCGACGACTTCGGATGCCAGAAGGGGGAGGGGGGGGGGGTTCGGAATTGGGTACCCCGCGGGCAGTACACCGTCGGTTGTTCGGATCTGATTAACTTGCTACAGCGAGTGCCCGAAAATAGAAATGCCCGGCCCGCAACAGCGATGGAGGCGGGAGGCAGCGTCTTGATAAAGCCATGTTTGCTTGAAAACTCGTCATAATTTGTCTTCAAACTGAAGCACACCGCTTAGATGGCTCAATAGATTGTTAAGGAAAATTGAAGTGGTTTGGTAACGTTCGTTGTACATGAAACGCGATGAAGCGATCAATGCTAATATTAGCAGCAATAATAGTTTAAAAAACGTCGGACAACTGTGCCAAGATATGAGTTTAGTTGTTAATAATTTAAAGAAGAGATTACTCAATGCTTTTTCGTTTAATGAACATTTTTAGCTCTTTTTTCTTTAAAAACTCCTTGAAAATGAATTATGTCCGTTTCTATTTTATAAGTTTTCTCATGTCTAATAAGGAGCTTCTTGTTCTAATGATAGCAATGCATTTGGTTCATCTTGGAGAGAATGTGATATTTATGAGTTTGTGGAAAAGTCAAAAATGCAATGATCTTCCCAACGATAGTACACTGGATTACAAAACCGAACATACTGTATGTGAGAAAGAAGTGCAAACTTGTTGTTACAACACGTAACAGAGAGAACGAACTTTCTTTCACGCGGACCAGGAAATATCACAACAAAAGTTCTTTAACACTCTTTACATTTACATACTTTATTCACGTAGTTTACAAAGGACGCGGAGAGAGTTAAAAAATCACTCTTTCTTTTTCCCGGTCGCGTTCGTTCTGCCCGCGCCGCCGGTCAACGTACGCTCTCCGTGGCGATCGTCCTCGGCTAGCTGTCAGGCGATACAGCGACCGACAAATTTCGGCGCTGACACCGTTAAAATATGTTTTAACACTTGTCAATTAGATCAAAATATTTCCTTCCATTATATGTTTTTTTTTCTGAATATCCTTGAATTTTTCATTATGAATTCTGTAAATTGTACATATTTATCATGTTCATGCCTTACCATACAACCCACCAAACTGAAATCACTCAAAACAGTGTGAAAAGGATGAAAAATTGCATTGGTTTGATAAGGATTTCGGTTCCAGAAATACAACCAAGTTGTGGCGATGCGATCGATTTTTCAGCACGAACAAGTATTCAATCATTGAATAACAAAGCCAACATCCTTTGTAGCTTTATAACAAAACCATCTTTATTCTAACGAGCTTTATGATGTCTTCTTACAACAACCTTCAAAATACAGATCTACTTGAAAAAGTTTTTTTTTCTTTGATTCCAACCCATAGTTCGCTATGTAACAACATAAAAAACTATAGACAAAAACACAAAATTCATTTAAAATATATGTTTATCTCATGTTATTCATGTCATGTGATTATCTCAAATGATCAAACAAAAGTAAACCAAAGCTGTATCAAACCCAACAAAAGTGCACCATCTTTTAAGATTGCAAATTATTTAGTAATAAAAACAATAACTATACTACCGGTACATTCAAGTGGATACACAAAGTTTTTTTTTCCTATTTATTCCACCTGAACTGTTCGGCATGGGACATGCGTTTCGAGTGCGAAACTGTTTTGCATGCATTAATTATCGTCGGCGAAGTAATTTTCCCACAACCAATCACGATCGTTCCCATCGGGCACCGGCATAACGCTTCGTATCCGGTCTAAGCAGCCCTTTAAAAACTAACTACGCAACGAAACGAAACGAAAGGAAGCACAACTGATGCAGAACCATCTCATCAAATCCCCCCGCTGTGTCCGTAGCCATCGTCCTGCCGAGCGCTGGGTGAGAATCTCGAAATTTATCATCTCCCGACAGCAGGGGCCAAAATTAATCGAAAGAACCGGGGAGGTGTGCCGCCGGTCCGTCATAAGAGAATCTAATCTCCCAAATTTGCCACCGCCCGGGCATGATGGAAATTTTATCGAACACTCTCTAGCTCTCTCTCTCTCGTCTCCACGTCCCTTACGTGCAGTCGGCAAGTTTGAATACTAATTAGCCGCAAAGCGTGTGCTTACACTTGCGCTCGCAGCGAGCGCAACGATACGCGGCGCGCAAACTGAATGTGTACGGCCAATTCCCAAAAATCGAAAGCTGCTCGAAGCGCAAGAGACGCGTGGGAAAACGGATAAGCGAGGAGAGAACGGGAACAAAATAAATATTATCCTTTGGCGCACGTCTTGCCACCTCTTCCGACCGAACGCGGCGCAAAACCGGATCAACGTCTTCACACACACACACACACACACACACACACACACACACACGGTCTCGAATCGCAAAGGCGTCGAAATGTAAAATCGAAAATTCAGCTCACGCCAGGCACGTCCTCGCTCACGGACTACAGCTAGGGTGGTTCCACCCGGCGAGAGCAACCTTGAACGTTCCCAGATCCGAGACGGGGCATGCAAAAGACACAAGGACCGGGCGAGGCCCTCTGGTCGGGCTGCCGGTTAATCATGCGAGAATGTGGTACGCCACGGTCGTAATGCTTTGCTAATTTTCTTCCCACGTGTCAGGCAGAATAGTTTTACCATTCAGGATAAATAGAAATGTAATTTTTAAATTGCTTTCTCTCTCCGTCCATAGCAGGCCGCTTTGCATTATGAAATAAAACTGAGTAAGCGACGCTATGAGTCAAAGCAAGAGGCATTAAAATCGTTTCTTAAAACACTGAAAAGGGCAATTTTGTTCCGAGTGCCGGAATCGGATCGTTCAACCAATGCAAACAAGCAGTGTAAACGACCGTTGCCGAGGTCAGCGTCCTGGACAACACACAGTCTATCAGTTTCGTCGATGCTCGGAATGGAGGCGAAGGAACCCAGCAATTGCGACTCGGTTCAAACGAGTTGCCATAGCAACGTTTGCCTCGCATCCCATCCCATCGACAAGCGTGGAACCTTTATTGTGATAGACAACAAACACAAAAAAAAACTCGTTGTTTCTCGTACCTTTCGCACTCAACCGTTTTCGTCGATTGATGTTCAGTAATTGGTGCGAAATCGTTCACCTCGGTAAAATATTTTTTTTACGATAGAGTTGTACTGATCAACCTTGAAGGAAGGAAAATATTAACGTATATTTCTGCTGTAAAAGAAAGTTTGATTTTTTTTTCATTGTTTAAAAAAACAACCAACCGTTTTAAAAAGAAAGTGAGAGCCAAGTTATACAAATCGATTTGTAAAGGAATAGATATGAGGTACATAAAAATGTGCAACAAAATTAAACCATCTTGACTCAATACTTGTCATAATGAAAACGTTAAACTTGTAACGTTACTGCTTACTTATTTTGAAATCATACGAAAAGCTATGATGAAGATGTTTATGAAGTTTATTGATTAAAGTAAGCTTCAATAAGACAATGATGCAGGTGATATACGATATACGATATGATATATGAAATTTTGGTGTACTCTAGCGCATGTTGATAAAAGGGGCTATTATGAAACTCAAACGGAAGAGTCTAACGGAAAACGCGAATATTCAGTGCACTGTTGTTTCAAACGTAATGCAAAACTAAAAACCTAATACGAATTTTATCATGATTAACCATTCCATAAACTTTTTCCCGATCACTCAAGTTTGTTAAAAATACCTAACATCGGATAATTCCAATTTTAATATGGTTTTTAATAATCCATTAATATGGTAATAGGTTTCGCTGGAGACTTTTCCGTTCGAGTTTCTTAATCTGCTCCATTACCTGCATTGGTATACATTTCCTGATTTGTCAAACAAATCATTCAGAACAAACAATCAATAATAACAAAACATTGATTTCAAGCTTTCATACATAAATCTGATCAGATGAAACATGTTTGCCGATTTTTCTTTTCCTTCTGCAGGAATAAATTAAAAATATTGTCTATGAACTATGAACTATGAAATTTCACATATAAAAACGGGTTTATAATATACCGATAGGTGCTGATAACATGTAGAAAAATGTTATTTCTTCAGAACTTTTTTTAAATGAACATTGAAGCTCCCAAGCGTGCACTTGCAATACTTTTTAACAATTAAATCACGCACCCACGATGAAAACGCATCGGCACGAGTTCTCACAAACCATTCATTAACTATAGCACACTTTTCGATATCGCCGATTAAAACCCAGCTTCGGGGCGAAACCGCAGCCGTCTCGCATCGCACCACCCGAACACTTAAGCGCATTAGACGCACCACGCTCGGCGAATGCTTAACATGGCCACAAACACCGGTACCAACCAACCATGAACTTGCAACACCTCACGCCACGCGCACACCGCAGGAAAATCATTAGAACAAAACCTCCCCGTGGAGCGTCGTCCATTCCGTCAATCGCGTGATGCGTTCTCGGCTTAGCAAGCCTGGCGTAACGAACGGCGCACGAGAGCAAACCCATCGCAAGCTCAGACAAGCACCTAATGAAATTAATTTGCATTCTCACCGTCGACGACGACGAGTCCTGGCTGGCAGAATTCAAAGATTCTAGCAACCTCTTCCGCGGTGTCCCGTCAGTGGAACCCGATCGCATCGCGCAAACGACCCCGAAAGCGAGCGCCTGAGCACCTGAGAAAGTCGGCAGCGTCGGCAAAGTGTTCGCTGCACCAACACGTCACACCACATTTGCAGTAAGTTCTGCAAAGACGCGCGATGCATCGCACCGCGTCAGCTTAGAGCCGGCGGCAAAAAGCTCGAAACGCAACCCCGTTCCCGGTTGCGCTGAAATGTTCGGAAATCTCGGCAAATGCGCCGTTTCCCATTGACCTCGGGCGCAGAAAATAAGCTAACGACACCCACGCGGCATCCATCGTTCGCAGGGGGGGGGTGATTTTTCCCATCCCGGAACGACCCGGTACGGCCTTGGTGTGTCACCGGCATCGGGGTCCGTTCCGTCCGATAGCGCGTATGAATTATGGATACGATTTATGACTTTGATGTTTTCTTCGACTCTTGCTGCGGTGGGCCGGGCAGGAGATAGCACGGCACGGCCTCACCGGCCAGGTACGGTTGCATCGGCCTCGGCTCGGAGAGCAATTTGCATTCCTCGCCATCCCAAAAACCCCCCCAGTGGTGGTCCTCGATCGAACACTCGGGCGTTCCGGAATTCCCGGCATTTCTTGGTTTCAATCGGTTGCATCTCCCTCCCGAACACGGATGCAGTGTTTCTTATGCAAGGTGTGCCACCCCCCCAACTTACCTCCCACGCGTGCCCAGCTGCATTCCCGCCGCCCGGATTCTGCACTGTCATCCATAATTGAGCGCTAATTGAATCGAATCCGGTCGAGTGGAAATTCATACCGGATGCCTGCGCTTGATAGGCTACCGGCTGCCGGCTGCCGGCCACTGCTGGCTTGGTGGACACTTCCAACCGAAAATTTGAGTCCCGTACAGGGCAGGATGGAACCGAGTGCACCGGCTACGCTGGGGCAGTCTTTGGTGGAATAATTTTTGAAATTTGATTGAATTTACTCACTCCCCCGGGCGGGCGCCTCGTCGGATTTGGCAAACCGTCCGTTTCTTCCGGCGGGCATCGTTCTTCGCATCGCATCCAGCCATCCGTCAACACCTTCTTGCGGGTGCGGCTTCTTGCCGGTTGGCCATCGTCATCCCATTCACCGTCTCGTTTGATGGAGCCCATTTGCGTGCGGCGAGTACGGCAGCTAATTGAGTTTGAAATCGATACCCGGTCGCACTAATGACCCCGGCAGAGAGACCGGTAAGTACCCGTCGCCGTCGCCACTCGCGTGCGCTCTCCGCGTGGCCATCGTTTAACCGAATTTGCTCGCATGAACAACCGGCTTCGAAAGCAGCACAAACGCAGTGATTGCGGGCTTAGTTTTACGGGTGAGGAGGCGTTTGTACGATTCGTTTTCGTTTTAGGCGATTGAAGGGGGGGGGGGGGGCGAATGCGTTCACTTGAAGCGAGGATTAAAGTGAGGAAGCTTATGCGATATTTGAGGCAAGTTAGGCCCTGTTGCTCCAAACATAGCACCTTGATTAGTTATCGGCTTTAGAAGATACGGAAACAGGTTTGAAGCTATGCTTCTATAGCGTTCTAGGTTCGCTTTTGTATATTTTCCCACTTTATATTACATAATCATGATCAACAAGGCTAAAGTGTAAACAATCTCGGCTATAGGAAGACCAAACATGTTTTGAAAATGTTTTAAGACAAACCAAAAATCTCTCTGCGCTGATAACACTGATTCTAAAACGAATGCAAATAAGACAATCAAATGAAAAATTAGAATATTGAAGTCTGTTTGAAAAGATGCAAATAAAAGAGTTGAGTAAAGAGTAGAGAATTGAATAAAGAGTTTAGTCGTTGTTTTTAGAGCATTAAGAAACATTGAATGAGATGAGATTGTTTTATAGATTCTTAACAAGTGATTGGTCCTAAACCTGGAGAAAATTACCAATATGCCTGAAATAGTACATACCGAGGTGTATATTTGTATAATTAACGATATTATGTTAAAGAAAAGTGAGACTTTCGATGAGTATCGATCAACAACACCTGTATTTGAATGATAAATTGTTGTAACTCTACATTCAAGTCAAGTTACATGATGTAGTTGATAGATAAGTGCAACATACTGATCAAAAACAGTTGATACCAACTGTTGAACTCAAGCGTAGTTGAGTTGAATTCCAATACATTGGTAAAGTTCTCCAAAAGACGACAAAACTTCAAGAAGAGATCCAAAAATGGACCTGGCTCCAAAGAAGTGATCCAAAAGAAGTCACACCGGAGAGGTTTTAGGCAAACTAAAATTTTCTTACATCGGGAAAGGTTTCATCCGGTCGTTGTTATGCGAACTGAACTATACAAATCTCATGTTGGTTCTAATCTGACTAATCTGATATATGGGCCAAACAAATCAATCCGATACTTTAGACGTAAAGCTTCCTACAACGAAAGCAACAACAACAGAACCATTCGAGCACATAAAAAACACATTTGTTCTAGCGATTACCATAAGTCGGCGGACTACTTCAGGCTGTGCAATTTTCCACTCCAGCCAGCACTGCAGGCCTATACCACCGCGACAGGGCGTGAACGGCTCGCCCGCAGCAGCGGGAGCAACTTTCCCGACTGCCCTGGCAAGCTGATCACAACTTCATCACAGCAGCTGTTGCCGGGCAACGCGTTTTGCAACTGCAGCCAAAAACTTTCCCACCGCCCTTCAAAGCATGTGGCGTCGTTCCATTTTTGTATGTGTTTTTTTTGTTCTTCGTATTATTTTACTTTTTTCCCTTCACCCGGACAGATTGCCGAAAGCCTAACTTGTCGGGCAGGCGGACGCGCGCGCAGCTCTACGAAATCTCTAATCTCCTCCAGTGTCTAAAGCTTCGGCAGCTCTGGCAGCACGAACTTTTTCCAAACTATTCCCAGGCTCCGGGAAACTCAATTGAATATGTACTGTTTCGCTACGCTTGCAATATGCGCATACTTTGACTCGACTCAACACACGTTAAACATGCATGCGCCCATGTGTGTGTGTGTGTGTGAATGGACACTGGCAGCCATTGCTCAATAAAGTTGACAAACGACGGCGCTTTGTTTGGAGGCGCTTGGAAGAGACACGAAGCGGAAAGAAAGGAAAAAAAACTCACCACTTTCTTCCCACCCTCCGATGGACACAGGCGGACACACATGACGTCCAAGTGCGGAGAAGGCCGGGCGCGAAAAGGCGGAAAATCCTGCAGCTCAAAAAGTTCTGGCTTTCCGCCTGTGGTCCTTTACGGCACAGCGACACAATACAGAGCGTACAGCGCGCTGATGCAGATGTATTGGTGGTATTGGTGTAGCTTCCCGCACAGACCTACACGCGTTTTGTGCCAGCGCCTGTCAACATTTTCCCAC
Organism: Anopheles dirus; assembly: GCA_000349145.1. NCBI lineage: Eukaryota > Metazoa > Arthropoda > Insecta > Diptera > Culicidae > Anopheles > Anopheles dirus. Next base: position 12,678,407 of record KB672868.1, on the reverse strand, counting down.
ATCAGAGGCGTACGTGACGTTGCTTCAATTGACTCGATTGTGCGGCCGGTACTGACCAGGGCCTGATTATGTGACGGCGTATGTGTCGGCGTATGTGTGACGGAGTACTTAGTGAAATTAAACCCTTTCCACGAGCCCCACCGTAGTTGGCGGGAGAGTTTGTAGCAATTGGTTGCAACTATTCTTGTCTGTTTTGTGTTGTTGCACTACATATAGAGAGAGAAAGGAGAGAAAGAGAAAGAGTCTTGCTATTTATCACATACACAAACTGGTTTATTTTGTTATTTCCTCCATAGGATTCGTATCACTGCAGGGTGTCTTTCAATGTATCCAATGTAAAGTTACCGTTTGTAATACACCTAATGATCCTCCTGCATCAAAATGAATCATCTTTTTCTCTTAAAACAAAGGAGATGGCTTCATCGCATTTTGTTCATACTTTAAGAGTGCACAATCCATCTGCCAGTCGCTTCTACCATTTTGTCATAGTTTACTATGTGGATTTCAAAGATCGAAATCAAACAATTCGGTACAACTCCATCAATGTTAGTATTCAATCATACACTCTAAACGAAGTTAGCCTTGCTGAGAAAATGACGTTTACGTTATGAGTGAAACGTCTGAAAGATTGGTGCTCTTCTAAGTAATGAACTTTACAGATTTAAGTAGCTGTGTGCTATACAGTGCAATAAACGAGCTACTATAAATATGATAGTCACAGGCAGTGTTGTAAACAGTCGACACTTTTTGCGACATTCGCTATATGCGGCGAGTGAAAATCATTTCTTCACGATGACACGAATTCTTCACTGCCGTCATTTTTCTGCCCTGTCAAATGAATGATATTTTCATAGCAGTAGAATGAATGCTGTTGTTTTTACCGTCATCGCAGCCACGATCAAATGATTGTAAACAAAGTAGTTTGAATGTCGTTTGACATTTTCGCATATTCCATTTTTCCGTGGATTATAGTGTATATCTGCCCAAATAACAATCAGGATAGTTAATTTTCATTTTCTAATTGAATACGGAGTTGCAAATCAGCGCAAGTAATAATAATGAATGCCAAATTGATTAAGAGAGAAATAAATTCCTGTGGCAAGCCTCACCTCAGTTTGACAGAAGGATGACAAATCGATGATAGGCGATCGAAAGCGTTCTAGGTCGTTTGAAAACCCTGGATATGAATGTCAAATAACTACACCCAAAAAATGTCATGGAATCGAACGACATTTTTTTAAGTGAATGTCAAATGAATTCATTGCGTTCGAATGTCGAGCTTCACAATGAACGAATGTAGGCAATTTTATGTCAATGACTGTCACCTTTCCCAACACTGGTCACAGGACATTTTTTTAAGAAACAACTTTCAATACAAAACATCAAGTGCATTTGCCCAACAACTCGTTCCCGACCGGTTCTAATCGTTTCGAGCTTACTTACTCTTCCTTAGCGTTACCGTGAACGGAAGCGTCTCAAACTTTGCCTCGGTATCAATAATTTTCCCCGAAATTCCAATCATCAATCCCTGCTCGCTGGCTTTCGTTTCTCCCCGCCATTCACCAACATCGAGAAGTGCGTCGAAAAGAGCAGACACACACACACACACACACACACCAGCAGCCACACAGACACCTGTACACTTCGACACCATCCATCAAAACGTGCTCAAGAATTTCGTCATTTCGACTACATCAGCAGACGGGGGTCGTACGAAACAAGAAGCTGAAGTAGCTTACATCCAACTTGTGTTCCCGGTTATTGCATTCCGCCGTATCGCTCCGATCGGCGTCGCGCTGGGCGAGGTCAGATATCGTCGACTTTCCGCTCGTGTTTCGCTGTTTCCGCAAGTTTCCGAGCGAAGAACAGGGTGTGTGTTTTTTTGTTTCCTCTTTGCGCGGAGAGGAAATTTAATCTTTTCGTTACCGTTCAAAGAACGCATCGAACGTTCGCGTACATTTCTTCTCGCTTTTAAGTTAGCACACGATTTCAGCTTCTGCTTTTTTTTTTTGTTCGTTGTTTTATTGCGAACCATTGCGATCGTTTAGCCACGGCACCCCGGCTGTACGTGTTTTATTGCACGTCCATGTTCGGTATGAACGACCAACTGTTGGTATGCGGAGTGCGAAATAAGATACATCCCGATCCAATTCGGGAGGTGTGACGTGCTTCGGCGCTGAATGGCGTTCGTTTTGTTTTCTGGTCCCATTTTTAATCCCCAAGATTGTAAGATCAAACCGACCGATAAAATACGATAAGATTTTCCCTGCCCTTTCTGAAGCATATTTCAACACAAATGCGATGTCCTTGGGAGCTACAGTTTCACTGCTTAGCGTAAGTGCCAAGTGCTCTTTCAGAAACTCTGTAGCACATAATGTTCGGTCGGTCGAATTTATCCTCCCGGCCCGGTTCCGTAAATCGAGAACCGATCCAGAACCCATCGGTTTCTCTCTCTCTCTCCCTGCGCTGCAAGGGCAAACTTCGTCCGGTCAAAATCGACAAACAGAAAGCTCTTAGCCGGGAGTGTGCTTAACTAACGTTTCAAGCTCTCGTTCTCACTGCCGGCTGGCGCGATCCTCTAAGAGAACTTTAGCCGTTCCATGTTCATAACTCCCCTACGACAGGCGGAGCCCGACCGACTGGCCGAAAGCTACTTCGCGTTAATTGAAATTTACCATGCACCCCGACGGTAACTTACTGCTGGTGCTGCAAAAGCACCTTAAGTGGGATGCAAAATGGCTAGCACATTAAAATCTTGCAAATACTTCACCGGAGGGGTGTAAGTGGCCCCGTGGGCCCTCCCGGAGCGCATCTGGGAAGTAACCGGCACGCCGAAAGACGTCCGGCGGCGGCGGCGGCGGCGTATGCGTGTTTGAGTTGCGGCGATAGTTCGGGTGAAAATGTGCTTGTTTACGTAGAAATGGAACCAAAAATTGAACCAAACGGCCAACCCCGGACTGGCCGAGCAGAACCCATTAGCAAACATGTTCATTCAAACGAACCATTAACGATGGTGCGGTGGCGGTGAGAGTTCGTTCATTTAAAGTTACAACAGATAACAATGTTCTAACCACCTAACCAACTAGTAATGTTGTGTTGATACAATTTAGTGGGTATTGCTATTAAAACTAGGACAACAAATTTTAACGTAAAGTTTTTTATACATTTGTAAGCAATATCAACTGGTTATCACTTTGTACACAATGTTTTCTACAGTGATAGGTAATTTCTTTTCTTATAAATCAAAACATTGCAACGAAATCCCCGTACCGTTAAATTCTCGGTGGTTCTTTTAGAACAGATAGTGTTCTATAGATGACAAGCAATCTAAACTAGGATACTACATCTAATATTCATCTCCTTTTTGACTACTTTAATGTAAGAATTTTATTCAAAAGTTCTGCGTGTAGTTCCTTGTTATAACAATGCTCTTAAACTCGCGTCTATCTTCGCCCGTGGTCAACCGTGAACTCTTCTTCCATCTGCCCAGCTGTCCCACCGTCAAACTGTCATTCTGTCAAACTGTCATTCTGTCAAACTGTCATTCTGTTTGTTGACCTTTTCTTCATTCTCTTGCTATCTCTCTCTCTCTTCATCCACACCAACACCACATTAATAATAAATATAACGTAACATAACTATACGACCGCCTGTTTTTGAGAAGAAAAGAAATCTTGAAGAGATAGATAAAAGTATTGTGCTACTAAATTGTAGTAAAGAGCAAAAACTGTCGTTTCGCGATTTTTTCACATTTTTATAAATATTATTATCTTTTTTGTCGTGGATAAAACTGCTCCATCTCCCACAGATATACGGGTACTTATAAAAACTATTTTTTGACAAATAATTGTTTTAAATACAAGTCATTTTGAAAGGCTTTGAATGAATTAGCTCGAAGTTGTCTAGCTCCCTTAAGCAATGGAAGACAATGAGGTGCTATGAGACGTAGACCTAGTCTGAGATGGATGGACCCTGTTCAAGAGCATAGATTCAGCATAGATTCATGTATCAATTTGTGTGTAACGATAATCTTCATCATTAAGTTGAAACAGCCCATTTGTTCTTTCGGTTTGTAGCACGTGTTTCGCTAGCTTGATATCGCAGCCCAATTATTCAATAATTGCTAACACAATTCTTGCGCGTCAAAATTCCCACACAACACTCAGTCCGACTCGTGCAGCTTCTTGTAACACGCCCAAAAGTTTTCGCCTGCTTTCTGAACTTACGAACGGCTACGTTTTCCCACCAGACACCGCGCTGCGTCTCATCCCGGCCAGAAGAGCCTGCAGAACTTGCGCCAAACCACACGCCACGCCATTTTCCCGCCGACCGCCCCGTACTCCGCCCGCTCGCAAACCGGTTCATCCGGTGCGAGCGCAAGATATCGTGCATATTTTAGCTATAAATTTTAAATGTTTTTCCACATGTCAGACCGGTAACAGACAGTGGTCGGTTTTTACACACGCGTCGCTTTTTTGTCGGCATTCCCAAAATGCTTCCTTCTTGCCAAAAGCGACCGGGAAGCGACCGGGAAGTTTTTGCATGCCGGTTGGCTCTCTTTCTCTCTCTCTCTCCTCCGTGGCATGGGAAATCGAGACGATCGAAGCAAACGATCGTTTGTGGGCTTATCGATTAAGAACGATCCAAATTTGGAAGGTTTTTTTTTTGTCGAGACTTGCTTCCACAATTTCGCGCCACGTTCTTCTCGACGCCGTTTCTTCGAGCAAGTGTTCCTGGCGTTGAAACCACTCACTTTTTCAGTGCTTTACAATCGTTTTTGATACCTTTCGTGCAAAGAGAACAAAAAAAAACATTCAAAAAGAAACAAATACTTCGCCCGAAACTTTCAACACAAGCTTCTTAGCCGGCGCTCGCCGCGAAACAGGATGGGTGGAGCTGGTGTGTGCCGCCGCGAAACAGCACTCAAACAAATTCCGACAAACAATCATAATGCCACCGTGCCCGATTCGAATGCCGGGATCGCGGTGCTATTGCTGTTCCGTCGATACTGGCTCCGTCACATTTCGGTTTCCGCGTGCTGCGAAAAACCCATGCCCGAATGATTCATTTCTCGAGCGCGACTTTTGCCATCCGTTTTCCGACTCTTGACAGCGCCAAATGTAAGTTTTGATCAGCTTTCTTTGCACGGAATTTGAGACCTGTCTCCTGTGTGTGTTTTGTTGTTGCTGTTCTTGTTGTTGTTGTGCACCCATTTTGTTCAGGCCGCTTCTCTTCAGGGTGAGGTTGCTACGGGTCCCGGGAGCTGGTGAACAGTTTTCTGATTAGACGCACCGCAGCAGACGACATCCGGCACGGAAATCGATTCCCGTCACGTTGTGCAGCTTGTCAAGTGTGCGTTGGAAAGTTTAAATGGCCTGATGGCAGAACGGTTGCCAAGGGCGTGCCGCAAGTTTTGCGATTGGAGCATGCAAAACATGACCGGCACAAGATGAAGCCAAGCAGCATGGAACGGAGGGAAACAATGTGATGCGAACGGCGCGTCGCAAGTTGCACTAGACATATGGGTCGTTGGCAGGATTTGCACGTGGAAATAAAACTAAATCATTCACAAACTTGTTCGTTCCAAAAACGGTAGGTGATCTAATTGATATCGGAGGAATTGAAGGGGATCATTCAAAAATATTCAATTTAAAAGGGAATATGAAATCTAATTTATTAATTTTAGAACATTACCTTTACTTTAACGAGTCTTTTACAAGCAGGAAAGCAGAAAAAGCAGTACCAGAATTATTATAAATTGGCATAATAATGGCAGTCAATTCGTTGTTACGGTTGCCAAGTAACCATAGTGACGTCATGGTTGTGTGAAAGAGACAACTGGCGCAATTAATAGAGTACACACTCTCTCCGAGAATTGCGTGATGTAATCCTGGCTGCCAGTGTAGCAAGTTTTTTTATTGTTTTTGTTTTGGAAAAATATGTTCCATTTTTCAATGTTGCTTTTCATGAGAGTCCCATGAGGTTTCCGAAAAGAGAAAACAATTATTATAAATTATAAAAAAGCAAAAACTACAATCTGGATCATTGAAAAATGCAGCGAAATTACTTAAAGCCTTCAGTGTCAGTCGGTGTCAGCCATTGCAGACAGGTCCAGCTAGTTGTAGATATGTCTTTCCTAACCCAACCTAAGCGAAAGTATCATAAAATGAGCATGATTAATTTAACACCAGTTCCGGGTTTATGACCCTTCTAAAATATATCAGAATCGAGAAACACCATCCGCACCGAACGCCAACCTCGACCATCACGGCTAGTTGCCACTCATAAACAAACACCGTCCAAATCATTCCCGCCTGGCACCGACCTCGCCCGGGCACCGCTTCCGGCACCGTAACGAAACTTGCAAAATAAACTCATTAAACGAACGATATCATTACACGGAACGACAAACATTTCAACCAGGCGCGGACACAACCAGGGGGCGCGCTTCCAGGATCCAGAGGGAAGAACAAAAATTCAAAAGCCATTCCGACGAATGGCACTCCGCGGTAATCTGCGCGGTAATCACGAGTGTGGGTGTGAGGAAAAACTTCCACCCGGTACGCCGAATGCGCAAATGGCACACCTCGCACACATCGAGACCCCGAGACGTCCGACGGTGGTTCGATTCTGTAATAAAAACGCACGCCCAACCTGGCAACCGGGGCCGTTCGAGTGGAAAAAAACAAGCCGGTGGAACTAAGAGACCATAAAATAATTAGTTCGGCTGCTCGTAAAAGACCCCGTGGCCAATCGTGTCGTGACCGAATGCCAAATTCCGGCACCGGACACCTCTTCATCCGGTGGCTCCGTGGGTCCACCGCCCCGCGAAACAAAAGCGATCCCCCGGAACGCGGAAAACTTCGCACGGGTTTGCAAATGGCCGTTCGCGGACGCTCTGCGGTTGCGTTCAAAGCACAGGGAGAAGATCCTCCCTGCGCTCTGCCGTAAACCGTAATGGCCAACTAATGTCGTCTTAATGCAAATCACACCCCAACGCTGGTTTGTTTCCACGGAAAGTGCGGTGCAGCTCTGCTGCAAGCTAACGAAAAAGTAATTATCTTCTGCTTCTTCGCCGTGCAGCACTTTTTTCTTTTTTCTCTCTCTCTCTTTCGCTTGCTTGGATGCCCGCCCGCCTGCTCGGATGCTGTAACACAAACACTGAAAACAACCATCGGGGCGATATTGGTCAGAGATCGGCACTGATTACGTGCGCCTTACGCTGATCCCGATCCAGGCGGTGCTTGCAACGGGCGGTGCAGGAAAATGCAGATAAGTGGGCTGATAAATCGCGCACTCGGAACCCTCGGGAGGTTGTGCCTGCGGTTTTGTCCGTTCGCTGCCGTCCCGTGTCGTGTGCAGAGCAACTTGCTTGATTCTCCATTTCTTTCCGTCACGTCTCTTGCACTTTGTGTCATCGTTGTGTTTGAAGACTTTCGCACTTGAATGTGATTATTTTTTGTTGTTGTTGTTGGTCCATTGCCGCACACCAAGAGCAGAAGACTTGACGGCTGTCCACCCGTTGACAGGCCGGCACACTGTTCCCGGCGTCTGCTGCGGACAGGCCCGTGCCGCTGCGGTTCTGCATCTTGGGTTGCATCCGTGCCGGCGAGTCGCTGGGAAACTAAATTAAAACTCGAAAAATTGAAAAAGTTACCACCGCGGCTTGAGCTCGGTGTCCGGTGTCCCATCGTCACGTTGCGCGTGCAAAAGGATGAAACTATTTTCCGATTAAACGCCAAGCAGCCAACAGCGGTTTGTGATGATGGCCACAGTGATCGAGATGAGTGGTCAACACAGCTTTTTTTGTATCGCTCCCCCTTGGGCATATCGGCCCCGGGTACTCTACTTGATGAAGCGGACCTGGGCCGTTAATGAAGAGAGACATTACGCCCCGATTGCTTATCGGTCGTTCCTGCACGATCGGAGTGAAAATGATAGCGGATCTAAATAAGTGTGCAGTGTTTTAGTTCACCGGGCCGTGGCGTGTCGTGTCGTGGAAAGGAAATCGCCGCAAAATGATGGTTGGAAAATTAATATCAACCCGGGATGGATGAAGACGGACGCTGGGTTCTGGAGCTGAATGCAACGTCCTTTGAAAGGAAAGTAAGTATGCGGCACTGCAATTTTCTCGTCTCGCTGCACTCGAAATAAGTAGGGATATCGCGTACTCCTGGTGAATACATAATGAAGGGTTCCATCGATAGATTATTTTGATGTAATCTGTAAGAATTTCCAACAATTCTCGTCAAGCGATTCATTGTGAAATTTTGTTATTTTTGTTAGTATTTAGTATACTTACTTTAAGTTAGTATACTTGTTTAAGAGAATCGAAGCCATTAGGTTGGATTAGGCATATCAAAATCGGCATTAAAAAATCAAATCAAGTATTTGCTAACCGATCGAATAAGGTGACAATAATATGTTATTCGTAACAGTTTGCTAAATGAGTACACTTCTATTGGATACGCTCTAGTCCATCAACATCCGGTCCAAGTAATGAATGCGTATTCAAAAATTGAAATGATCAATGCACAGTACATAACTTTAAGGCGATTTTAATGAAGTCAGTGGTCACAGCCGAATTATCGAATTTCATCGCAAGCTGTTGTCCGAGTTTTTAAACATAAAGAAACACAATTATGACTCTTAATTGTGTACGTATTAAATACACAAAAATGACTTCTGCCTACAAGTTACAAAATGTGTATAGAAATATAGCAATGTTTCTTCAAAGATGTCACGATTTTATCCGTTGTTCTGTGAGCTGATGAAGTTAAAGAATCGGAATACACAGCAACCATTTTATGAAAGATTACAATGCTTTAAAGTCCTCTACATGCTTCTTATTATGCAACTGTTTTTGTTTAAAGAGTCGAACCCAGTCACACATTATGAATAATGGCATTTTCTTGGATTTTTGGTTCAAACCTGGTTCAAATGTCTTGTAGCAAAATAGTGTTCAGAAATAAGAATTACGACAGTTTTCCACCAAAAAACCGCCAGGGTCATAATTTATAATCCTACATATTAAGAGTATTGGATATTTTTGTGAATCTACTGTACAAAGTTGCTGAGAACTGGCACACTCGATAACCGTATTTTATGTTTATGCAGTTAGTTACAAAAAAATCTTCACCACGTTCCCAAGTAATTCCTCCTTTTGACAGCAAATTACATTCATGCTCCCATCACGCTGATTAGAAAATCAATCATTAGATAAAAGTGTCAGTCAAGCTGCTGTTGAGAAGTATAAAAACATCTTGTATGCTTTCTATATCAGTATTGCAACTTTCATTCCTGTCTGGCAATGCTTTACAATTAAAACATCGCCTCGGTGCATGGGTGCGTTACCAGCAATGCAGAACACAAGCAGCGCATCGGTATCGCACAGCACAGTCTCTACAAATGAACTCGCGGACAAACAATAGCCGCAACGCATCCGCGACTGCACACAATCCGGTGTCGGTAGTGAAATTCGATCCGTTGGCGGACATATCGTTTTTCGAGAAAAAAAAAGCTAGCACAAACAAAAACCTCCCGGATGCTGGGCCGACCTCACAGCAGGCGTGTGGCCGGTGTGAGCCAGCAAACAGAAACCCCACCGTAGGGCCGCATATCTCATTAATGCACTGGTGGCTTTGCGCTATCAATCATCATAAATCATTTAGATCGCATTGCCTTACGCGTATCGAATGACAGATCGATTGGTTTGCCTCCCGCGGGCCGGTTTCGGGTTTTGGCTGGCCGTAGGGAGATACGAGTGCGGATACGGTGTCGACGTCGGTGTGTCCATTACACACACACACACACAATCGGTGAATGCTTCCTCAGAGGATAGCTTAAATCGCAAGCTAATTGTAGACTAATTAGATTTATTATTCCACCAGTGCAGCGCGCGGACGACACCGGACGTAGTAGCATCGATCGCACCGCGACGAAGCCCGCCAGAATTACGGCTTTCATCAACTCGACGCACGCCGTCGCACCCGTCACAGGACGACGGAGGCACATACTTTCGAACGGCTCCACCCGCATGCCCTACAGGGCGAACCCGTCCCGCGCGAACGATCGGATACAATGTTTGTGCTCGCTAATTTATTTGCCACTGCTCTTAATTATGCCTAAACAAACACGGTACAATTTACTGGCCGGGCCCCCGCTGCTGCAGCACTGCAGCCGGAAAGGGTCACGTTGCCGCGCACGCTGCAGTTCGGCTGACTTCTCGCGGTGCGTGCGAAATTTCGGCCTTTGTTTGGCTACATGGCGCACGTGCCGAACGCGTGCTGGCGGAGTTTATTGCGAGCCGCGTGTGCAACTGCATTTCGGGAGCTTGTTATAACAGCAGCCGGCCGGTGGAAACCGATCGCTGATGCAACCTGCGTTATAATATGTGGAATCAGGCGGGTTTTTCCGATTTGATGGATTATTGGGTGTTGTAATTTGAGTGTTGCAGAGCTCTACACATCAGTACCGAGTAAAAAGAGCACGATTCGCACCTCTAAAATGGTCAATAAGCGAAGAAAATCGTATGGACTCCATCTTTTTTGACTACCAAGCAAATGAAAATAATTAAAAATGAATTTTAACTGCCCGAAACATTTCGATTGCATTGGATTGAGAGTAGGCCCTACCCTACACATACAGTTAAAATCATTTATTACCATTTGGAGTTAATTTGTACATCTTTTGATAATATCTCAACAGGATTTTGGCATTGGCATTGGATACTCTTGTGTATAAAATACGCATATCGGTTAAGGCTTCGCAAGTGACCTTTATGAACTAATCTAACATGATGTGAAGTTAGGTGCACAATCCAAAAGAAAGAGTGCTCTGCTTCTTTAATGTGTGGATTCCAATTTAAACTACTTTTCATTATACCTTTCGGTGTGTGCCTCTTCATACTTCGATCCACCTGAGATCGACACTTATAAGCATGCAATCTTAAAGGCTATATATGTACTACTGTGGTAAAAAAAATAAGGTGACATTGCATTTATTTCAGAAACTGTGCATTTATTCTGCCAAATCGATTTCGTCTCCTTCAAAGTATTCTCCTCCTGATGCAATCCACTTGTTTCAACGAACTATCCAGTTTTCGAAACAGCTGTTGAACTCTGCTGCAGAGATGGCTTTCAGTTCCGTCCTCGTTGCGGCTTGGATCTGTTTGACAGACTCGAAGCGATGTCCCCGAAGTGGTCTTTTTAGTTTATTGAATAGTCAGACGTCGCATTCTTCCAAATCCGGAGAATACGGTGGTTGTGGAACGACGTGGATACAGTTTTTGGCAAAATGGTCACGGAGACCCAGCGCGACGCGACGACTTTTTTTAGAAGAAATTCAATGTTTTCGGTACCAGTCGAGCTTTGACGCGCTTCAGGTCCAAATCATCCTTCAAAATTGTTTTCATCGATCCAGTGGATATGCCAACATCAACGGCTAGGTCTCTTATCGTTAATCGACGATTCTGCAGTACCGATTCCTTCACTATTTGGGCGTGCGCTTCGTCGGTTGAGGTCTTCCGTCTCCCGGGACGTTCTTCGTCTTCGACACTTGCACTGCCGTTCCGGAACGCACCAGTTCCGTATGGATTATTTTTACTCATTGCTGCATCCCCAAAGGCTTTCCGCACCATTCTTAACGTATCCGATGCAGACAATTATTTGCGTACACAAAATCTTATGCACATTCTTTGCTCTACAAAATGAGACATCACGAAGAACGATAACTATACGGGTAGCAGCTCACAACACAAATGATATCTCCTGCCCGGATGAATGTTTTGACGTGCAACTTGGCAGTAAAGTCTACTGACACTACTATTGACAGCAAAAAAATAACAAACCGTCAATTTCTTTGACTCGTGACGTTTGAGATCGAATGTCACCTTATTTATTGCACAGAACAGCATATGTAATATCACCGACGATGGATCAAGTGGAGACTATATCTCCAAAAGAATTTATTAGTAGAACTTTATCCCTCTTGCTAGTTCTTGACCACCCATTCTTTCAATGGTTGAAAATGCTCCCTCTGTAAGGAAACTCCACACACTTGGACTTCTCCATAGCTTTATCGTTGTGCTTCCGCTGGTGGGCGATGCGATATCGCTCACGCTCTCAACAGAACCGTCTTCCATTTCGGTCGTCGAATTTCAACACAGAGCCGCTCGATTTATTTGCAGTATCGTTTTAGTCCGCAACGAGACGGCAGTCAATTCAATTAGGAAACCCACAATAATATTGACCTTCAAGATGCTTCTCGCCCCACCTAGAACGATTCGCAACGGGTCGAGAAGCTGTCGATAAGGTAACGATTGTATCAATCACGGACGGACAGTGAAACATTTTGAACGACACCGCTTAACTCCATTTGCGCGAATACAATCGCACACGTTTCAATTAATTAGCCACCGATCGTGCCGTGGCGGCAAAACATCGACGTGCTGCACGTGCCCAGGGGGGGCGCCCGAAAAGGCGGTGCCCATTCGGTCTATTCGGTAACGATAAATCGGTTTTATCCATCGATTCGCTCTCTTCGATCTTCATAATTACGGTCCAACAACGCGCTGGTGGCTCTCTTTTTTCTTCGTCCTTCGCTGCCCGTTCTCGAGTTGTTCGCCCGGCACCCGGAGTTCGGGTCGTTCTCAACAAAATAAAAGATGTCCTCTTGCGTTATCGTTCCCGGCGCAGCATGGAGCGTCGCGGCATGGACGGCCAGACGGAGCTTCGCAAAGTATTCCTGAGCTGTTAATTAAGTTTCTTCCCAGCGAGATGTGCTCGGCGTTCGCGCCGTTGTTTTGCTTTTATTTCTCGCCCCGTTCCTAGATCGAATCCTGCAGCGGGAGAGCTGCTGCTGCTGCTGGGTGCCGCGAGACAAAACGATCAGCTAAGAATGAGTGTTTTTTTTTGCTTTGTTTATTTCTTCACCGTCTTCACTCTGCTGGTGACAACAACGTCGCAGCACGTCGTGAAGAAGATTTTACTTCTAAATCACGCTTCCCACGCTTCTGATCGATGAAGCATACCACTTCTTTCGTGTTTTTTTTCCTACTGTCACCAAGTACCAAGCCGATTTACTTCCCATTCATTTAACTCACTGCTGCCTTATTGCAGCGGGGATTCTTTGTTCGAAATGGATGAAATAATCCCGGTTTCCCGGTGAGGGATAAGGAAACCGAATGGCGAATGGCGCAAGGAACTGAGAATTTAAATTAAAAATATCGCCATCCTCACACATCGTCGCCAGCTCACCGGCGATGTCGAGCGATGATGCATGCTACCTCCCATCGCAGGGATTAGTGCGATTCTTCTTCACCAACCAGCTGTGCTCTGCAACCGACGTTTCTGCCGTTCTGCTCCGGTGCGGATTTAATGCAATCAATAATCCATTGCCTGGCCTGGCTGCAGTGAGGAAGCGACTCGTGCCATCCCGTACTTCGTGCGCCTAGGAGTTGCACCGGCAGCCGGCAGATCGAATTACTCTCGATGCAATATGCATTTGGTCAGGCCCGGCTGCTGCTGCCGCTGCAGTGAGTGCTTCGTTAAGGAAGAATTATTTTCATTAAAATAAAGCTTTGATCAGAGCTGGCTCCCCGCTCCCCGGGCAAAGCCCTCGATGGTGGCTAATGCGGCAATTTGGAGAAAATTGAATGAGTCGACGAATGAACGAACGTTCTCCCTGTGCGCCCGCTGTGGTTTTTCTTCTACGGTTGAGCGAGCCTGTTCTCCAGTCTGCAAATTAAATAAGGCAAAAATGTCGCCCATTCTTTCCAAACTAACTAGCTAAATTGATGGCAGCTACAGTGCCGGTGTGCATGTTCACGCTCGTCGGGGAGGGTGCTTTTACACCAAAAACCCGGCAGCAAACCAAATGTAATCAGTAACTTTTAAGCGCCCGTTCAGCATCCCACCGACCGAGCGTAAAACTTTACGTTCTTTTGTAGTTTTAGTTTGATGAACGGTGCTAACGATGAGCACGGGCAGCTCTCTGTGTTGCTGATGAAATAATCTAACTTTTGTAAGGTGTATTATGTAGACGGCAAAAATGTTCCTCCGCCATACGAAGTGTTTTGCTGCTCCAGCTGTTCCAGCGACTAGTTTATGATGAGCAGAAGAACTAAGAACCTTGTCGATTATCTCAAAACGATTGTCTTTTAAAGGCTCTAAACTCGATTTGTGACGATAAAGGCTTTCCTGTGGACTTCATACAGGCAAATTGTATTTAGTAATGAACTCTACAATAATAGTTACATCCCTGGCATATTTTGTCGTGCCCAAACTTTTCGTTAACGCTTAGTAACGATTTATAGGCTCCTAAGTAAATATTTCAAACGACTATGGTCTTCACTATAAACTATTCACGTACGAAACACAATATGAAATCCAATTTTTGTAGTGATTTCATATCATAGGCAAAGAAGGTATTCACTGATCATTACCTACGGTTGTTATGGGGAACGACCTTATAACTGAGCCTACTTCGCCTCGTCCGTCCATGTGAATGATCGAAAAGAATTTCACAGACTAGGTCGTCCAGTAATATTTTTATGGCATGACGAGATATAAAACAATGTTCAAGCTCGAAAACTAGATTATCATTCATATATTTTTTGACATGTTTCAGGATGTGAAACTACAAATGAAAGATAAGCGTCAATATAAAACAATATTAAAGCTCCAGTTTTCATTTTGATAGTTCTATTTCTTGAACAATTACGATTTGGATTGAAAGTATCTTCCTCCTAGCTTCTGAATAAACCTTTGTACAAAAGGAGTAAAATAGAAATGTATTTTTCATATACAGGATTTTTCAGGAAATACTATCGACCATTCTTGAAGTGGTTATAATGTGTAGCTCAAAGATTGGCTTCGAACAAAGTGATACAATTGCGTCATTGGTAGTTTTCAACCTGATATGTTAAACACAGTGGGGAAGCCCTGTGTGGGAAATGTCATTTCTAGAATGGGTGGAAGGATTTCATCATAGAGTGGAACGATTTCATCTAACTGTGGGAACTGTTCAAGAATGGATGAAAAATCTTGTAAGTTATAACTTTTATATGAGATATATATATATATATATATTTTATCGTAGAATTAAATAGACGAACAAAACGAAAAAAATCACCTTCCAGTTCAAAACTAAATCATACATTGCGAACAACTGCTGTGAGCGAACGTATCACTCTCGCCCACAGTAGCGCAAAGATGTAATCTTAACAAATCGCATCCGGTTGCTATCGCCACTGTACCGCACGTAATACGTCACGGGATTTGGGACCACTCATTTTTCCACCAACAATCCCCCATAATCCTCTCGCACGGAGCCCCACGCGTGTGAACCTCACCCCAAAAGTCTCCAAAATAAACACTCATCACTTCATGAAATTGGGAGCGAACGCAGCTTTCCAAAATAAAGTAATTTTCTCACACTGGAAAGGGCTAAGCAAAAACTGCTGATAAATTGTTACACGAACAAAAGCCTATGCGTGGGAGAGCGAAAAAAAACTAAGTCGGATGGATGCGCTCTTTCTCTTCCTGCCTTCCTGGCACGTGCTTCAGCCGGTCGACAAGGCGAGCAAGCAGGCAGCTCTGCCATGCAACCAGCCGAGTCGAGCAACAAGCTTACGAAACCGTCCAAGCAACCCACGCCTCGAGCAGCAGCGCAACCGGGCGCGCACGTCAAAACCGGAACGCAGCGACTTTTTAGCGCCGTGCACGAAACATGCTCGCTCCTGCTCGCTGCAGCCGTTTGCCATTTTGCACTTCTGGTGCGAGCGACCGGAGACGGAAAATCGAATAAACGTGCGGCAGTAGTCACCGTGCGGCCAGCAGCCCCGGGTACGTGAGAGGAATTTAATTTCATCGCGTAGACTCGCTTGGCGCAGCAGACATTGCACCATGTATTACTTCACACCATCGTCGGGGACGGTACTGTCTCACGTTTTTTTTTGTGTTGTGCCCTGGATGCGCTGGCTGTGAACGAAGAGACACGGAGTGTCGGATTCGTTTACATGGCGAATTCTCCTCCAGACAGAGGACATTCGCTTCCTTCGGCCCAGCAGTGATCGTTGATCGTTGGTTTAAGGGATGATGCCCCACGCTTGACATGCGACGGAGGATAGCAGCCAGCGGCGATGGAAGAGCGTACCAAGCGAGAATATGTGAGTTTTCGTGTATTATTCATTACAAAACAAATCCTCTAAGAGAAAGGCATAAGAAGGCAAATAGAACGAGGTTTAGTTTAGCCATAAAAGATGCGCTTTGTGTCCGATTAGAAGGCAGCGCCCTCCTCCAAGGACACGCCCTACTTGCAGCTGGCATGAATCATCGCACAGCATAATTACATCAGTGCCCGGTAAGAGCCGCACGATTATCATTTTCCTCCATTTGATAGTGCCCACATGTTCTCATGAGCTGAAAAAGATCATTTTAATCACATCCAGAAGGTCTGCATGGCTTTTTCTTTAGTTTTTTTTTTCTGCACACTGATGACGAGGTAGATATGACATGGTGACGATGACGAGGAAGATGTGTAGTGATGGGAAGGTTTTATTTCATCCTACCAATTCCTAGAGAATTGTGTCGCTAATTATGCTTTGCTTATGGTAAAAAAGTATAGAATTGCTAAGTAATGTGATGGTATAATTGAGTGAAGGACAGCCAGTCATGGTAGGCCTAGATCTACTTGAGGTTGCTATGGTGTTGTATAAAAAGATGAAGAGCAAATCGCGCACCTAAAGCTAATAGTCTTCCACACTATAGACACAGAACACACCCAAAAATTCGAATCGGTAAAATAATTCTCATTAAAGGCATGTTTCTACGTCCCTACTTTCACGCTATGACATTAGTCTGCAAAACGTCCTTCCTGTGTCCTTTTGCGCTAATAAAGTCACCGGCCATCCGAGCATGCAACACGTTGCGTTAGCCGTCTGTAGCGAATAATGTTGTTATAAATATGAACGAACCCAGCCTACCCCCCCCCCCCTCCCCGGAATCCATTACTTTTGCCTGAATTTATGCATTCCCATCGCATCGGACACGGGCTCGATTCGAATAAGCCACCTGCAGCCAGGGTGAGAACGACGTGAGCCGGCTCTTAGAGCGACATCGGAGAGAGGCAAAAGAAGGAAAAAAACCACCGAGACGAAAACCAAGACACAACCTGCTGTCATACCTGCTGTCAACCAACTCCAAGCCCACGAGTCGTCGTGAACGCATGTTGCTTGCCGTCAGGCGGTTCCAAAGAAACTGTGATAAAAATCGAACACCGTGACGGTGGGCATGAGTTTTGAATTCGAGATGACGGCGAGCGGATAAATATTCATCACCGGCAGTCAACGGAAATCCGGCCTCTCTGCCACCCAGTGGTCTTTCGTTTACTTCCCAACCTGCCCGGCAATCACAACTCCACCAATGTGGAACCACCTGCCACATCTGCGGTCGATTAGAACGACAATTTGTAGTGAAGAATATGAACGTGTTTGTGTTGCCTAAACCTATTAAATCTTTAATGAGTCGAAAAATGCCATTCAAACGACTTCAAAACGACCTTTCAAACGACCGAGTGTGTTGGATTATTCATTTAAATCTGCAAAACAGGTACTCAATAAATACCGTGACATTACTATGCGCGTGGTAACGATATTCAACCGGTTCCGTTTTTTCCCCCCATTTCCCGGAACGGATTGTGCCGCAGGGCAGCCGGCGATGGAGAAAAGCCTGAGCCGCACCCAATAACCGAACGGTTTGCACCGTAATCAACCATCGGTTTCGGAAGTGGAATACAAATCATTGCTGCCTTATTTGTTTTCCATTTTACGGCAGCATTGATTATGCATGGAAAACGACAACGCCGGTCAAGCTGGCCCTAGGCAGGACGGCCGTCCGGTTTGGTATGATAAGTTGTGTTGTACGAAGCACGGGACAGCTTACAGCTGAAAACTATAGGAAATCGGCTCGGTTTTTCGTTTTTTTGCTTGCATCTTTCAGCTGCATAAGCTTTCGTTAGCGACTGTACGTTTGTGTGTGTGTCTGGGATGAGCAGATGAGCAGTACACGCACATACAAAGGTAACAAATGCGTAGTAGGCAGGGATTGCAGTAGCTGTAATCGAAGGCAGGATGTATGCGCACAGCAAATTCGAACTATGGACTGTATCAAATGCATGATCAATTTGAATATTGTATGAGTGTTTTGTGCCCTTTAATATTGATCTTGAATTCCATTAAAAATGCTCTGATATAAATAAGAAAATGACATATTTAAAATATAGAACGATGGGGAATGTACGTTCGATACGTAAATTGGAACCAGGAATTGGTTGGATTCGTCCCGAATGCATCTCTTATCAGGTGTGCTTTGCTTAATTCAAAAACATGTGTTTTGTTTACATATTTTCTTTCAGCTTCTTTCACTTATTATGTTTGTTTTTGTATTTATTAAAGAAGCTTTTGAGCTTAAGAACCTCACTATTCCACTATTACCTACTAATCCACTATTAATCCACTATTAACAATGCGGAATAGAATCTGTAAATTATTTAAAAAAAATAGCCGTAAATAGGGCTAAACTTATTTCGTTGCCCTTCCTGTCCTTTGATTAGTGTTTTATTCGAACCAAATAGGTGTGTAAAATGCATAAGATATTAAGTTTCTATTAGACGATGAATAACCAAAGTTCGTTATGTAACTTATACTTTCATCGTGTATCTAATGCATTTCTGGAGAGATCCTAACAAACTCATATACTTGACTCCAATATAAGTGATGTTCCGTTTCGTTTTGAATACATACCCTCCAAGAAGTGTTGCTCCAAGCAATCGTGCCAGGCCAATAGCATAGCGATTCCAAACACAAACAATAGAACCGCCGCCACCGTTATACACCACGGATGAAGAAAAACGGCTCTGAAGAGCGCCGCGATGGCAAGAAACAATAAACCCGCCGTGAACCTCGACACCGAACTACTCCGACCGAGGGGAGAATCATTCCGCGCTCTCGAAGCGGCAACAAACATTTGCTCGAATTCTCAATTTTGCCAATGCAAACAAAGTGCAACAAATAGCAAACGCCCGGATTGGATTAGGCGGCGGGTGGAGAGAGAAACGAACAAAAAAAAACCTACACTCAATCCCCATTCCCACACACTCGAGCCGAGGCTGGCTGGAGATGAAATTTTTCGAAACGCGATATTATTCCGCATTATCTGAATATATATTATGTTATTTGTACGGATTTCCCGAGCCGCCACTCCACGGCGTCCTTGGCGTTCGGCGTTCCTTGCGACCGCCCGTCTCCCGATCGGGGACGGGCTGGCCTATAAATATTTATAATGCTCGGCAGATTTGCAGCATAAAAAGAGCGCCGGCACACACACACATGTACATACCTCAGTCACTTGACATCCTTTTCCCGGAGATGCTTGTGGCTTCACTTGCGTCCCGTTGGAAGCAGCGCAGTAGGTCTACCGTAATCCGACAGCCCCCAGCCGATTCGCCCATCGTTTCGATTATGCCGCGGGCAAAAGGGAGTGGCAAAGAACAAGATGAGTAAACAGTGAGTTAAACTAAGAGAGAATGTCATGAAACGGAGCCCTCGCTCCACCGGAAGGGAGAGTATGAATTTATATGCGCCAGGAGGATGACAGACACCCACTCGCACTCCGCTACGACAAACAGGCAGGAGCCCAGCGGAATGTGCAACGACCATTTGACTTCGCCTACTTGTTACCCTCGCACGGCGACCCTCTCACGACTCGTGCCACTTCAATTCATCGCCTACATAACCTAGATTTCGATCGACCCCGGGAATGCCCGCGCTTCCGGGTTCCGCTCCGAAGTCCTTCAATGCAAACGCAACGGCCGTTTCGCTTCGCTTCAAACCTGGCGACGACGTTGCGTAAGGGGAACTGCCTGACATGGCCCAGTGGGATTCGGAAAGTCACGATTGCTGGATTGAAATTCAAAACATTCTGAACGGTTTACGGATTTGAGCGGTGGGAAAAATCGCATGGGTGACGTTGAATGTGTATTGCCATTTTTTGTTGGGTTCCGGTGCATATGAGCGCGCTGAAATGTTCGTTTTGGATCTATTTTCTAGGAGCCGAACATACTTCTCTTATCTAATTTTCCTTGATTCATTATGATTTCACAAAGCTATATCGTGGTCTTGAAGGTAAGTGATTCTTTTTATGGCAAGAGTTTGAGAATTCAGACATTGTAAATTCAATCTTTTATGAATTACTCGATATACAACAAATTTTACGTATCGCAGAGCTTTTCAACCATACAGTGTAAACGCGTCCCAAACGCGCTGACATTCAATACCGAAAGTAAACCCATGGTAACCCCAAAGCAATGCTTACTTTGGGAATCTAGACATACAAACAGCTTGTGCAGGTTTGCGGAATCCATCTTTGCGAGTCTTTCCAACATTGAGGGACAAACAATATTGGATACGAAGGGAACGTCAAAGTGTGCATCTTTGAGAGATGTTTTATCTTTCGGAGGTACCTTTCTTCTGGGAGGTTTCATTATATTTCGACTGCTTTATAAATTTTCATCAAGACATAAAGTATGCACTATATCTATAAAAAAACTAAATTAGCAAATTTGAATAATAAGAATATTATTAATGATGGTTTATGAAAAAAAAAATCGCGTTCGTAATTCGCAATTTTGACTTCATCTATTACACTTTACAGAAACTTGAAATGGTGTGAAAACTCATTTAATTATAATGTGCTAGCACCTTTGGGTTGGTTTCAATTCACATGGCTTTTTCTTCTATGTGGCGGATGTCTACATAAGGATCACTGTTTATGCACAAATCTTTACCTTGTGACTTCGCTGACGTTTCTTAAAAAAATCAGTGGGGTTCCATTTTTAGCTATACATATTTTCACTGTCATGTCCGCATAAACAATATTACAAAGGCAAAAGATTATCTAAAACCCATTTCCGTTGTTCCGTTATTATCACCTAAATTCAGGATCTTCAGCAGCAACAACAACAACAAAAAAACGATATATTCATCCATTCATACTCGAACAGAAACACAAAATGGATCCCGCTGCTTCGCAGTGTGCCATGGAAATAATAATGAAACGAACCCGCTCTATAAAGCCCGCTCGGTCGGAGCTGGTCAAAACCACCAGGCGCCTCCATCGGCAGCCACAAATCCCACAGTCCACCGGCAATATCCCGCTGTTCGCACAAAGCATTTCGCAGAGGGGAGGGGGAGCGATAAAAGGCACTCGAAATCAAGCAAAAACCACAACAAAAACATACAACGCTCGGGCAGAACAAAAAGCGGCTTTGGGCGGGCGGCTTGTGTTTCTTTCACGACGATGGCCATTGGAAGGAAGACCCATCCCCATGCGGTGTCCAGTTCCCCATGCCCACCCAAAAACAGATGCCTCCCTTTGTACGTCAGAAGAGATCGTTGGATATAATTGGAAACGAATCCAAAAAGCTGGCAGCAAGGCTTGCGCTACGCACCATGATAACCGCTCCAGCTGTCTCCATGGCGATAACAAAAGTGTATTAAGTGACCGGCAGTAGAAGGTAGTGCGAGCCTGACTTTCGGTGTCCGCGTCAGGCCCCCCCCCCCCCAACCCTTGCCCCGACATCCGCACACGCTAAATGATATAAATTGCTCATTTATAATAAATACCCCATACCGTGCTGCGCGCTGCTCCGCGCTGGGCATAAAGCAACCGAGAACACAATGGCCTCAACAGTCATATTTGCAACGTAACATGTGCGCACAGCTTGAAGTCAAGACGAAGACGAATCGGCTTTCGTTCCCCAACGCGTTCCCTACCGAACGGGCATCTCAAGAAAGCGGGAGAGAGTGTGTTAGAGAGCTGAAGGCGAAGAAAAAAAAGCACCACTAAAACACGGATCGGACCGACAAAGAAATGTGTTACCCCTTGCTACTCACGCCGCCTGCTGGACGGGGTGAGCAGGCATCAGCATCAGGGTCGTTCACACCGACCGGATGCGGTCATCATCGGCCTCTTCGTTTTGGCCTCGAAACGAGGCTCAAGTGAGCTGACTCGACCTCGGCCCGAACCGAGTGAGATAAATTAGACAACAGGGCAGTTTCCCGGGGGGCCGTCCCGGGAAATGGCCCAGCGGGTAGGGCCACCCCTGCGGAAAGTAGGCTCTGAATTAGAGCCCCAAAATGACTCTTGACTCGCCGGGCCCAGGATCGAAAGCCGATAGCGATTTGTTTTCCGAGAACATGTGATTTGCCCGGTCCGTTCGCAGGGATGGGCAGAAATGGGTTTGAAGAAAAAGTAATTTACATCCGTAAGCGCACATGCCAGGGAGCATCAACGCTCATACACGATGGGCTAGTATTAAATAGTTTTTTTTTGTTTTTCTTTATTCTACAATATTCGTGCAAAACAAAATCCATCCCTCACCACAGCAACTCACCACTGTATCTTCTCGGGAGCAGCACAAACCGTATTTCCCATTCCCCACCACAGGGAAGTGGCGTACAACAGCTTCGTCCGTAATTATTCGCCATGCCAAATCGAATGAGCGTTCCACGAGCGCTTAAAACCCCCCCCCCCCCCCCCCCGCTGGTCGGGCACGCACCGCAGGATCCGGGTGCGGCCCCGAGCTGGAAGCAGCAGGTCGAAACGGTTTCAGTTAGGATAATTTCCACTCCGTTGCCCGCTCACCATGTGGTTGGCATGGTGCGGCACTGGAAGGATAAGACAGTAACCGAGGATACGCCCCGGAACGGGGGGAATCGTGTAAGTGTAAGCGGTTAGTCGAAAATAAATGTTGGACATCATAAATGAACGCCACAGCTGGACGGCCCAGCAAACACCGACACACGAGTGAGACGTTGGGACGGGCAACATCCCCGAGTGAAAGATTCATTTCCTACCGGAAACCGGAACTTCCGTTTCGCACCGACGGTGATTAATTGTTTGCGTCTGCGTCTGCAGTTAGCCTTTCGCCTTCTCGGGGCGGACAACGGCAAACGGGCAGCGGAACTCCACGCACCCCGCCGCGGGCGCGGGCGCACGAGTGAAAATAAAACAATAAAAAGTTAATACGCTGGTCGAGACTCGCTCGGCTGCAGGCACCGTTCGGCTTTATGACAAATCTCAGTCAGCACAGTCCGCTTTTTTTTCGCTCCTTTCGTTGCGTTGCGTTGCCGCAGAAGCAGAATGGGAGCGAAATGAACGGCGCTGGACAGTAAAAAAATAAAAATAAAAAACTACTATAGTTGCTCCACTTGGGTGACGGATCCCAACCGTCGGCGATGGTGGCGCCTCGCAACGGTGGTAACCATAGGAACCACACGCGAAAAGTGTTCATCGCTACAATGAGATTCCGTCGCTGTGTGAAAAGGAAACAAAATTGTTCATTGCGTAAAATTCAGCTCCTGTTCTCTGGAGTGAAATTTTGTTCTATTGCTATGTTTGTCGGGTAGGGTTTCTGCAATTCATAGTAAACTTTGTTTTGGCCAAAACGTTCCCAAAATAATCTTGAAATAATGGTACATTACTACTATTACTACTTCCATCGTCATTCACAAGCTTTACCCAAGTATTCATTTCTCGGATTAGAAATTAAGACTGTATGTAGTTAGCAGCCGATCCAAGGCGTTGTGTTTGATAATTTCGGTAATTTGGCATCCTCTGTTTTACCTCTAGTTTATAATTCAGTTTGATGTGCAATTTGAATGTCAAACTTTATTCTGTGCTCTGGGTTCAGTATCATGATACATCATACAATTTGCATTACGATGTTTTTTCGTATATTATCCATCATAATATACCTCCAAACACTCCATTTCGACAGCTGAGGCTAAAGTTAAAGTAAATATATGCTTTAGAATATATGACACTCCGTATGCAATAATTCAAATCGATTTGTATTACGCCTCGATGTATGAAGGTGTATGACGGAGTATAACAGTTTTTGTATGGAATTTGACGTTCGTTGTAACATAATACTGATCCCGGAGCACAGCCTTACCCCTAAAACGCCACAAGATTGCTCGTCACTGGCATAGCGAATTTTTTAAAATTTACTTAAGTGAGTAGCTATAAAGTTTTCCTAGAAATGATAAAAATCCAGCATAAATAAATCATCTCAAGATGATAAGATGAATCCGACAAAGGAACCTAAATACTGCGCCTCTTATTGTCCAAAGATAACAACTTTGAAACCAATTATTGATCCTTTAGGCGATGAACATTACATTTTTGCTGCAAGAATCGTTATCAACTTTAACATAAAATGCTAAACGAACATGACATTCCGCGTTCTGCTCACAGCGCAAAATCGATAATGGCACTAAGATACGCACACACACGCACAAGCATGCATTTATTTCCATCGGAAATAAAGAAGCAAAAACGGTGCGAACCTTAAAGACAATGGTTCCCACTCCTAAAGGGTGCGAAAACTCTACTCGTTTCCTGGTAACCAGCACGGATCGTTAAAGGCATCGAGGCGCCCTGCATCCGACACGTCCGTAACATCCCCCACCGCCACTGCACGGAAGTTAAGCTCGTATTTAATTACCATTATCGTTACACATACGGCCGAAAATTAATACGAGCTGCTTCACTGCTTGACGTTTCCGACGGGTGGTAAGAAACGCTGCTAAGCTGGGGTGTGTTCGTGACTGCCACACACAAACACACACACACACAAGCGTGCGCGTGCATGGCGCTATCTAAATCGAAATCAATATCGCGATTACACGAACCCGTCCGTCGGGATGATTCTTCTTCCCCCTTTGGCAGCCTTTTGCTTGGCGAGGGAATAACACCGAATCGATCGATTAGAAAATCTAACCGCCCGAACCGTGCCGGCTCGATTACGACGCGGGCTCTGTCGATGCGCGATGCGATAAAAGTCACGCGATGATTCACCTACACATCCGCACCGCTCCAACCGCTGATTGAAGCCTGATTCCACCTGCAGGCACTTGGCGCTGGAACGTCGGGCGAACTTTCCCAAACGCCAGCGCCTGCCGCGACCTAAGGATGCATGTTCATTAGGGATGGCTGTGTGCGTGCGTACGTACGCCCTTTAATCGGTTTTGTCGATCGATTTGGTGCTAGCTTCACCACCCACCACGTGTCCTCCCGGGAAGGACTCCGGGCGGTGGATCAGCCGTGGTAGTTTCGCCGTCACCGGCACGCACACATTCATTTTGCTCGCAACGAAATTTTTAACCCCACCCCGTGTGCCATCGCTCTTGGGTGGTCCCGCATTCATCGAAACGACCAACCCTGACCCGAACCCAAAATTCCTTTTCCACACCGTACCCATCAGCCATCCAACCACCGACACCGGAACCGGAGGGGAGCATTTGTGGGGGGGGGGGGTCGATCCTTGTTGATTTGAAACTGTATCCTCATTGACAGGCACTTGAGCACGATGATTAGTGCGAACCGTGTGGAGAAAATCCCTTCTCCAAACCCAGACATGGGTCACTCTGGGCCACACACGCACACGCGCGCATCCCGTCCAATATTGGGCGCCATCGTAACCCTTTTCGGTCGGGCGTTATTGCTCGTCGGCACCCCCGGAAAACCATGCCACATTCTCCGGTTTCACTTCGCTCCCGGGTGCCTTCGCCGGGGGGGTTTCCGGGAAGCGAGTCAAGAAATCGGTCGATCATCGGAGATATGGTTTGATGGTTGATTGATTGTGGGTCTCCATTTTGCTCGGCCGGGCTCTTGCGCAGGGTCACCGTTGCGGCATTCCGGAAGCGGCACCGGGATGTAGTCATCGTAACAGCTTTTTCTGCTAGACGCCCATAGTCCGGTTCGGGTTGAATCGTTGAAATATCTTTCAATGATGTAGGAAATCGTTCCTTCGAAGTGAGATTAGTTTTGTGGCGCGGTATTTTATTATTTCTTTAATAAAATAAACCTTTCTTCATCTCCAATATAACAATTTCAATAATAATGCTATATTTTACGTATTACCCTAATGTCATCAACAAAGCAGCCATGATATAATCCTTTTTAGTTCTTCATCGTCTTCAATGCTTACTTTGTGAATCCTCCAAACTAAGGCCATGAACCGTCTAACAAGACAACGAACAAGACAAACACGGATCATATCCAAGTAATCATATGGAGGTGCTTCGTCAGACAGCATCAGACATGTCAGACAAACAAGACATCGAACAAGGCAGTTGTAAACACCTTGAAGCTGTATACACCTTGCGGTCTAATCCTGTCCGTCCTGTTGGAGGCGCCTGTTTGTGTGTTCCTACGTTTACATTCGTAATTTTTTTCTTGTTTTTGTTGGTTATTGTGGAACAGTGCACATAAAATAACATTGAAATTAAAGCCAAATAACAGAAAACAGTGTTGATCTGACAGTTCCGCACGACAGCTGATAGAGCACCCTTCGAACAGTGTCGTGTTTGACGTGTTTGTCCGACGCCTCATACAGCCCTGCCTAAGAGTGTTAGTATTAACATTTATACGTATCTTATTTAAATCCAGAGCGGTATGGTTTTTTGGGTAAAGTATGTATTATTATACATAATAATTTGTACAGATGATTATTCTATATTAATATAAGTACTTTTAAGCTGCTGTATAGCATAAGATGCATTTTAAAATGAAAACCCATCCTATCGTTATCCCATCTTAAATTTATTTCGTTAAAAGTTGAAACGAAACTGACGGGCTATAGGTCACCCGAAACTAAGCAAAACTATCTACCTACACCAAAGGCAGCGTAAGATTTATTTGCACTTATGTACCACCGCAACATCTCAAAGCCCGTGGCATCGTCTGCGCCTACAAATCATTCTCCCTCTCATGGCATCGAATTGCCAGTCCGCAGGCCGTTTAAAGTGGTGGCGGGAGCGATTTGCAGACAAAACATCCCTGCCAACCCGCGGCGGCAAACAGCAGCCGAAAACACCGCGATTCGGCAAGTGGTGCAGACATGCAGAAGAAAAATCATTAATTCATAAGACATTTACATTTCGCCCTGATTTGTACGCAAATCCGCAACGTCATTATCATCCTTCATCTTTGTGTCCCTATTATGGTGGCGACTGCTGATGCTGATGCTTTCTGCGCCCAATCTGCCCGAGACGATGGCGTCGTGATCCGCTGTAACGCTGGGTAATGAGTTATCTGGTAATACGTTTTCTTTTATTTCATCTACCACCCCGTTCGTGCTAATAGAGACCAGTTCGTATTAAAGTTTGCCTCATATTAATCTGCATTAACAATGTGCATACTGTACTGTAGCATACAATGTAAAAACATGGATTATGGCCACTCAATAGCAAGTTGGCTACTTATAGTTACAAACAATACTACTTTCATTCCAATTTATAACTTTTTCTCCAGCACAATTTTCGATTTAAGCAACAAGTTAATGTAGCTGCCCAGCTCCGAGAAACAGAATTGGTATTCTCTTTCTGTCCAGCTGATTCCGATAGAAACAAAAAACCTTGAAAACGAGGTTGCAATCTCGTTGAGTGTTGTGGGTTTTCCAATTAACTGCCATTCGCATTTCACTCCTAATTTCTCCCACTTTGTACAGCAGATGATGGGTTGGCGCTGTCTAACGATACTGTTTTTTTTCGGCAAGTCGTTGACTTTCACCGGAGTTACTTATACATCCACCGATTACTTCTTTTTTCTTAAATTATCGAAAGCCATTTAAAGTTGTCTTGTTTGATGAACAAATCGTGTTTAAATTACGTACAAACTGCTAGCCAGTTTCATTGTTACATTTGCTTCATTATAAATCCAATACACCTGCGTAAAACCTACCACTACTATTGAAGCGTATCACAAACTTTCCCTTACAACCGCACCGCCTCGCTATCGGGTCTGCTAATGAAGACAACAACTCCGACTCAACCCGTGATTTGCGGTAAATCCAAGCCGGTGTTTTCGTTCCGTGCAACAACAAACAAAAAAACAATCTCATGCCCCACCGGGCGCAGGCGAGATTTCCCGGAATGCCAGCTTCATTAGCTTATCCGCTCACACGCGCTGTCAATGATGATGCGGCTAAAGCATTGTTCGGCGAGAGCAGAACAAATTGTAGCGTGCCAACCGAATTGACTCGTCGAGTGCGTACTCACGCGTTGCGAAGCTTTAGGATGGGCCGCGTCGCGCCGCGTGATTTCAGCACGAACCGATGAGATGGCAAAAAAACGAGACAGACAGACAGTTAGTAAAAACGGTAGAAAGCAATCGGAAAGCGGTTGTGTGCGGGATTGAGTTATCA
The DNA here is from genome assembly GCA_000349145.1 of Anopheles dirus. Lineage (NCBI taxonomy): Eukaryota > Metazoa > Arthropoda > Insecta > Diptera > Culicidae > Anopheles > Anopheles dirus. The sequence continues at coordinate 12,650,138 of KB672868.1, read as the reverse complement.
CGCTTAAGCTTTTTACTTCTTTTTTTTGTTATACCTTTTTATCCACTCCTTGCTCTAGATGAAACGCTGTTGAAATGATTCGTATATCGAGTACGGTAGAGGATACCGTGTAGTAGTCATTTTTTCTATGACAAGTTACACAAATCTACGCATATAGTGGAACATAATATGATTGCTGGGTATAACATACTTCTGAAGTTTTGTTCAATTTTTTCAACATTTCAATGTTCAACATCAGACTTTGGGTCTACTTTTGAAAAAAAAAAGTAAACGAAAAAAGACAAGGACATGTTCGAAAGCTAGATAAATTTAGATTGATCGTACAAACTGTAAATTAAAGCAAGACGAGTTAACATTACGTGGCAACATTTAAAAAATATAGAAAATTTTAAACAATTAATTGAACGAGCATATTCAAGCATGTACATATAATAGTAATAAACACATTTGGCCAAACCATCACTAGAGCAGGCTCTTATCAAAATAAGATTGAAGGTCACACCAGAGTATGATTTGTTCTTTACAATTATTGCAGCTACAAAACAATAGACATAACAACACAATCTGCCTACAAGGGGATAAAACATTGGCCTCATTCAAGACTTCACTTCATTTTCACTCTATTTGATCCTGAATTTCCAGATTTAAATATGGAACAAAATGTGTTTAAAATACTGATATACATCATTATCTTTCCTGAACTTATTTCCACACAAAGCAATAAGTAAAGTATGCAAATCTTACCACGATTTGTGTACCAGTCTTTAAAAATTACTCAATAATATTATGCTTTTTGTTCTTAACCATCCCTGTGAACCAGTTAACACTATCTTTGATGGAGTAGAAATACTGTTTTGTATCTCACTGACCACCTTTTTTCCCAAAGTCTCCTCTGGCACTACTACAGTTAGACAAATACATGACGCACATATGAAAGTAAGATGCGTCGTTCCACGTCGTCAACAAAAAACAACAGCCCAAGCTTCTAATCCGACCTCAAACCCGCCCGTGGGACGCGTCGACGGGCAAGAAGATCAAGAATTAAAAACCGTTGCTAACACAAAGACAAATAGACGGTGGTCATAACGGGCCGGTTTCGGAGAAACGCGCTTTGAAATGCTAATACTCATTAGCAATTCGAAAATTTCCCAAACAACCCCCCGAAGGGATGGTCGTCGCTCGACGCAGCGCGTCCACGAACGGTACAGAAAGCTTCGATCCACATCGATTCCTCGCCGCTGCCTTCGCTGCGAGGAAAAACACTGCTGCCAAACCGCAACCAACGGTCGCCACCGGGGAAAATGTGTTCGATTCAGTGTCTTTTCCGTTCCCGGTCGGAGTCGTTTTTTGTTTCTTTTCGCTCCGATGAGAGGCCGTGTTTTCAGGGAAAACGTTCTTCGCTGCGGTTCGGTTTGTTGACTCGCCGCGTGCCGGGATTCCGGGACTCGGTCAGGGCAGCCTGCCAAACGTGGCGGTTTTGGACCGTGTTCCCGGTGCGCCCGAGCCCAGCCAGCCCTTTTTCGGTTCGACGATGATTTAAAAGAAGCTTTTCCGGTCCGGCGAAGACAAGCCTAAAAGCCAGCGCCGTGGCGTTGCGGCTTGTTTTTCCGTTGCCACAGGCAGTGCCCGGCCCGGTGCTGGCAGATCATCATCGATTGCGCCGAAACCAAACCAAACCAAACTTGAAACGCAACCGCACCGATCGGAGCCGACTGTCTGTCTTTCTTTCCGCCGGTCAAGGATCGAAGTCGAGCTGCAGGCGTTTTTGTTTTTTTTTTGTGTGTATGTGTGCCATGCACGGAAAGGACATTTCCACCACACTAATGCTTCCTTCCGGTCAGCGCACCAATCCCGTGCGGGGTTGGTTGGGCTCCACCGCACGCTCCTGAAAGCGGGGCCAAATGGCGAACGCCGCCGTTCCAAGCGTCGGCCCGTCCGGTCCGGTCGGGTGAATAAATAACGCATTCGCATAAATATAACTTACGCTCATTGCGCATCCGGCCCGGTGAGCCCGTGCCATTGCTCGCCTTTTAGCTCAAAGGCAGCCAGTTTTAGGAATTAGCTCACTGTAATCCTGTTAAAAGGCTCGCCATTCGGCTCCGTTCCGCTCATTTCGCAGCCATCGATCGTGTGGGACATCTCAATGGTCTCAAGATGAAAAACTCGTTCCCCTTCGCCGGTCAGATGCTAGGTTATTCAAGCACACACTCACACACACGTAAACGAGATTGTCCATGTGCCACATCGCCGAGTGGACGATTTTACAAATGCTTTTGACAATTTGATTAGCTCGTCCAGGCACACGGGATAGACTTCCTACCGGACTCCAGCATGCTTGCAAAACCGAGTCCAACGTTCGCTTTATAATTTAATGCCTCTTAAGCAGCCTGTGAGTATGTGTGTGTGTGTGTTTGTGTATGTCGCTTGCTTCCTTTATGAAGCTGCACGTTAATGTGCGGCACAGAACCTTTTCTGCGGGGCAACGAGCTGCATTACAAACATCGTAAGAGGATCGTTTAAACAATTAGAGCGACTGCAGCGGGAAGTGTGCTTTTACGATTACATCCTCACTTTACGAAAGCACCATCCACGAAGCAGTGCAGTAGTAGGAAGGGATAATCTATTATTAAAGACAAAATGCCGGCAAAAAGCGTGCCCAGATCGAAACGTAAACGGGTAAAGCAGTTTTGAATTGTGTGTTCAGTTGAGCTCTACTGTGATAATTTCATAGCATATATAAAGAGGATATCTTTGTTTGAATTTTAAAACAAATTTTCATTAAAAATTCCCTCTATTTTTTTACACAACAATCAATAGGTGTTCGCAACTCAAGTGAGCTAACTTTTGGAGGAAAAAATGATATAATCTGAAACATTATCTACCGATTCTTGGTTGCAATTTGTTACTAGCCCAGCTGCTTCTTCGAATGGTTTATTGACAGTTTCTTTCGAAAGCTCTTACTCTAATGAGCCAAAATTCACCTTGGTTAGATTTCTTCGTTCGTTCGCACAATTCTGATCTATAATTCGAATAATCTTCGTTTATACTTCGACGACGCTCGTTTTCTCGCTGGAATATGCTCTGGAGCTTTGCAATTGGAATGTTCTTTGCAAACAGAAGCAGAATCTTCCGAAGTCACCGTTCTTCGCTTATTTTTCGGAAATTCAATGAAATATTTCATGGTGACGTTGTCAAGGTTTCCTCTCGCTGTTTATGATGTCGGCTTGAATACTTTTTCATGATTAATTTTTCCAGTACGTCGCACAAATCTCAAGTTTGATATTTGAATTACATATTCAGTTTGCACATGAATGGCATATTTCACATTCATTCATACACTATCGTATGTATTATAAACTAATGTCTCAAATAAATACCCTATAATTCAAACAAACAGCTGGAGCATGGAGGCGCCCAGTCTTTTGTTGCAATACGGGTGTGTACAATGAAAACCACGGTTATATTAATTTGAATATAGATTGGCGCCATATTGTTTATATGCATAATGTTTTCCATTAAAGGATTTTTAATCGTGGAACATCACACACCTTTCGTACCCGTTTTTTTCGTATTATTGTTTGTAATTCGGACGATTCTTTGAAAATACCGTAGAATATTTTCATTTCAGAATTTTAAAACATTAATCCTGCAGATAAGTTATTCTAAGACCTAATATTTTCACATATGTCCAATGAAACTTACTTCAAAATTTAAAGATTACTTTGTACTGCATCGCAAACAAAATTAGTAAAGAAAATCAAATGTAAGCACATTCCGTTGCACCTCTTTTCAATCATCGGTAAGATCAAAAGCTTTCCGAAAATCATCCAGTCCTCGAGCGGCTGGAAAAGATAAACAACCTCCTCCCTCCAAAAACGTCCCACCTTCCGCAGGGTTGGATCAACATTCATTTAACTTGATCACGGAAAATTAGCCACACTGTCGCGCTATATCCCGTTTTCCCGGCACAGCGCGTCATCACGTGAAGCATTTCTGGACCACCCCGAAGCTATCACAAGCACAGGCGACCGAAAAGTTGGTCCTCTCCTAAATCTTTGGCCGGGGAACCAAATGCACCCGTGGGTCGCCCGCTCGCGCGGACGATGATGCATTTATGGTGCATAAATTATCCCTCTGCCGCGCGCAACCTCGAAATTTCAAGTCGCAAAGCGGAGGATGACACAAACCAAGTGCTCTTCTATTATTTTATTGCCATGCTGCTGCCGCCACCCGCTTGTCTTCCGGTTGTGGGGCAAAGCAAACCAAGGCAAAAAAAGGCAGAACGCTGCAAAAGGCACCACCACCGCACGGTTACCTTCACCGTTGCGCATTATCTGTTTGAAAAATTGTCGGACTTTCGGTAAAGTTTGCCGTCCCCAAACGCTCCACGCTCCATTTCGCGCACCGCGCCAGCACGGTCACCCCGGAAACGACCGGAAACCCGGCAAAACGGCCATCCAACGGACGTCGTCCAACGTTACACCGCTGCGGGTGGAAGTTCACACGGAGCAGCGCACACGAAGGCAACATAATTAATTTCTGTCATAATATTTTCAACAAAAGATAAACACACTAAATTGTCGCGGCGCGCAACAAACTTGGCGCCTGATACATAAAACTTGTGCCTGGTGACCAGGTTCTTTTTGTCCCCCCTTTTTTCCAGCTGCATACCATTACTTCCCCGTTCTAGCAAAGTCTCGGGGCGAGGAAACTCCTCTATTAACGTCAATTGGAACGCTATCAATGTAAAGATAGCCGGTGTTGTTTAGCCGGTGACCGGTCAAAACCCGGTCAAATTTTCCGCAAACTTTTATCCCAAGTAATCATCCCACCGGGAAGGGTGGAATGCGCATTCATTCTTCAAACCACCCTTTCCCAACCTGTTGGGATGAATTGGTTACAGCGTTTCCGAACCCGGATCCATCACTTCCGCGGGCTAGTTTATGAGTGCGCGAACAAAAGCTTTATAGAGCTGAAAGCAAAGGAGCTTTTTGTTTGTTTGGTGTTCATGTCACTGAACACTTTCCACAAATTGTCTTTTGATAGTCCCCTTTGGTTGCGCCATAAATATGCTTGCCCATTTGGCTAAATTCTCCCGTTCTTTTGTAGGAGGTATGGAGGTAAAAGGTCTTTTTTATGTGGGAAATTAATTTGAATAATTATTTAATAATCGATTCTTAAGCGATCCAACCGAGCGTTCCACAAGGTGTGCACATTTTATACCTTTCCAATGATATTTCATGCCCGGGTACAATTTGTTTGCTTACCCCATCAATCCATTGTGGAAAAGGTTCTAGCGTTGTCCCTGCAGACCTCGCTTTTAGTGACTAACGTGTGAAATGAGAAAAAAAATCCTCAAGCAGAGCGGCTAAGCCGCAGGACTAATTGAATTTGCTCATATTTTACAAATGGCCACCCACTGCTATTAGCTGCAGCCTCACGGTGCTGCACGTTAGCGAAAGGGTGGTCAAAAAAAAGGAAAACCTAATGAAACTGGTTTGGTTTTGATATTGGTGGTGAGATAAGGCTTTTATTTAATGAAAAGATACTCTACAGTTTTTAAGATAATGGATACATGGATTCTATTGAATATTGAATATTCTATTGAACTCAAAAATAAATTCGATTGTATAAAATGGAGAGAAAAAAAGGTAACTAGTAACAATATTCTATAATCCTATTTTGATGCCAAATAACATAGGATTACCCAAATCCAACTTAATATTGATACATACGAACAACGGCATTTTGTCCGCAGCCTTCCCACCGTGCGGTATCCGCCGACGTATAATGAAGTGCGTTTAATTGAATTACTTTGCCGATCAATCGTACCCAACCGCAGGCACATCACTCTTATGTTCCGTGTGTTTTTTTTTTATTGTTGTTGTTTTTCATTCTGTTTCCGATTGTCAATTAATACACGATTACACAACGGCTGAGTGATGTGGTGATGAAAATTGAACCAAAAAAAAACAGCATAAACCATCATACGGCTACAGCACATTAGCGCGGGTGAACAAAATGCCCACCGCAGCAATAATTGCACCGACAGCGCGCCATTGCAGTCGAAAAGTGGTGCTCACTAAAGTGTTGCGCTGCGGATGCATCACTATCGACCATCCCGGAACTTCGGGATGCGATTTGTTGAGGGACAGCTTCGAAAGCAGCAACCAACCACAAAAGTTGCATCAATCAGCGCTGTTTATAGGTGTTATAGAACCCACGTGCAGGGACAGACAATTTGTAGTGTGTACCGTTACATTGCTTCGTTTCGTATGGATCACACAGACGAATAACACGCGAGAGAGAACACCGCTTTTTGCCTTCTTTTTTGTGACTCAGTACTCAACGGCCTATATACTTTTCAAACCTATTAGATAGTGCTCGATTTAAAGACCTCTAACCACTGCATACAACAAGAAACTGAGGAGTCCCTAAATAAACTCTTTCTATGGTCGAGGGCCTTCCATTCTTAAGGAAAGTTACGGCTTAGAGTACACATCGGCCGGATCGATGATCCTTTGAGAATGCCTGGGCCAAACTGTTACACTCCGGAGCATCTTTGTTATTGTTTTCATTCATGTTTATCTTGCGACCGGCAACAGGAAAGTTATTTTGCGCATAATCAATTACATCTTAAAGCGGTTTCCACACATGTTACAGCCAGTTTCCGCAAAATATGTGAAAACCGTGCATGGAAACTGTTATATTGCGGGGCTGTCGATCAGCAAATCTGTACTATTTCATTATTATCAGCCAAACTGACGTCACAGCTGTCAAAATTCGCAAACGCCAATCGCAGCGTGAAATTCGCGGTTGGACGGGGAACTGGAAACGGCTTTAGACGGGGAGATAGGTCAACAGTGAAAACGTTATGTCCTTATTTATTGTAATACACATGTTCACCTAGTGCACTAGCTGAATCCTTTTCTATTTTTCCTAAATTATTCGTACCAAATTCTTGCAGTTATTGTAGATCATTAACTACATAAAGCATAAGTATTAAACACGTTAATTTCTGCAAAAAAATCCTATATATAGTCAATAAGTATTACGATCGCATGTCATGTATTCGAAATGATCCCGATCTTTGCCTCCGGTTACCTCCGTATTTCTATTCTGTTCTTATATTTATCTGTCGAAGGATGTGAACCCTTCATACACTAACATGAGAAGGGTTAAATCTCTTTGTCGCGCTTCTTTTTCCACCTAGAATATTTTAACTTTTAATTATGTTGTGGAGAACTCGATTGTGTGCCCCCAAATGCTTGCCCACTTTAACTTTCCTTGTTCAGCACCTTCCTTCACGCAACGGCTGCACACATTATGCTCTCCGAATTGCTTCTGTTGATCTTACGCTTCGCTCACGGGCGCCTTCCGGTGCGCCCAGGGTAAACTTTTCCAAGAAAAAAAAAAGACACGGAAGCTCCGGTACCTTCATATTCTCCGCAAGCGAAATGTCAAGTTAACAAAACGCTTCATCCCGCCAACTATAGACAGCGCAAACAGTGGAGCGAAATAGAGATGAGAAAAAAGTGTGAGAAAAAGACACGGGAGGGAGGGGGACCGATGAAAATTGTGAAGATGACAACAAGCGGCACCGGCACCGGTAGCCGAAGCGGAACATCCACCCTTCGAAGCGAACGGGTTCCGTTCACTGCGTCACTGCCAAAAACTTTCCATCAAAACTTTCCCCCGCAACTGTACAGTCATTCATCAAACTTTCCCTGCTAGCAACCCGCCCGTGTGCCACGCAAAAAGGTGCTCCAATTTCCGCCCCGAGAGCGGGAGGCAGGCCATGCGTTACCTTCTTTTTCCCTTCGGGTGCAAAATCTTGTTGAAAAAGTAATTTATGTTGCTGCACTAGTTTCGCGCTCGCTCGTCACATTCGGCGCGCCACGTCCGCACGTTCGCCCACCCATGGCCGGGCGTTATTTTACAGCCACACCGACAGCACATCAAACAGCGGCAGCTTTGACGCATCGCGGGCCCGGGATGCCACCTCGCGGAAGAATCACGTGCATTACGAAACATTCTGTCTGCTCAGTAGTGCAGCAGCGGGCTGCTTATCGCAGTGAACCAAGGGGGAAAATACAACCGGAAACCCCAAAACTACTTGCACATTTCTTTTCCTTTTCTTTCGTGTGGGCTCCCTCTCATTTGCCGTTGAATGTGTTAAACATTTTCGCGCTTGTTCCGACCAGCACCACCCCGCCTTTTGCGTTGACTTCTAACTACCTTCTCCGGAGGGATCTCTTATGTAGCCCTCGTACGCTGCGTACCTCGGATTGGGTTGCATGCGGGTGTGTCCCTGTGTTAGGCACCATTTACACCTGCGAGAAAGAGTGTTTTTTTTTTTGCTTTTGGTTTCTTTTACGCAACTCATCTCCGCTGATAAACGCTACAATGGCAAATGAAACCTCTAGCGGTATCATCCGTTGTGGAGCTTACCAGGTGCCGAGTCGTATGTTGCGGCGGATTGTGTGTGCGTGTTTGTAACGAGATGTTGGGTAACGTAATTAAGAAAAACAAACAAACAGCAAACCAGAGATTTCATCCCCACCATGCGAATGTTTTGTTCCGACGACAACTCCATTTTCCAAGTTGACGAATAGAGAGTGATTGTTTTTGTGCGCATTGTTATTTTCAATTAAACCGGAGCTGTGCCACATTATATTGATGAAACATAAGCCAGGGTTACTCGTTTTTTTACAATAATTTTTGTCTCTTTTCACTTTTTTCTGTTTATTAGCGAGCATCTTTTTAAAGTGTGTTTCTTTATCCAACTCTTTTTGGTCGTTTTTACACTTCTCTCGACTCTTCCTGGGATTTATGTCTTTTTGATAATATTCTTAGTTTAGTAAAAGAGTTGACAACTCTAATTTAGAGTTGATCTTTTGTTTGTTTCTTGTTAATCCTTATAGGGAGTCATCTATAGTATAAACTTTTATTTCATTTTACTGGTTTTATCTCTGTTGCATTTTCCATCTTCAATTTCAATAGTCTTTCTTTAACAATTGAATATTTAAACAAACAATTTTTTCTATTATCAAATGATACACTTTTTAACTGTCGCATCAGGCATGTTCCTAGTTCTTTTCAAATAAAAACAAAGGTATCAAATCTATCCACAACATTAGTTCCAGCTAAAAAAAACACTGCAAATAATGATGCAAAATCCCATCGTAAAACCAGTTGAACATGTGACAAGCCATGTCCACGCCCCATTAAACGTGATAAGACCGGCACGGTTGCAGTATCGATTTCTACTTCCTCTTTTTTCTTCTTCTTTTCCCCCTGACCCAATTGCAGCCACTCTTGCACAATAGATGATTTTCAATTTACACACTGCACTGCAACCGGACGGGCAAGGGCACGCGCAAAAAGGACGTGAGGCAACGCATAAAAAATGAAGCACATCAATAGATTGACTTTTATTTTATTAGCTCCTCCGCCTGGGCAAAGGGTTCTTTGCTGTCGGGGCCACGGGTTTCCTCCGCCGGGCGGAAAGCGTCGCAGGGTTTGAGTTTTGTTTTCCTACTCCTCTATTTCGAGCTTAATCTTCCCGCCCGGCGGAATCTTCCAGCGGAAACAAACACTCGCTCGCTGCTGGAAGCGTAAGCGAACGCTCGTCCTCCCCATATGGGTGCGCTGCACCCGGTCGCCGTTCGGTCGCAATCAAATTAATGACATGCATTATTTATATTTTCCCGAATTACTGATATAACTCTTTCGCCCTTCGGTACCGCTGGCTTCTGCCGGGGATATGATTTCCGTCATTATCCCGTTCCGCTTTGCTCGCATCTGACCCAGGCACGAGGATGCAGCGAACGGGTGGCCGTATTTTTTGTCTGTTTTTAACCAACCGTATTCGAGCCGTTTCGGAGCAACTGCAGCCGTTTCGCTCGGGAAGGGAAGATAAATTCGTCTCGCCATTTCCGTGAGCGTCCGCGGTCCGTCCGTCGAAGGAGCATTGTTTATTCCTCCCAGCATAGACAAACTCATCCATTGCCACTGCCGAACGGAAACAAATCGCCCACCCGCTGGAACCATTGTCGCATGCAGGCCGACAACACTCGCCGTCTCCACTTCCTGAGTGCTGTTTGATTGTGGCAGCTTCCGGTGCCGTTAACCCTGCCCTCCGGATAGTTTCCGGCATTAGGTTTTCCCTCGCTTAAGTCCCGATGAGAAGCGGCGAAATGGTGGCAAAAAAGCTGAACCCGGATTCGCTGCATCGCTTTCGCTTTGTTTATTATTTTATTTATCATTCGATGCCAGCCCCCACAACACACGTCATCATCCCCGGACGGCATCATCTAACGATCGATTGCACAGGAGCAGAATATGCACCTTCACGGAGCGAGCGTGTCCTTCGGCTGATATCGAAGCGTTAAAGTACGCACACACACACACACCGATTCGAAAAAAAACGCACGACCCCCTTTGCTGCTGATGACACGAGCGGTGAACTCGAGACTTCCATCCGGAAATGACAATGTCATGCTCGTCCCACTGGGGGGAGCACGGATCGGGAAGGACGACCAACGCAGCTGAGCTATTTTATTGCAGCCCAGATTAGAATGGAGATGAGCAATAAATTTGAAATTGTTTTCCGTCGTTAGCTTGCATTCAGGCCCGGGTGGCGAATGGGGGGGGGGGGGTTGAAAACATTCACAAACCACTGCAACACAGTGCAACGCTGCCGAGCGTATCGCATGCCGGTACGATGCCACCCAGGCGCCCTGGCGCGCTCGCTCGGGTAATCGGTATTTCTGCTAAAACTTTTCCACCGAAAGCAGTCGCTGGTAGGATGCAGTTTTTCCCACCGATTTCGGTTCGATCCGTTCCGTGTTTCGTTAAACGGATTCCGATTGAACAATCCGCTCTGATCCGGTCTTGTGTGTGTGTGTGTGTTTTTCTCGCTTTCTCGCTCTCGATAGCACCATTTGTCCCGATCACACTAGATTTGCGCGGCTCGCAGTGGGATGAATTTATTTTCGGTCACCTTTTCTCTGCTCCTTTTGGGTTGTTGTCTCTGGTGTCTGTTGGTAAGTAACGGCTCGATGCACGGGGACGGCCGCACGGACATTGATTGAAATTCAATCAAAGCTTAAACGGCGCACCGATCGGATCAGCAGGGGATCAGTATTTTTGATAAATCGATTTACTAAGCTCTCGGACACCTGCCCGCGAACGTGTCCGTGGCGTGCCTGGTGTGTGTGTGTGTGTGTGTTTTGTGCGAGAGTTTAGACATTATACTCTTGGATGCAACTCGCAGACATGCGCTGCTCAAAAGATTCGTTTAATATATAGTCGGCAGATTGGATTTAAATGAAAGCTTGTACGCCTTGGCTCACCTTGTGATTGAGTTGAAGGGAATTTATAAGGAGTTGAAAGGTTTTTTTTTATAATTGAGCATGTGTTAGAATCATAGTAAGCTATGATTTTCAAAATAGCTTTTAGATGTATGGGGGTCGAAACTATTTCAAACGCGTTTCTATTTGTTTGTACTATAAAACAATTCTTGATAGTCCATTTAGATACTAAACGAAAGTGTGAAGATATTTTCAAATGTGTTAACAATGTTCTTGTAAAATATATTTTTCTCTTTTTTTTGTATAGACACAACACAGTTTGGCGTTTCCAGTTACCAAACTGAAGAACAAAAATGAAACAATTACCCCATTTCGAAGGAATCCCTGGATGACTTTTCCTGAATCGGAGATCTCCAACAAATACCAATCAAAGGCTTTGAAATATGGTATGTTGGAAATATTTCGAAATCAACTGAGATTCCCCTATCGATTAATTGGTTTCCCCTTAAAAAAATAATAAATATTCTCGGAATTATAGCCATATAAACCTTTTCCCTGTTCGCGTTACCGTTAAATGTAATTTGACCTTCATATTTCATAAAACGAACATTTAAATACAGTGTGTTGATTATGAAAAAAATCAACAATGAGGTAACTGATAAATTAAATTTCATTGCCTTTTTACTCTGGATGATTTCACGGTGGCATGAACTGTTTTACGAATAATTTCGCAGTTGTGGAAATGCTCTTCCCATCATTTGCGATATGATATGCGTCGGTTCAAATGATTTGGTGCGTCCCATTCATGGAATATATAACGAAACAGCATTCCTTGCGCATCAGAAACATTCTCATTACAGACACCAACGTTCCAGTCCATTAAACAGAACCATTTCATCATAACGACATGGTGGCATCGTTATTTCCAGCAAACATTTGCATCCCATGCAACGAAAGCGTGTAAATACGTTTGGCCGCAAACGGCGAACTGCACCTATTGTCACGTTTCTGCCGAAAACTGGAGAAACCTCCAACGATCCTGCTCAGCCGATCCGGACCGTCCATAAAGTAATTAATCATTCCATCAAACAGCACACTACTGTCCAACTCAGAGCCGATCGCTGGACGCTAGCCTTTCTCCCGGGAGAGGGTGGGTTTCGTGTCGCTCACGGATGCCCCGTTTAAGCGGACCAGCGCACCGCCGGTTCGACTTTCGACCCGGTCCGCGAGCGAATCTGATCTCATTTTTCGGCCCAATCCACCCGAGGCTAAAATTACCAGTAAATCATTCCACTCATCAAGCACACCGTTTGATGGGGCATTAACGTAATTAGCGTTGGAGTGGTGAACGAACTTTTAAGGCACCCACAATCACCACCGTGCCGATCGCAACCCCATCGCACTCGATCGCAGGGAAAGCCTTCAGCTACGAACCCATCACGGAAATTGGCCATCTGTGTTCCCAGTCCCATCGGCGACGGTCGAGCGACCCAGGACACCAGGAATCAATAAATTTTGAACACACATCCCGAGAAACGGAACCCGGCCCCGGTACCGTTGTCGGATTTTCTGATACGGACGAACTTTCCATCCCGGGTGCATGTTCTTCGAACAACGGCAGGATGCGCAATCGCGCACGGGAACGTTGGCGCCCGGGTATAAATATGGACGCCTGCAGCTGAATCTGTCCGACGGTCGGTCGGTCGGTCGGTCGGTTGGTGATAGATTTATGTTTAACTTCACCGTCATACGCACCGGCAAAAACTTCTGTCCCATCTCGACCACGCGGAGGAAGGATGAGTTGTTTGCTGGTGCGATATGAATTTCGAGCATCGCCCTTGATGTGCACCATGTTTGGAATGAAAAGTTGGTGATAGCGAATGCTCTTGTCATTGCGATTCACAGAATTAACTCGTAAATGGTACTGCTGTAAGTATCTTCTGTTTTCCAAAACTCGTCTTCATCATTTAGTGTGTAGGGTGCTTTTTTGAAGAGTGTCACAACTGATCCCAAATACCTATTAAACGGGAAATCGAATCTGAAAACTTAAAATAAAGTTCTCATTCACCTCGTTTTTACAAGAATCCAGAATAAGGATATTTTACTGCAATGGCTACTATTTTTTACCGAAGGAGGCAAGCGTAACTGTCATCCAACAGCTGTCAAAAGGTTTTTAAAACTGCCACCAGAGGCGCTGTCATAATTTATTTCGCGACGCAAAATGCCATAATGATGCATGTTTTTCGTTCATTTTTATCTCAAACAGGATTTGGTAAGTTGGAAGATACAGCCAAACCATGCTGCAAAGACGTTCGTCAGTATATCTGCTAAATAATGATCTACGTTTCATGACATACGTAAACAAACGATGAATACAAAATAAGTAAATATGATTGATCCTACAGGAACATGACCTGTTGTCATACTCTTTAGTAAAGCATATGAATAAATAAAACCGATTAAATTATGCCTTGTCGGTTGTGCCACCCACTTTGCACACACGGGATTGCTTCATGGGATTCTAATGGCACAAACTGACGAATTAATGCCCACGTCCCATTTATAGATAGCACATCAACGCTGTAATCCTGCTCGCACATTAATGCCAGCCCCCAAAAGCCAAACCCGAAAGGCAAACATACCCGGTTCAATCAACGGCCGGAAACACAATCGACCCCTGCAGTCGGCAGCAGCATCACCGGTGTCGGTACCTGCACGAGTTTATGTTTATTTCCGGTTGCTTTTAAAACCATAAATCACCGGAACGAACGAGCGAACGGCAACGAGGAAGACGGGTCAGGCCGAAACAAAACCGTACAACAACGCCAATAAAACTCACCGGCCGGGGACAGGTGTGTGTGTGTGCGTGTTTGAGAAAAATGGCAGCACGGTTCAAACCTGCAGCAGCCTCAAAGCACGAGGAGCGTCCCGTTGGCGAACGAAGAAAGCGTCGCCCTTCGGTGCGAAGAAAACGAAGCGGGCAGATATATTATTAGAAAAGTATGCCGGCCGCACATAAATTAACCCCAACTTATTGGATCGAAAATGTGTGCCCGAGACACGGGGTCCCATCGTGCCGGCTAACCCCCTACCACACCCCCCCCAACCCCCCCGGGCTACCCGTGACGAGCCGGTGTCCCGGAAATGCAAAGAAAATCCACACTGATGTACCTACCAAGAAATGGGTAATCTTCACTTCCAACCCGTGCTCACCCGAAAGCATGCCAACTTCCGGTCAGAGAGCCGAAACAGAAAACCACATGTACATCATACCACTACAGCTTGACAAAACGACAGGCCAAGAGAATGGGACGCATACCCCCTCAGAAAGCTTACAAGGGGTTCCGAAGACAAGCCGAACCGGTCCCCGGGCTGTACGGTCGTCTCCCAAAACCCGGAAAAGATTAGTTCGAAATTCGCCTACATCTGTGCTACACGCTCGTGTTTGTGTGTGTGTGCTACTGGAAGTCCGGAATGCATCCGAGAACGCAGGCAACACGGTCGGTGAGGGAAAAATGCATTATCGAGCACACCGGCACCGGCAGAATGGGCCCAACGGCAGCGCCTAATGACTGGTGGTGACGGGACTGCGAGACACAACACAACTAGGACAGCAAGGACGACGGGACCCAAGCTCCGACCAGCTACCAGATGTTGCGGTTGTGTAAACACTGCCCAAAATTTCTCGTAATGGTCATGCCATCCCGATCGGCCTTACTTCCTCCCCGTTCGCTGATCGGGATTCCGCCCGGATCCATGCCGGACGCTTTCTAAGTCGGTCAGAGTCCGGATGACATTGTGGTTGCGGCTGTCGGTCCAGTGGAGAGTACGAGCGATTTCGGGCTCCCGGAACGAAACGGCCGGCCACATTAATCGTCCGGAAAATCGCTACGTTCGATTCTGTGAATGAACGCTGTTTGGGAGGATGATTTTTCTATTGTGATAGGGTTAGATTTCAACAACAAAACAAATGTTTCCATGAAACTATGTCACAAGGAACAACATTTCGATGTAACACATATCATTATACAGATAAACTATAGCAAGCAATTATGTTCGTTTTTTATGAATATTATCAATTTATCTATTTTTTTACCATTCGCAAACCGTTCCGTTCGATCTTTAATGCAAATGATAGTTATAGTTTATTTTTTCCAGGCGTTGAGGTTCACTCCATAAGATTGAAAAAAGTGAATATTATTTTAATTATGATACTGTTTTTAAAGTGCATCCGTGTTGGATGCATTATTCTATATTTTAATTATTTTGTTTCTTAGTTCTTACATGTTTGCATGTGATTTTCTATAAACGGTATTCACTATATTATTCTATATAGCAAATTCGGTGATTCGAATGAATATCGGAAGTCTTTCCAAATGCCATCCTAATCTCACAACGTGGTTTGACGAGATTTGAATTATTATAGTCTGCAATCGCACGTCCCAACAAGGTTGACAAGATCTATTGTGAAGGAAGTATTTAGGAATTATTTAAAAATGAATACTTTTCGTTCAATTGTTTTGAACGAATATGGTTTGATAGCTTACAAGCATTAACTAGCAAATGTACGCTAGTCAGTTTATATGCAATCGATTTCAAAGACAAAGTCACAGACAAAGTACACATTGTTGGTTATTATGTTCAGGTTCCTGTCAACAGATGGCACTCCTTGATCCTTAGGCGGGACTCTATGAAGCGTCAGACAAACACGACAAACACGACACTATACCGAAAACTGACAGAAGTATTGAACACTGTCTGACATGTCTGACGGAGCTCCTCCATATGACTACTTGGATTTGATCCGTGTTTGTTTTGTTCGATGTCTTGTTCGACGGCTCATAGAGCCCTGCCTTAGGATGCATCTTCCTCACGATATGATGCAGCTATGGTTGCTATGGATTGTGGAATGCTTGAATAAACTCTCATCTAAACGTATTAAAGTGAAGCGTTTTACAAATATGTATATCATTTTGTTTAAAAAAAAAAGCGACTAAAACCAATCCCCAAGGTACTTCAAACTCAAACTTTCTGGCTTTGGAACACAGCCGTCTGTCACTGTATCAGGCAGGCCACCGTAGCACTTCTTGCAACGTCAAAGTAAGCGCCGCCACAGTAGAACGCCCCTTCCCAGAAGCACGGCAATCCCAGACGGTACAACAAATGTAAAAATGAGAAATGGGAGCTACTTTTTTTTCTTTTTGGCTGCCGAATTGTTAATAACATTTGCCGAATTACACTGGACGCGCCGGCAAGATGAAGCCGAAGTCGTAAACTAATTTTCCACGTCAACTAACTCATTGCTGAAGCGTTTCGCTTCGTCTATAATGTACATTTTGATTAGATTAACTCCGCAACCACCTGTCCACCTGTGGCCACCCAGCCAGGATCGTATTCCATTCCGCTTGCAGCAGCAGCAGCAGCAGCAGCAGCAGCAGGAGCGTAGAAGCGGCATTTTGTTTTATCCCAGCCCATCCCAGCAGGCTACCAGCCACGCCCGGAGAGATTGAAGGGATCGAAATAAAATCCATCCTACCGGCGGACCGATTTGTCTCGTCCGCGTGGTCTGTCAAAATTGTGTTAACGTTTACTTGAAAGGATTTTTCCTTTTCTTGTTGCTTTTTTTCTTGGTTCAGCTGCTGCTGCTGCATTGAGTGAGCTATCGCCGGGGCTGGGGAGACTTCCACTTTGGTGGCGTCAACGGAGCGCAAAAATCGGAAAAGATCAAAGCGAGATCCGAGCGAGCCGAGAGCAGTACGAAATCCGGCTCGAAATCAAACCTGCAAACAGCAAACAAATTCGTCAGCATCGTTTCCCAATATGCCCACTGCCGGAAACGAAACCGAACACCGGTTCTCGGTGCTCGTGGCGAAACGAAAAACTACTCGACTAGCGTGCAAAACATGCCGAAGAACGGTTGGAGAACCGATTCACCCTCACAGTCTTCGCAAGTACGTACATCCGGCGGTTTGCTTCACTCAACGCAACGGCTTCCTTCCACCTCAATATAATAACTTTAAATTGAGACCCACTCTCCTCGGCAGGGCACGTTTGCCGCAGCACATGTGGCCGATAGCCCTAATGCGGTACGGGCAAACCTAATCGTTCGTGCCATAATTCTACATACCGAGAGTGTCCTCCGCACTCCCCCCGAAAAGCCGGGCAGGTGTTCGTGTGGTTTGTGTGCGAACCCGACCTTTTGCCTGTGTGTTTTTCGGGTGCGTTATCTGCTGCCCAAGGTAAACCCCGGGCAGACCATCGGTCTCGCTCCGTATCAATTTATCAATTACCCGACGAAAATTGTTTGCCGCAAACGATACGAGCTCATATATTGAAACTAATCCCCTTGCTTGTTGGGATCCGAGAGCGGCAGAGTATCCGAAATTGCAAAAACCCGAACGGCCCCGGCCTCCCCGGCACTCGAGCCTGACGGGCATGTTGTTTTATTTTTACGGGCTTTTTTACCGCCACCGATTGCCACCGGTGGGCCCAACGGTGGTCAAAAGTGGAGAGAGCTTTTATGTTCTTTTAAATTCATTCTTTCTCTTCACCTTTGTGGCGAAATCTTGAATACGTTCTTGTATTGTTCATATTATTTTGTTATTTTTTTGTTATTTTTTTTATTGTGAATTTCACTATGCCTATTGCAAATATTGCAAGAATTGGATGGTTGAGGTTTTCGTTAAAGTTTTATGATAAACATGTTTCAAAATATATTCATATGAAAACCATAGGTTATATGATCTTTAAGCTATCGTAAAAACATCTCTGTATTAGAATTCAGTCCATCTGAAGTCATTATCCCACAACGTTCGTTGCCTCCTAAGTTTGACCATGACAGACGATCAAGAAGTACACGCCCATATTTCAAGTCCATATACCCTACCTACATTCTAAGTTGTTTCATAGATGTTCATAGTAAGCACGCAAGATAGATCACACTATAAGACAATAGCTAGCCATTTTAGTACTCAAATGCTTAAAAATAACTGTCTCAATATTAGATTCTTTCTTTTAACTGCTTTTCCAAACTTTTTAGTTAAAATTAAACAAAAATTGACATTTCTAAACACTTGCGTTAGTTATACATTTAAGCATATCCTCTCATTTGTTACAAACTATTTATGTTGCTAGTTTAACTCAGATATTACTCAAAAAAGAGTTTTACAACAGGTCTCTCGTTTATTCTTCCATAACTCCGTAATTCCAAGAAAAACAATGCAACACGTTTAGAACCGATTTTTTTTGTAAGGGCCTCGCATTCAATAGAAATGAATTTGAAATTTCGAAGGTTTGATAAAATTTTGGCAAAAAAGTATTTTATACCTAGAAAAATGAACTATTTTTCATCAAAAAATGGAACAAAGGTTGCTCCAAACTTTCACACTCAAATTTGATTATAAATTTAATGGCGATTTCCTCGTCATTCATCACGTTTTAACTCGTAAAATGTGAAATCCTATAGTGCAGCAGCATATAAAAAAATTAAATCAACAAATTTCAGAACACATTAGGGCGGAAAATCCACGAAAGTCCATGCACTGGCGCATTCTGTACCGCACCTGCCCACAGTGCGATTAGTTTCTTCGTCGGGTTAGTCTTAACGATATAGCTCACCAGCCCCGCACGGTCATGATCTTCATTTCGGGTACGAAAGTCGAGAAAACAGTGATCTCCCTGTGATTTTGCCCATCAGAGCAGCCTCGCATAACTTTCCCCAGCAAGCACACACACACACACTCAAGCGGCACGGGGCGCCGGGGCCATCTTCGCATCTGCAGTGAAGATTCTAGTTACGCCATGGCCCTCGTCTCCCAACATGAAGAACACCGGTTTGCTGCTCGCAAATCCCTCTACACACACACACACACACACACACACACACACGGAAAAGTGAGTGGAAAAATTATTACTTAAAGCAGATTTTAAGTGCTCTCCTGATGCTCGGTTATCCGGAGCCGGGGAGAGAGAGAGAAAGCCGTGTGGCGACGGCCGGATACATTTATAATGCCGCTTCGCACTGCGTACGAACAAGTTGATTTCGTGCCCCCCCCCCCCCCTTAGCCGCCTTCCCCCTCCCCGTCATTTCCTCCCCGGGACATGTATGGTAAATGTTATGCGCAACCTAGCACAGGAGCGGTGGAACGGAATGCGCTAAAGAAAAGGCGTCTCAATTCACTCCCACCCGCCCACAGCACCCACTCTGTGTCTGTGTGTATCGTCATGCGGAGGAACAACGCAATCGAAAACGGAAGCCCTTTTCCACGGTGGGTGGCGGCCCACGGAAAAAGTCAAGCAAGCGGAGCCTCGTACGGGAAGATAAGTAAGAATAATGATCTCTGACGTAAACATGCGTCCGACTATTTGCGCCGCCTCGCACCACCACAGGGCGGCCGGATTTTGCGTATCGCTCGCGCGCGCGTGTGTGTTTGCTTCCGGCTGCCGGGCCGGGCCCTTCCACCGTTTGAATTTTATTCTTTTTTCGGCCTCACCAAAGTTTGCGCCCCGCAGTACCCTAATGGTGCCTAATTTTACCCGCACATATACAATTAATTCAACAGACAGTTGATAAAGCGCCTGATGAAGATGGAGCGCACCGCGGTGGAGCGGGGTTTGTTGGGGGTGTTAGAGGGGGGATGTGGGGGTGGTGGTCGGAGGGAAAGTATTATCTAGTGATGCTGTCGTGCCAGGGCCCGGCTCCCGGATGGTCTATTATTTTCATCGCTGCGACGAGCCAGTGCCGGAGTCGGTTGATTGCTTTCAACTGAATGTTGAGCACATACTTTTTTTCTACGCAATTTATATCAATGATCCGTGTAGAAAGGCGCACCCACTCACTCGCTTCACGACGCCGCAAGTGGAGAGCGATAATGGTGTAGCACACAACAGAGGGCAGCTGCGGTATGATGTTTGTCATTTTGTCATAAAGAATCGTCCGAAAGGAATCGCTTGATTTCATCGTTTTGGTTAAGGGATTCCTTATTTTTTTGAATGTCTAATTTTCATTTCGCCTGATGTACAGGCAACGATCAGTGACAATTTCCATCAACAACAGCAGGTTTGTCTTCGCTTTCTCCTCATTTTATTACCTTACTGACCAATTACTGACTTCTTTCCTTCCGAAAAAAAAACAAAAGTAATAAATACGGCTCAAAAACCGTTAAACGAAATGAATTCAACCCAGTGCTTAATATCAACAAAGTCGTATATTTTTCAAAAATTTGCAACAAAACCATAAGTAGCAACCAATAGTGCAAAGTAGTATTTTTCAATAAGCTTTAGGCTACCGAAACTAGTCTAAATTATAATAGGTTGTTCATACTTTTTCGCAATTTAAAGAAAAAGCCAAGAGTTTGGCATTAACAGCATTCTTCAACCAGCTGAATGAATCGATTTATTTTTTATGATCCCAATGTTCACATTCACTGTTAGTTTATTCATCACAATAGTTTGAAGAATAGAATGTAGGTGGTTTTTTTACATTTTTCATGCAATTTTCGTCCTGAGAATGCTGTGGTTGTGGCTTTCACACGCTCTTTAAGGCATACCCAAACCTCTGAAGTTTACTAGTATTTATTGATTTTCGTCGCATATTCATGGTTAGAAGAATTAAAGTCTGATTCCTTGTGTTTATGAATTGTTTCAGATAATACTATTAGTATCAAGGACCAGAGTTATTTTTAAAAGTTTGTAGCACCTATCTAGCACATTCTCAGCCAAGTTATTTTATCATGTTTCTACGCTTTATTCTTCAGCAAATGAACTATTTACAAGAGCTTTAGTAAAATCTGTATCTGTAGTACTTTCCGATGGAATTAAATAATTATGTTTCTTTCGTATTCATAATCTACATAAGTTATAGATGTAACATGTCACTTATTAATCCTATCATTAACCTTTGCAGTCTCGCTGTTTTATTACGCAATGCCTTGAGCCATGAGCCATGAGCTAAAGACATTATTATTTTCTAAAGACAATTATTTTCTTGCTCAATTTATATGTTTTTGGTAGGTAACACAGATTGAAGAAACTGATTGATAGCACAGATTGAATAGATAGCAACTTTACTTTACCCCAACTTATTGGATGTTTAAGGAGAACGAGGTTTTTGTGTAAATTTTAAGTATCAGCATTGTGTTAGTTTATACCTGTATCATTTCAATTCACCAACTCAATTCATAGAAACACCACAAAAGTAACACAACCCGGACAAAACTATGCAGTCTTTTCAGTCAACTCTCTGTCGCAGCACGAACCTACTTATTGCAAAAGCATATCTTTCACCACCGTGCCGTCACGCAATCACAGCTCATACGGAACCGCAATTAAAAACAATTTCACCCATGCCAGACAGACAGACCCAACCGGGTGCAACGTTCGCCCACTGCTCCGCTTCCCACCCCACACGGGACGCGTACCGGCAGGCAATGAAACAATTAACCTGCGCTAACGGTTTGCAGTTTGTCCGGGAAAATGAACTGCAAATTGAACCATCGTAAATGGACAAACGATGAACAAAACGCCATAACGACAGGCACCCGGCCAGACCAGACCAGACCCGGACCACACTGCGTCGATACTACGGCATAAAACGGATCATTTCTCTGCCGCTTCGTACCGACGCGGTCCAGTCATTAAGCATTCTCCAGCCCACCGGAACCACCCGACACGGCACCGAAAAACGGAGGCAGCCGCGAGCAACTACCGCGCCCGTGCCGGTACCGGCGCAAATAAAAACGGTGCAGCCAACAATCAACGCCCGCCCGGACCGACCTTGAGGTTCTTGCCAGATTTTCCGGCAACATCCGGTAAAGGAAAAAAACAACAAGAACCGACAAAACGGAGGAAAAACCCCGTGCAGCAATATTTTCCTCCGGCTCGACTTCAAGCAGCAGTGTACATCCTTCTCCTTTTCGGTCGGTCGGGGCCGGGCGCGATAAAGTTCGCCAAACAAAACACAAAAAACGCTCACACCTACACACAAACACACACGCGCGGTATACGCGGTGGCCAAAGCAAACCCGTGCACGGGAGGGTGAGCAACAATAACATTAGCAGCTTAATTTGGCGTGGAAAAATCATTAAAACATAATTTATCGAAGTGGCTTTCAAGTAGCGCCCCGGTGGCAGAACCTGCGTAAGCGTAAGGATCCGTCGCCCGGAGCCCCGACCCGTTCCGGCTGCGGTGAATCGCCACCCTCGGGCCGATGCCGATGATGATGTTGCGCCAAACCTGCGTGCCGATGGTGCGGTGAAAACGTGGCGCCGAAGAAAAGGGGCGCGCACTGGCGCAGAACATTAAGCGGGGCGTTTTCTTCCTGCGTTCTCGGAGGGAGCGAGAGAGAGAGCGAGGGAGAGAGCGAGCACGTGAAAGGTGGAAACGACGCGCAACGTGAAACGCACCCCGGAGCGGCACTGCCGGACGACGGGATGGATGGATGGGCGATGGTGTTGGAATGATTTTCTTCGCCCCGGAACCGCCGTGTGATAAAGTTTTCTAATAAGGAAATTATTTCTGCAATATTTTCCCACTCTTGCGCCAACCAACGCGGAACACACACCGTTGGGACCCGTCCGTTTGGCCCTGAGTGCCTTGTTGTACAGCGCAACAGCAAGCAAGCAAGCAAGCGTGCAAAAAAAAGGCAACACCCCAAACAGGAAAATAATCAAACCATGAAAACATGATCCACGGGGGCAAAACGGACGCAGCCGGTAATTGTAGGTTTCGCGTACTTTTGCGTTCCGTTGCTGCTGGGAAAATGGCCGATGACGATGGGGTCGTACTAAGGTTTAGGTAGTGAGCGGAATCGATCACATCCGGACACTCATGACGAAGCGTAGTTACGAGTTTAGTACGTTTAGTTACAATTTCCCGGGATGGCTACGGGCAGGATAATTGCATAGAGAAGGGTTATCTCCAGCAGCGGATCGAGCGGATAATCAAAGAAAATGGCTGCGTAGGCCCGCTCGGTCTTGGAAGAAATAGTGTGCAAAACAACTGTATCTCTTATTGTGAAAGGGGCCTTCATCGAAACACGACACTTCATCGTAAATGTCGGTGAATAGGTGGCCAGATTCCCTATTATAGATTCCGTACAATGAAAAGACCCCATTTTACAAGGCTTTTGCTATTCAAGAGCTCCAATAAGGATTCAATAAGGTTCCAATAAGAGTCCGATAAGGTTTCGATTAGATTCCTGGTACATTATAATAACACTCCGATAAAATCCCGATAACATTCCGACAACATTCTGGTAAAATTCCGATAAGGTTCCGGTAAGGTTTCGATATGGTTCAGATACGGTTCCGGTAAGATTGCAATAAGGATCCAATAAGGATCCGATAAGGTTCCAATAAGGTTCCAGTAAGGATCCTATAAGGTTCCAACAAGGATCCGATAAGGTTCCAATAAGGATCCGATAAGGTTCCAATAAGGATCCGATTCCGATTACGATCCGAGGTTCCGATTTCATTTCGACAACATTCCGGTAACATTCTGATAAGGTTCCGATATGGAGCTCCGCTACGGTTCTGTTAACAATCCGATAAGGTTATGAAAAAGCTCCGATAAGGTTCCAATAACTAACCGATAAGGTTCCTATGAGGTACTTGATAAGATTTCTATAAGGCTTCGATTAGACTTCGAGAAGGTTTCAACAAGGGTCCGATAAGGATCCAATAAGGATCCAATAAGGATCCAATAAGGATCCATAAGATTCCGAAGAGGTTCCAATGAGGTTTCGATAAGATTCTGATAAGATTCCGAGAAGGCTTCAATAAAGTTCCGTAAAGGCTCCGATACGGATCTGAGTACCTAAGGCTTCCAATATCATTCCAATAAGGTTGCAATATGGATCCGATAAGGTTCCAATAAAGGTTATTAAGCAACGAAGAAGCAGATGAAACCCCTTCTGGAAAGATGCAAGCATTACCGAACACTAATCAGTAAAAAACTGTAAAATATTGAAAGTGCCTTATATATAACAAAAGTCATTTACTTGTCATCACTTTCCCAAAAACCAATTGTTTTCGTCAAAAAGTATCATCAAAAAACGCTCCAGAACACAGTTGGAAAGTAAACGCTAAACATTGGCACGGTTCGTTCCAATCCATTGCCTTGCGGTCAAATTTGTTTCCGGATCATTCTTGCTCCCTCGCGGTGATAAGATTTGCCTTTAATCGTTTCGCACTTCCCGGTCCGGCTGCGAATGGCAACCGTCAGCTCGTTCTGGTCGCTCTTCCGGCAATCCATTTAATTTCCCAACTGGACCGCTCGCGCAAAGAAAACACTTGTTTGCGTTAAACTTAATCGCTCCTCCCTACCAACCTGTGCCCGTCCCCGAGCATATTGGCCATTTCACGGCACCCGACAGTGAAACAACTTTGGTCTCTTTCTCCCCCGAGGGGGGGAGGCCATCGCACAGTTGGCCCACCGTAGAACAAATATTTGGATTAACTTATTTTAAAGCATTTTTGGTTGTGACTGAGAAATAATATCTTGAGTCGCGAATCCCCAAACTTGATATAACTAGGGATATCAAGCTAACCTCAATGTTTTGTGGTGAATAAATGATACACCTGTAATTTAAGTGAAAAAGACTAACTCGAAGAAGATTTCGTGACGTTTCTCCCGGCATATGCCCACTGTGCATCAATGCCCAACCGGGCAGGAGCGTCACTTTTTCCGAACGGTCGTTATCATTCGAAACGCCCAGTGGGCAAACCTGCCGGCAAGTCTTTGACCGGGAAAAAGGGAAAATTAACACTCTTTTTCATGGATGGGACAGGGCTCGAACGCTTATGCCACCCGAAACGCTTCCGTGCAACGGATAATAAGCGCGCTAATTGGAATATCTGCCCGATTGAGCGAGGTGTCCGGTGGGCAGAGGGCAATTCGCCTAATGGGTTCAAAAATCAAACGCAATACTCATCTTCCCTGGGACTGGATGGGACTATCAATGCCGCCAGCTGTCGATATAATTTCAACTTGATCGATTAAGAACAGGCTGCTTCTGGGCTCGGAAACGGTTTGGTTTTATATCCATTGATCCCGTGGTTTAACCAAACAATGGCTGCTCGAAACTTATCGAGACTTTGTGGCTTTAACGGCTTCTCTCTTCTCTTCTCTAACTAAACAATCTCGTAATCTAAAGCACAACAAACATTGGCCGGCAACAGTTTATTCCACATTCGATATAAAGCTCCTTCCACTAAGCCACTGCAGAAGTATCTGCGCGTCCAACACCTGCGTAAATGGCGAAACTTTGACCATGTGCTACAATGTGCTGAAATTGAACAGTTTTCTTGCCCCGCTCAAAACGGAATGAACAGCAAAAAAAGTTTGCACAACAATTTTCATCCCGTCCCAACCGAAAACACTAACACACACACACGCGCGCGATACAAATTTAAATCATCTCTTTGCCATATTTCAATGTTTTTAACTCACTCGCCTGCGGGCCGAGAACTTCCCCGTGCCCGTGCCCGGAGTGCAACGGACAAAGTTGCACGTCTGGTCCATTCTCGCTTCATTCGAAAACTTTTGCGGAGCCAGCTCGAAAGTAAACTTCAATCACTCCGCGCCAAACCCGAAGATTTAAACCAGCGCCGCGCCGACGAACGAACGGATGAATCAAACAACTCCTGCCGTTCGAACGCCACGCGCCATTCTTGTTCACCGGTGAACCGGAAGGAAGAAGGACGACGAGAAGTTGTGTGTGTGTGTGTGTGTTTGTGCCAGTGTCAGCTGGCCTTCGGAAGCAAACGCGCCTTCTTCTTTATTTCAACAGGGCACAACTTTCCCTTTGAAGCGAACGGGGTTCTCCGCCGCTGACCAATCGCTGGACCGCTGGGCCCCGGAACACCAGAAGAAGGGCAAAATACGGAAACGGAACCGAGAGAAACAACCCGAAAAAAGGCAGCCCGTTTTAACTTTCTGCCTGCAAAATAAGTCAATCGAAGAGGAAAGTTTAGATACATCGATTCTCACCCCGGCACTACGGCTAAAAGTTTTTTACGACGCTGCCACCAACGCTGCCGATGATGGGTTCGATCGCAGTTCGATGCCAGCGTTTCTCGGTATGGGTTTCGTTAGAGCAGACCCTTCGGAAGGAGTGGGTGGAGAACACGCCGGCTTAATTGCTTTCAAGTACGAGTGCACGGTGGCAGCAACAAGCATAACTTCTGTTCTGAAGTTGTTTCTCGTGCGAATAGCGCAGGACGCACACACTTTAAACAGGGAAGCATACCGTCCAATGCAATTTCGATCCGGAATTGAATCCGATAGCACACAAAACACACACAAAAGATTTTGTTTTGTTTTTTGTGTGATTTACAAAAAAATGCTCCAGCGATAAAACATGACCCAAAAATCACTACGAAAATACGTTTTTGAATAATTTCAAAAACACAGTGTTCAACGACAAAATTTGATTCAACTTGACTGCAAATTATAGTAGGCCACGTTGAGGGGATTTGATTTGTATACGACCTGTTGCGAACTGTTTTTTGACAATAAAATGAACTGAACTGAACTGAGCTGAGCTGAACTGAACTAAACTGAACTAAACTGAACTGAACTGAACTGAACTGAACTGAACTGAACTGAACTGAACTGAACTGAACTGAACTGAACT
>KB672868.1:12552988-12622974 GCA_000349145.1 Anopheles dirus | reverse complement strand
ACTGAACTGAACTGAACTGAACTGAACTGAACTGAACTGAACTGAACTGAACTAAACTGAACGGAAATAAACTTTACTGAACTAAACGGAACTGAACTAAACTGATAGATTAAAATGATAGTAGATACTGACTCAGATACTGAGTAGATAATGATAGTAGAACAAGTTGTAGATAATAACAAAATAGCTCTTTTAATTATTTTTCCATATTTTCCCCAACACTATTACTATTTTTTCATCAATGTCAAACTCGCTCCTTGTAACATAACTATACGACCACTTATGAAAATTCTTTCTTTTACTTCGATATTTGTAATTGTTTTGAAATTCGATTAAAAAAATACGGGAACTTGACAACCTTGAAAAATGTGGAAAAGATTTGATCGATTTTTTTAATGCATTATGACTTCTTGTATGCATTTTTAACAGGCTCAAACTACTAATTTAGATTTTTTGTATTTCTTAATAGCATGTTTTGCTTTAATTGTTTTGTCATAATGCTGAAAACCTATCCTCTCGAACCATGTAGTATAGTTGACCAGTTGTGTTACAGAAAACGGGTTTGACCAAGGTGATAGTGATGATAATACGAAAATACGAAAAAATCATATTCATCTATCTCTTCAAGTTTTCGTTTTATTGTCAAAAGCTGGTGAGGGATATCCAGTGATGGGAAACAGTTTAGAAAAAAAGAGGTTTCCAAGAAAAACGAGCTTATTACGTCAGAAAGGGCTTATAGACTGACGAAAGTTCATGCTCTGTCGAGTGCACTTATTACGTGTGGGATTTTGTTTTGTCAAAGGCAGCGGCAATTCAGTATTCGCTTTACACCTATCCAAAGTTTGGACAGAATTTTGAGTTTAACTTGGCACTGTTTTTGGCCAAAAACATCCCCTTGTAATAAGCCCAGAAAAAAAGATGCATGGTTATTGAGTTTTCAAACATAAGGTTAATGTATTAAACTTATTTAAGCAATATATCGTTTCTTTATTTGAAAGTTGTCTTACACGAAACCCTCATCTTACCTACCGCTGTAATTACCTACTTATTTATGCCGTTAATGATTTTTGAAGGGGAAAAAATATGTTAATTGTGCTTGTGAAAACTTTCCAAAATGGGAACATTCCCCGGGAAAAAAGAGGGAACCATCGCGTAAATCCTTGTTCATTAGGCGGAGCGCGCCTTCAGGATCGCTAATGCACAAGGGGCCGGTTCGGTTTGAAAAGTTTTGTCCCGAATAGAGGCACGGCCACGGCTAATCCACCCGTCGGACAAACGACAGCGCCGAGAGGCGCTCTCTAATCAACTGACCCTTTTTTTTGTTGCTCCGTCCGTTTGTTGTCTCTAGTGCGGGCCGCAAATAATTTAACCGCAAACGCACTGTAGCTAAATTTTGTAATCCTGGCAGGTCCTGGCCCCACTTCGGTCGCGCTGGCTACGCTTGAAAAACAAAAAAACGCCCGTCCAGCCCCACCAGCTGAACCGCTTCCCACGCGGTCAGAGATCCCTTTGAGCCCGGTGATCCCGGGCAAGCATGATTAACATTCGTTCAAGCCCGTTCGTCGTGGACGGGCCGGGATATCCTGATATCTTACCACCATCGATTACGCCGTCCGGAAACACACCGAAAAATTGTGGGAAAAAAATATATTACACCCGTTACCATTAACCGGAGCCCGAAAATCCATTACAACCGAGCCTCGCAGTCGATCGGTTTCACTCGAACCGAACGGAACCCGAAGAAAAAACAAACAGCGAGACGACAATTGGACTACCGAACTTTCCCCCACTTCCGGCTTCCGGGCGGCCGGCCCCAGGACCATCTCCAACCCGGCGCAAGAAAGTTCGTGTCCGGTTTATCGGAAAAAGCCCGGACCGGAAACCCCTCCGTTCGCTCTTTTTTTCTGTTGTTGCCCATTTTGCGTCCCGCCAGAGTAAAGTTCGATAAAACAACCCCGAATCCGGAGTGCGGGGGGGGGGGAGGGCTCCGGAGGACGGTCCAGGAGGGGTGGTCGCTTTCAGATCAAAGTTAAACAAAATTAAATTGTTTTACCCATGAACCGTGTGATCAAAGGTGATAGAAGCGAAAGGCAGCGGGCAGCAAACATACCGGAACGGTCGTAGTTGTGGTGGTGGTGGTGGGTGGCTGGCGGAGAGGGGGTGAGAGGGGGAAGGCGGGAGGCGAACGTTTGCTGCTGCGGTTTTCTTTTTCCTCCCTGCTCAGTGTCCCTGTCTGTGTTCCGGAGTAAGAGCCGCTTGCAAGCGACGGACGTCCGTACACTAAAACCCCGAAGCCACAAAAACTTTGACACTTTTCGTGCCCAATTCGAACCGGATGTGAGTGTCGGTGCCGGGGCCGAGGCCGGGGTGCCGCCCTACCAGGCGGGCGATGGATTCCGATCGGATGAGCCAGCTCCCGACACCGTCCGATCGGATCGGGGGCTCGCATAGCGGCCGAGGCGACCATCGGCGCGCCAAACAGAACGAAGAATTCCAATTAACTTGCCACAATATTCAATTATACGCTGCCCACTGCGCAAGCGCACCCGCGACACGGACACACAGGCCTCCGCTTATCCGTGCCGGCCATGGCCAATACATTCCGATCGGGCTTCCTTCGGGCGCACGCGCGCCCACATGTACACACTTTAAAGTAATTAAGTTGGCGAGTTTAGTAACGAAAAGCTCCGGGCTGCACCTGGCCGATGGACCGAGAAGGAGCGGGAAGGCACGTCAACTCGACTAACTCAATTGGCCGGGCCGCACTGACCACCGGCAGTGGCGCTGTTGCACAGGGTAACACGAATAATTGTTTATTCAATTAGTGTGAAGACGGGACGGGTTTTCTTTGCAACAGTGCAGCAATTGCAGCTCGCTTTCTCATCCCTTGTGCTCGTACAAGGAAGAATCGCATCCGTACGGTTCCCTCCGGTGAGCGCAAAGTTATGGAAATTAAATACGTAAAACGCAAGGGAAAAACGTGCTTCGTGGGCTCCTGCTTATGCACCACTTATGTCGTTGCTTATGTTATTTTTGAATATGTTGCATTTTAACGTATTCCTGTAATAATAGTTTGGAAAGTGTAGCGAAGAATTAATAGAAGCTATTTCTGTTTATCCCAGTTTTCATTCGAAAATTCCATCCCAGCAGGCTTTGCTTTGAAAATGCAAATATGGTTAAAAAAGCGATGTGTAGTTTGCATACTTTTAGGCTGATTTAAAATATTTGCGCCATAATGTATGCAATGCGCTGTACACCAATGCTTTTAAGCTTTTTTCGTAAATCAAATAATGCAGTTAGGATTAAAGTTGGAGAAAATTATACTTAAAATGTTAAAAATCGAACAATTTTCGTGATTTTCGTATTATTTAACACCAAATCTCTTTAGCCTACCAGGATGATTTTGAACTGCTTTTTACTAATACCATTCCGATTAAACCCTCTTTATTCAGCTAGCTAATAACATTTAGCACATAAAACGTCATACATCACTTAATTAAGTTTTAACCATGTTTTAAATTGCCAGAATCAAGATGAACGTATTATACAATGAATATAAAAACACGACATTTTTAGATTTTTGTAAAAGATTAAGTAAAAAATGAAATCCGTTATAGAAACTACTTCTCGTCTCTTTTTGTTCTAGGTTTGTTCTTAATGTTTCGGCTCTCTGTAAACTTATGCGAAACGGTATTGCCATTTAAATAAATCATTTTTTTTCTGACAATTGAACCGTACGTGCACATATGGCCGAACTCATCATCCCACCGTCCTAAATCCTGAAAAAATCTTTATCAAACCACAAACGGCCCTGTACCATTAAACCGCCCACTGATTTAACAACACATCAAAATTCATTCGCCTTCGAACAACCGCTCCTGCGAAAAGTTATGTCCTTGCCGTTGCGGGTGCGGAACATTTTAAAACTCCAACCTAAACCGAACGAACGACGAAATCGGCTTACAAATGCCCATTATCTGCAGCAAACTCGTCCGACCGGCTGATGTGACCCTTGTTTGGATGCTGGCTAGCATTTGTTACACACCGTCCCGTCGTCACATACGACTGAACACGATGACGGTTGGGCCGTCCGTTCCTTTTTCGTTGGGTTTTGTTTTGTTTTCTGGCCGCTTAAAACTCTCATTTCAATAATCGTCTCACGAAATCGTCCCGACTGGTGTCAGGTTGATGCAGCAGTTGAACCTCTCCAAACCCTTGGCTAACCGAAAAGGCAAAAGCAACTGATAGGGGAGAGACAAAAAAGAACGCTATCGCAAGCGCACCCTTTCGCCGTACTTCACTTCACACACACACACACACACACACACACACACCTAGCCAAACGCTCGTCTCATCGATTGAGGTTACAGTTTTGCTTGAAATGATCATTTTTATTGCATCGATTAGATTTGACACTTTCCCCAAAGGTCATCCGTTCGGGCATCCCAATACCCCGTTCACACGCTCGTGCGAACTTTTCTTTGCGTGTTTGTTTTTTTTAAGGGGTGTCCACCCCGTGGGACCTGACGAGGTCGCCGGTCCGGACGGTTTCGGTGGCAGAAAGGTCACGCAAAGCAATCCTTCCCACGGGACGGTCAGCTGATTGAACCGACGAATAATAGTTTGGTGTTTCGGTGAGAGAAAGAGAGAGAGAGAGAGAGAGGTGGGCGAAAGTGTATGTGTATGGAAAAGCGATTTAAAGTGTCCAGCAATCGGAATGCCCGTTCCCAATCGCCCGTTCCCCTTGCAAAATGGCACTTTCGTCCGGAGTCGGGTGTTAGTTTTGTTTTTAAAATGTTCACCCGCTTCTCGGCGCATCGGAAAAACCCCAACCCCGAACCGGGTAGCCTTCGCAGGCGCACTCACTTCATATGACACGGACCCAATTGTGCGCTCCAATAATACACTCGGGACAGGGAACGCCGGAATGGAACAACAGCGGGCAAAAGCACACACTAAAACACCAACCGAACCGAAAAGGGTTTTGGATATGGAAAATCCATTTCCACACAAAAGCAGCAGCAATCATACGGTACGGTTATCTGGTGGGTTTTCAGGTTCAGGTCCCATGCCTCCCATTTCGCGCACATCCGCTTAGGGGACGATTTTGTAGCAACATTTCCCCTGGCAGCAGCAACAGCAGCAGCAGCCATAACAACTCACTCACTTATCGAAACTGTCTCGGTAGCCGATCCTTCGGGTCAGTTTTGTATCCCTGTGCGCCGGTTGCGGAGTATCGGGGGGATACGGAAAGGATGCTGGTCAAAAAGTATGACAATCCGTTTCCAATTGAAAACTTTACTTCCGAGAATGCTTTTTACGATTTTTATTATTTTTTGGGAGAGAAACGAACGAACTTGCTAGATGACCTCGATAGATTTTTTATGAACAATTTTCAGGCTAACCGAAAATAAACTATCAAAACCTGCTAAATAATCAAGATTTCTCGAAATGCCTAGAATAAAAACACCTTTCCTGACGTGCCCACGATGGTACGATACGATCTCCGGAATGTGGGATCGGTCCATCCTGAGCCCGGGTTAGCGTCCTTGCAAGATACGAGGCAAAAAACTGTATCTCATTTGCGTGATGTCCATCTGTGCCACATTCCTGTTCGAACGGCGTTCTCGGAATAAGAGGAGCAATTTTGTGATAATTTTCGGAAAACTGGAAGACCTCGGTTGCGCTGTCATGTGTTGTTTGCATTTCTGCTTCGAAACTTCCCGGAAGATCAATGAATGTTCGTGAGACAATGTTGATCGATTCTCGATTTATTCTCCTGAATTATATACATTTTGAAATGCCTCAAAACAGCGACATTTCTCGAATATTGTTGTTGATCTATATTTTTGATGACTTTATGTTTATTCCTTCTTAAACAATCTGAATACTTCAAAGCTATACGTTTTTCACAATATCGCTTAATTAAATTGATTTGTTGCTACGTTCTTCGACATTTTAACATGATTGTCTAGTACTATGATAATATAACCATTATAAGTTACATCAGAGCTTATTTTTTCATTATAGTTGATCTTTCGTGTTTTCTCATATTACCTAACACCAATTTTGTTTATTCTAGAGCAGGGATTTCATAGAATAGACAATTTCAATAACATATAATTTCAAAAACTAACTCAAAACTTTAAACATATAAGTCTGATTAAACAAAATATGTAATTTCCTAGAAAACTAATTGAAATAATGAATCAGTCAGTCATCAATTCAATAAATGAGCTAATAGATGAATATCATACATATGACATACATTCACATATTTTAGAGTATTTTTCGATCACAACAGATTTGAACCAAATTTCTATTATAACTATTTCGACATTTTGTTTGCCAACATACATTTAAATGTTATTATATTATGGTTATTATTAATGCTGTGAATATCGACTACGGTATTATGAAGGATCGACCATGTGCAGTGCGAAAGTAGAAACAATGGATTCTTCTCCAAACTTTCTTCAAATGTTTACTATCAAATTGACAGTTTCAATGCATGTTTTTCATCTTTATTCTATTCCAAATAATCCATCGTGAACTACAATAACCTACTCGAAAACTATAATCGAACAAAATCAACCAATCCACCTCGTTCCGATTGCAACACAAAAGGTGCAATCAAAAACTTAAACCCCCGGGAAACATCCATCATAAATGGTAGGGGGGCGGACTTAACGAAGTGCACACCGTCTAGACGCTTAGGTTTTTGTGGGCCCTGGTTCCGTTGCGGCTGTAACGTATTGAGCGCTCGAAACGATTCCTAACGACAAATAGAGCTTTGTACCGCAATAGCACATAAATCAATCGAACTTTGTGCTGTGATGGTGTGCTAGACGGCCCACTACGTTACACCCTTGTAAACGTCAACGAACGGAGAAATTTGTTACAGAGTTTAGAACTCCGTACGATACGGGAAAAGGCTCGTTTCGATCCTTTCGGTTCCCATTCGTTGACTAATTGCAACGTTTGCGGTTGGAGTGAATTTTTAAAAATCGCTTTACATTACCGGCCGGTTGTAAAACTAAGCCGATTCTTATTTCCGGGGAATTAACGCAGAATGTATTTCACTTCTCAGATCGTTTCGCTTTACGGTGCTCATTTTTCATCGTTCGTCCGTCGGACGGAGAGGGCCAAGCAACAAACAAAAAAAAGCACACAATTGATAAGCACTGCACCGACGGTCAAACGGAGAGGATCTTTTCGTCCGGGGCTTTCATATTTACGAGCTTCCCGTCATTTCCCGGCCACGTTGAGCACGGGCTCGAGTGCATACTGTCCGTCACAAAACCGTCCCCACGATGGACTTCCGAGATGAGACGAAAGACAGCGTAAGAGCGACACACAAAAAAGAGAAATAGAAACTAATCCGATTCCTTCGTCATCGTGCGGACTCGAAGGCAATC
Organism: Anopheles dirus; assembly: GCA_000349145.1. NCBI lineage: Eukaryota > Metazoa > Arthropoda > Insecta > Diptera > Culicidae > Anopheles > Anopheles dirus. The sequence continues at coordinate 12,615,556 of KB672868.1, read as the reverse complement.
CATCTTCCGGCGGGTCCGGACAATCTCCGGCGCTCCGGATATGTCATCTTTCGCACTTCTCGCACACGGCACGAGCTGTTTTGTGGCTTCCGACCAGCTCAGCCCTTCGTCATCGCCATCCATCGCTGGTAAGCGGATCGGCCCACCGGATGACACATCAGCATTGGCGGACGCGTACCGAACCCGATTATGGAATGGATCCGTATTTAAGTAAAGAATTAATAAATGGCACCGAGCGGACCTAACTCGATCGCAAATGGGCCCCCGCCGTCGAGCAGCCCTTCCTCGGTTCCGCGTTTTATTCCACTTCACGCCGTAATGGCCACTTTCGCTGTGATTCATTGCCAGCGGTTGGGAGTGACTATCCGGAAGCTTCACTCGGTTTAGATAATTTGCAACGGTTTTGAAACATTTTCCCAGCGTCAACGACTCTCATGCAAAACCTTAATGCAGCACAAAGCCCTTCGTTAGCATTCGCCACTGCAGCGCCATCTTGAATGCCAGCGTCTGTTCCGGTAGCGAGTTCTTTTTTCCTCCGCTTGAAACTGTCGCGTTATTTCATTTTCGCCTTCACGGTGCGGGTCTGGCGAATTTCTTTCTTTTCTGTTTGCCCCCCCCGACGCTGTAACGATACGCGCCGCGGTGAGGCTTCCAGGAACTGCAGACGGTTGCGGTTCACCCTAAATGGATTCCTTCCTTCCGGCTTCGGGAAGGAAGCCGCTGGAGGGCAATGGAAAACCCCGGGTCAAGATAAGACCGGCCGTCGACGCGCGGAAGGTAATATTTCAATGGAAATTCGATGAATGTCAACGGGCGCATTCTGCAGAGCGCGGGCAAAGAATTATTACGCCTCATTTCACGCCGTTCACGGCCCCGTGGCTCGAGCAAGCTCAACTCGTGTTCGAGATGCGATATTTAGTTCATACTGTGCGGTGCTAAAATAAAATAAATGTGCGGTGGTTTTGAGCTAAAATAAAATTGATTGAAAACATCTTGAACCACTTGCTGCATGTAAGTTGGAAATGGAGTTGAAATTGGAAGGCTATAAAGCTCCTTCCTTCTTGAATAATGGTAGTTTAAACGAAAGAATTACAAAATTATTTGAGTTTATTATTTTAAACTTACGCTTTATTTAGAAATCAAGAAATGTGAACATTGAAACCTCCAAAGCAATGCGAAACGCAGAATATTTTCTCTTCCATTGAGCATATTTAATCCTTGGCATTCTAAAGCTTCTCAGTAAGCGTGATAGAGTGGCGCCATCTCTTGATAGGTAACACAACTACAAAATAGTTTAGTGTGCAACGATCTTCATTTTACTCCAATTGTTTGCGTTTCAGCTAGAAAAGGAGTAAAAGGAGCGTTTCAGCTTCACTTTCACAACTCAGCTTTCTTCGTCTCTGCTCTTAGGTTATCTAGTTAAAAGTTATCTAAAGAAGATATGTTACAAGTTAGAAAAAGAAAAATTGCAAAACCTTATTCTCAATTGTGCTATATTTACAACATGGCCGCTACAGCTATGAATCGTTAAGAACAGTGTCATATTTTTCATAACAAAACCTAGTAACCAAAGGAAAAATCAATCACTGCATCTTTGATCGAGTGGCGCCATCTATTGAAAGGTAGTATAACTAGAAACTATCTTGTCTTTTCACAGCTTCATTTCTACATGTTAGGAATGAATAATTACTATCTTAATTTATTTCTAAATGTGATTGTGATATATGGAAAATGTAATTATATAGCCTAAGAAAGATTAATTTGATGAAAATTTCAATACCAGAAACAATAATTTATAAATAATGATCCTGACTACTGTGCCAGTTAAAACACAATAACTTATAGGCATACTATTATCGTTCGTTCGTTCGTTGGCCACTGTCGTGCAGCAATCCTCTGTGAAATCAACGTTTAAAATCAGCTAAAATCCGAAACCCACAGATCGAACCAGGCCATTAATGCGATTTAAAAAATGACCCGCGATCAATAATGACACCGCGATAACAGGCCCATCTGGGCGGTTCGGGGCAATGCCGCCGGGTGAAGTACCGCTTGCAAAACCGCAGGGCCACAAATCTCGCCAACAGCCGGCCCGTGTCCAACGGGCCGCCCACCCGCCCGATACACGGTGCGAGATCGATAAGGAATCGCCCGAAACGGTGTGAGTGCACCAGCAACAGCAGCAGCAGCAGGCGGTGAAAACACACACAAAAATGAGATGGCGAGCAAAAAAAGCAACAAAAAAAAACACATCGACCCCACCGCGCGTTGGATAAAAATTACACGATCCGAGAATGGCCGCGAATAGCTCATTGAACAGTGAAAATTGCTTCGATAACGCAATAACGATTAAATTAAAACAAATGAAGGGTGAATTTCGGGTTGTTCTGGTTTATTCGGTGATTTATTCTCGGCTCCTATCGCGCCCGGTTCGTACTCCCAGGCCCCGGTTCCGAATGCTTGGACCACATCCAATCGATTCGCCCGGCCCGGCTTTTCACTCGTCCAACTCTCCGGCGTCCCCTCGGGGTCCTGTTGCGTCGCCACGGCACGGTTCGAATAAATCGGTGCGGGAAAAATCTTTAGCCATTTGCACCGCGTTACCAGCTGGTGTTAACTTTCCTGACGAAAGCAGTTTTTCGTCCCATTTGTCTTGTGGTATTTGGGTGAGAACGAGGAATTTTTGTTCTACTGTTTTTTCCATTACTCAGCTGCATTGAATGTCCAATCTTTCAATGATTTTTATTTTATTTTAGTTAAAACAACTATTCCAAATTAAAGTAAATTATTTATAAGGTAATTTTATTGGATTTATACAATTTTAAATCATAATAATTCGAATGCTTGACACTCGCAACACCCCTTTCGCATCACTTCACCGAAAAACCCATAAAAAGCAATTGGCACCAAAAAACCCCTATCCGGTTCCAAAAAGAAAACAAAAAAAGCTCACAAAACAGCGTGCACACGAGCTGCGGCTATCGACGCCCAATAATGACCGTAATGAAGTGCTATCGTACAATAGTGATAACAATAATAATAATGTTAAACTGATGATTATTTCCCTGCGGATCGAAATAAAATTGTGGACCCGCATAATGAGAACCGATTGTGGGAGGCGGTGGGCGACGCCAGGCAGAATGGTCGACACGGAAGGGGGTGGAAGCGTAATTCGAGCGATACCAGCTCCAGCAGTGAGGTGAACGTTTGCCCGACGTTCCAGCCCTGCGTATGATGGAAAATAAAATTCCCATCCAAACCACACCATTAGCGAAATTCGATGGTTTCAAAATTATGCCCGATCCGGCAGAAATAAATCGAAGAAAAAACATACCACACGTACACGTACGCGTGGGTGGGACAAATTTTCGACGGGATCATTTTCACCCACGCGCCGCCAACGAGGCACCACGAGGTGGGTGGGTGGCCCCGGTCGGTCAGTCAATATGGATTATTGGTTTAGGCGAAATCGCTAGCCGGCGGCTCGTCCGCAACGTCGCCATGGGGCCGGACCATGCCCCCGGTCACCATGGTTACCAGCGAAGGTTTGTCTGTTTGCATCGGTTCACCGCGAAAGGGTTTAGGGCACCGGGTTCGGGAGTTGGGAGGTGAAATTGTGTAACTTTCCCAGCGGGTGTGACTGCTGATGCAGCTAATAGGCGGAGACGTAGTCAAGCTGTTGGTTGAGTGTCGAAGGAAAAAAAAAGTTTCCCAATACTTTCCAAATGCTTTGCAAGTGTTGTTATCGCTTTTGTGTACACCACCGCCCATTCCGAACTGCCTAAATGTCCAGAATAATTTGCTTTTATTCTTGATGAGCAATAAAAGTGGGCAAAATTAGTAGCCTGTCAGTGTTGGTCTTCCAAACTCACCATCTGCTAGAAATCAACGGTGTGCTAGAGACAGTGAGGAACACGTTATGGCCATCATTTTCACGTACCGAAAATCTCATCAACGAAATGGAAATAATAGAGCGAACAAGTTGTTTGCACACCAATACATCCAGAAATCTGTATTTTACATATTTGTCCAATGTAAAACAACATCAGAAGAACAACTTTTAAAATACAGATAACAAATCATTTGCAAATAATTCAACGTGTTTGTACTACTTGTTAATGTTATAGTAACTTTCAATATTTCGTTAATGCGCAAGTTTGTTCTAAATTAAATCTCTTTTGAAACAAGAGATCGTTTTCCCCTTCTTCGTCACAATCGCATCAGTTTCCATTGCAGCCGGTTCCATTGCCAATCTCGCAATTTCGCAAGCGCTGAAAACAATAAAACATCAACAAAAAACTTTACGAGCTGAAGCTCTCTTTCCCAACGAATAACTTCTGCACAATGTTCCCGAAGAGCATTCCATCCACCAGCGGTTCATCACCGGCGCAGGTCAGCGGTTATTTGCGCTGCATAAACTTTTCAATTTACTATCTCAATTGAACGCCAATACTCATCCCACCAAACTTGGCGACCGACGAAAGCGACACCTTCGCACAATGGAATAGTCAAACAAAAAGGAAACCCACGGAGTAGACACAAATAATCGGACGGAAAGAAAACTCTCGCTTGCACTCATCTTGGTGAAATTGTTTTTTTTTTCTGTTTCGTCTTTTTTATATTTCTTTGATTGTCACACACGGCTCAAACACACTGCCCAACCCCGGTACGGACACCAACAAAACTATCGCCAGCGCCGGCGATGTATTATTGCATCGCAGCTACCTATGACTTTTTGGCAATCTTCTTCAGCTGCTGCCCCGTTCACTGTCAGTACTGAGTTTTCGGTTGTGTGTGTGTGCCAGCAGACGTTCGTGTTGTCCGCGTTGAGCCCGTTTCGTGTAGGTGGTTCCAGTTCCACATCCAATTTGTTCACCCGCATCCCGGTCATCTCACCACCATCTCGGAGGAGAACAGGTTTACGGAGAAGATAAGAATAGGATAGGAAATTTCAAAATCACTCCACAGACCGCTTTCTCGCAAAGAGTGCCGAGTGTCTCTCCTGCAAGAATCAGAGACTGAGGGACAACGTGAAAGGGCCGCACAGCAACTTCCAAATTGACAATCTATTACTTCTGATCGAGCAATATTTGTGCGCGGTAAGTGTGGGGTTTGGCCTGCGGGCATAGGTTGCACTTCATTTCGAAGTCGGTGCGGAAGTTGATAGGCCACCAGGTTCGCTTCCAGTCCGGCGAGGAATGAGTGCGGCGGAGACAGAAAAAAAATCGTTCCTCTCATGATGCGAACGATGCGGCAATATTGAAAGGCATATCGATCTCCAGATGGGCGCAAAAATGTTCCTCCGAGAAATATGGTTCCCAAGATGAAGATTCGTTGCTATGGGCAACGAAATCGTGCGGGATGCCAACCGACAGCGGGCTCTCCACGACCCTGCTCGCCCTACGGAGTCGTAATCTATCTTATATTAACTTCCCATTTTATTTCTCTACCCAACAGATTATCGGGATCCAATCAGGTGCACCAGGGGGTCGAGCGATTCGCACCGGACGAACCTAGAGGCCTACGACGACGGCGAAGACGCGGATGCGGCAAACGATGGCGCCCGCCATGAAGTCCGTTCTCTTTATTGATAGTGAAACGATTTCGAAGCAAATATTTGCCTCGGCGCGCTACAATCTGCCGCTGTTTCTGTGCAAAAGTTAGTGAGCATATTATGCCGCCTCGGCCGTTCTGTACTAGTCCATACTTTCAACCAGCTGCCCCGGAACGCGGGAAGAATTCGAGCCGGTTCTCGCTCCTAGCGGCGGCTGCAGCGCGTGCTTGCAGCCGTGTAGGGAACTGGCACCCGTCGCCGGAAAACCCGATGGGAAAGCAATCTGGCCGGAAGTGGGAAATTTTTGGATACGGATGATTATGGGCCGGAGAACGATGGCGATGGCTAGTGATAGAGGAAGTCGTTATTGGCAAAAGGTGAATCGTCGCCGGCGGTTCGGGCAGGAGCAGCACAACAGCAACACCCACGACCCACGACTCCGCAAAAGGTCTCACGATTTTCTGGATGATGACTTTTTAGGAAGGGGGGAACCGGGGGCCCTCGTCGAGCCAGACGGTCATGAAGAGAAAGTTTGTTTTTCTCATTTACGGACCGTCCCCGCCTCGTTTGGTTGCGTTCGTTGTACCGAAGCGATCGACCCTGGAGCAATCCCCGTCCGTAAACGAGGCGTGCGATAGCTCAGCAACTCAGCAGTGCTGGTGTTAAGACATTCGTCCCACTTGTACGAAGGTGTGTGTGTGTGTGTGTGTGTTTGTGTGCGGGCGCGTGTGCCATTGCCCGCCCGAAAAATCAGCTCTGTTTGTCATTTACGGTTCAGTTTGCCTTCAAAGGTGCTCTTTTTCGGGACTCTCGGCAGCGTTGCCGGCCAGTTAGGGCGGCAAATAGGCAAACTTTTATTGCACATCCTTCTGCCATCCGAATGAGGTGTTCCCCGACCCACTCTACCCCCCCCCCCCCTGCCCTTCAGGGCTGCCCGGGGGATGATTTTCGATATTTCTTCCAATTTGCTTGCCCCGCTCATCAGGGACGAAGTTTACTTTGGTTTACGTTTCTAGGAATGTGGGTTTCAGGCGTATATATAGATTTTTTTTTCTTGCAAACTTAATTTGCAAAAGCAAAAGACATTATTTCTATGTTTGGAATGTTTGGGAGCTGCTGTGTTGGCTTGGGCGACAACGACGACAGCAGCAAACAGTAAATTAGTGTCTGAAATGTCGTTATGTGTTATGGAATGGTGTTTTCCACGCAAAACTAATCTTCTTTTTCAATTCGGTTTTGTTTCCTCATGTTTAGAGCTGAATCATCCGTCGAAAGCTGAGGACAGGAATGCAGCGCTACAGCAGTCAAAGAATCAAGCGCGTGGTGCACTGTTGCGTAGAATGGCGAAATACCACGTCAATGAGCTGACTAAGGGTAAGCAAAAAATGTTTATTTCTAAAATATTGTCAACGTAATTGCAATGGGCAAGAAAACAACACTGATAGCGAAAACTTCACGATAGTTAATGAGTAATTAATGATACAATCGGTAACTGGGTAATTAGTCAAATCCAATTAGTCCTGCTTAGCACACAAAACGACTAAAGTTTGAACGTTATACTGAACGGGTATAGGCAAAGCAGTTAATTGACCGCAAATTGGAAGAAAAACCACGATTTTGCGGGTTCCAGGAGAAAAATTGGGATGCATGCTCTTAGTTTCAATGGCCATTCAATCTTTCATTTCCTTCAAAAGGACCTCCAAAAACAGTTAAACCGTTGTTTACCATTAGTAACTCACAAACAAACTAAAAAACTAGTAAAAGATCTATGATTTATTCAAAGATCTATTAACACCGATAGCAGAGAAAGATGTTTCTTTAACCTAAAGATCTATTTGATCCTTAACAAAGCTCAAATGAAGCTATATCTTCCTGTTTACTCCTCGAAATGCCCATCAGGCTTCTATTTACGATCACTTTTGTTTTTTTTCTGCCCAAAAATTTGCAGATACGCACAAGACAATGGCGCCTTATGGTAGAGGGGTAAACGTGCAGCAATACCTCCCTGGTCAGGCACACTATCCATCAAGTTATACAGCCCCATTTGGACCGCTGCACGCTCCGTTCAAGCCACCGATGACGTTCGACCGAAGCCTGATGACGTCGTGCGCGCGACGCGACGTGGACACGGCTGCCAAGTTCGTTGGGGCCAGCCTGGCAACGATCGGCGTCGGTGGATCGGGGCTAGGCATCGGGACGGTGTTCGGTGCGCTCATTCTGGGCTACGCACGCAATCCCGCGCTGAAGCAGCAGATTTTCTCGTACGCCATCCTTGGCTTCGCGCTGTCCGAGGCGATGGGCCTGTTCTGTCTGATGATGGCCTTTTTGATGCTGTTCGCCTTCTAGACGGACTACCAAACGAGGATGGTGTTTTGTCGATGCTGGTGTGGTTGTTTTGAGTAATAAAAGCACGTACAAATTAATACTAATTGTGTGCAACACATTGCGTTTTGTTAATTCGATTGAGAAATGACATACTAGACTCTCTTACGCTTATTGTGAAGGTTATTAAAATACGTCTCTAATGCTTCGTGCTCAGCAACAATGTGAGACGAAGCAGACAATAAACATGAGAGTTGAATTTTATGATCTCACTTTTTATGTCTCACCCCCATTCGTTAGTGAATATCAGTTCAATTTATGTCAATCGCCTTGTGTCGAACGAAGTCTGGAGTCTATGGAGGAGGTTATCTTTTATCGAATAAAAATACATTCGATTGTAACGGACAGTTCGTGACAGGTTTTAGTGGCAATTTTGATGCTCCTTTTACGACGTACACCATGGCAGCAGCGCAAACGGAACAACGTAACGACGCAAGCGTAAGCACAACAACACCGCGCCACGCCAACCTGAGGACCAAGATGAGCAGGCAAGCAACCATAAACCAGCTAATTGGCAAAACAACGGGTCGCTCCGTTCTTCCCCATATTTCCCCCATAGGCGGCGAAAAACTTCCACGATGGATAGTTTCACCCATAGTTACCTGGCTGATACTTTGCACAAAAGTTCAAAACCCGGCAGTGGAGACGAAAATGAAGTTCCCTGCCACTTCGGAGCACTTTACTGCTTTCGCTTTGGTCCAAGTGCACGGGCGGTGTGGGACAGTAAATTTCCGGTGTACATTGAGTTTCATCGTTTGATTGTGTTGTGTTGAGAATGAGAAATAGGTAAAGTTTCGCGGTCATTCCATACTGCCGCTGAACTAGCTGTTTACGATTTAGCCGATGAAATAGAACTTGATAGCTGCTCCTGAACCCAACGCTTTTAGATGAGCCATTATAAATGTCCTCTACTTTGTAAGTTTCATATTTCAGAGGAATTGAACGGTAAAGACTGACATGGCAAATAGATTCCTTCCTACATGGAAGATAAATATTTGAGATAAATAATTTTGATGATAAAGGGTGGCCGAGTTATCCGCAGATAGTGTCTCAGTAAGTAGCTTGCTGCCTCAATTCCTTGGAGAGAGGATAGTTGGAGAGGATAGCCTCTGAGACATGGATCCTGTCCAAATCTGACAAAACCTGCTAACCTCGTTCGGGTGGAAGATGCTCAGGAGATTTTGATGCCATGTATGTGTGGAAAGACAATGGAGGAGTCGCTAGAATGACGATCTCTATGAACTGTACTGATACCTTACTGGTCGTACCAGTAGAATGACACCGGACGTCTTAGCCCGTAGCCCGTTAGGCTGTCCACATGGACAGAGCAAACATGGTTGTCCCAGACTGAGATGGATAGATGGTGTTGACCCTTTGGTCTCTATATTTATCATCATTTTATTTTAATGTGTCTATCGCATATTCTTATAAAGGTAGCTAATGTTTTTATAAAAAAAAAAGAAATATCTTTCTCAGTTGTTATGATGTTTAAGTTAATTTTTTGTTTTTTTTTTGTTTGTTTTTTTTCAAAAACATTCTGTTTCCTTCTGTAGAATATACATATTGCATTCATAAACGAAGACCTGTTTAAATACTTTCCTATAATCGTCCATCATGTTCTAACCCATCTCCAAACGTTTCTCTCCCTTCTTCTCCTCTCCACAGCAGACACCTCGCGGCGGGCTGAGAAATCATCCGAAATTAGTCAACCCGATCGCCCAAACACGGGACGGCCGCCGCGCTGTAATGCGCACCGACTCCGGTGGCCCCACTGCCCGAAACCGCTGCGTGATTGGCGCAAGGAGTGGTCCCTCCCGCCCGGCAGGTAAGCATCGCAACCCCCCGAAACTCCCAGAATGCCGATTCGGTCCTAATTTATGCACTCCACACTTCGCCACTTCGCAAGCCCCCGTTCCCGGTCTCTAACCGGCTGACCGTTCTCAGGCTCCTCACGTGCGACACTCAATCAAATTTATCTAAATTCACCCTCTTTATTACCATTTATGTTCTATCGGATATTTTTATCACGCAAAGAAGAATGATGTGCCACGCACCGGCCGGGCCAGAAGAAACCAAACCGAAAAAGAAAAAAAAGCGCACCAAACGCGATGCTCCCAGTGGCTCTGGCTTCTCGCCGGGAGTGGATTTTGAGTTTTCACCATAAAAAGCGGCCTATCAGCGGCGCAGACCTGTATTGCTGGGAGGAGTCGGCACGGGGTTTCCTTTAAACAAGCACACCGACACGACACGTTCGCGTACGCGACCGGGTGGGGTGGCCCGTCTGGCGCGGGGAGGGGGGGGGGGAGTCAGAAATGAAATTTATCTTCCCACCCAGCCGACCGAGCCGACCGAGGCGCTCCGGAGGCACGTTTCAACCACCTCCCCGGAATCGATATCCATCATCTTTCCCGGGCACGCACCCGGGCCCACCGAGCCCACCGACGACCAATTTTCCATCTCGTTTGAAGCGGGATGGGCTACTTTTGTGTAGCCCGGCGGCAGCTCGCTTCCCCCTTTTTACCGTGTGCTAATGTTTATCACCTTGATCCGATCGGATCCGATTGCGTTTCGATTCAGCAGGTAAAGCCGGCTCTTGAGTAGGTGCGGGCACACACATCCACACACAGCTTATAGATCCTTCCTAGATGCCTCCTTTGCACGGAGAGGATAACGTAGAGGGTGGCGAGCAACAACAAAAAAAAGCTTGAAAAGGCTTTGCCGCTTTAAGTGGCCCAGGCTGCTCACCTGCCTTTCCAATCGAGACGTGGGGCTTTGAGTGGAAGCCATCGTTTCTAAAATTTTATATCCTGTTTCTATACTACCTATCCCGTTTTTCTCTCTCTCTTTTCACGTCTTTTTTACGCTCTCCACTTCCTGCTTCCGGTTCCCGCAACACGATGATGATGATGATGGTTTTTGCGGCAGATATCGATTAGGTGGAAGTATCGCCGATTGCGCCAACCTATCAACAGGTCCCGTGGCAATCCGACCCAATCGCACCACCGCAGCAGGTAAGGTTGCAGTTTTCCAAATCCCCCATCCGCTCTCGCTCACCCACACAGGAACAGCACCCACGAAAACGAAAAAGTACATTCCACCCTATTCCGGGTGGATTTCCGGCCAATTCTTCATTCGGTTTGTTTAGCGCGGCGGAGGGCGAAGTGTAAAATTGACAGGATTTAGGTGTCCTTATTCGTATTTATTTTTCCACCCGCTTCGGTGGAGAAGGAAGAGGACGATGTATGATGGATCTGTGTTCGATGTGGAAGATACCTGGCAGGAACATCGCGGCATCGCAGCACGTGCTTTAACAGTGCCTGTTTCGTGTTTCATGAAAACGCATATCCGGGCGCTTACGTGATGGAGTTCCGAGCCATATGTCAGATGTAAATTGTAAATGAGGAGCGGTCGTACATGTCCGATTGGTTTGTATGCAAATTTAATCAGGCAACAACATCAATGCTTTGGAAGACCCTTTTTTACTGTGTCCGTGAATGTCCATCACAAGATTTAATCGCAGGCCTATTTTTGCCATAAAGGTGTACAGTATTTTACTCTCCAAATTAAGTTGAATTAAGAGCTTTTGAGACCGGTTGCTTAAGAATGGGGAGTTTTTATAAACTTGTTTATAAAATACTAAACAATAATTAACTATAGAAACAGAAACACAAATTTATAATATCCTACCATGGTAGAAATGATCAAAACATTCAACAAAATTCCTTGGAATCCTGTGTAAATCAATTGATAATCAAAGTCTGAAATAAAAAATATAGTTTCATTTTATTAACTTACGGCTCCCGTCAATAGATGGCGCCAGTCAAAAAAGGGAGCAGCCATACATTTCAGAAATATCGCACCTAACAGAACATCCCAACAGTTTCCCTGATGATGGATAGTTTAAAAGGACTATATGAGTTGGGTCGTGCGGTGTCATTGACGAGGTACAACTCATAGGACACACCATAGTCCTTCTAAATTATCATAAGCATCATCCTGTAGATCGCGGCTAACAGGTCTTCGTCAGATTTGGACAAAGTCCATATCTCAGAAGTGTTTGTGAGTAGTGGAACTACGAATGTTTTATATTATCCCAGCTTCGTCCGTCGCGCTAGGTTCGATGAGTTTAGAAGTTTCTTCAGGCTGTATCTAATATGACCAGTTGGCTGCCAGTATCCTTGCACGTAGTTCAACATCAATACTATTATCGGGGCAGACTTTTGACCTAAGATAGGTGAATTTTTGGAAGACTTCAAAGGTTGCGTTCGCCTGTCTATGTGTCACTGCAACTATTAGGTGTTTGTTAGTAGGGCCGCTGGGGTCAACATCAACTAAATATTTGTATTATAGACTTATAAACTTTTGAAGGTAATCTCCGGAGTTTAGAACTCCTGAATCCCAAATAACCCTGTCTATATTTCCAAGAGATTCTTGGAACAGAGTCATAATAGGATATACTGAAAATCCCCTTTTCTCATGCTCATACCGACGAGCCATATAACGTGACGGTGCTGGTGTTCTCTATAAAAGGTCTTAGGTTCAGTGCGCACTCTAATTAATGACAAATAAATTAACAAACAGATAGGCTTAATAAGCAGCCCCAACTTGTCAACGCCAAGCCACGCTCGCAGGCAACCAACTAACGCCACAAATGATGGATTATGGAGCACACACACGCAAGCGCACGCGGTTCGGTCCAATAAAACCTGCATCCAGGAAGAAGCCATCCACGGCCAATTGGATTGATTTTTCACTCAGACGCCCACTCACAGCACCACCTCCACCGCGCAATAATACGTTATAATCCGCAATAAGGATTATGCTGGTGTAATTTTTGCCGAGCCCCGGCACGCTGCCCGCTGCCCGTCACAAACAGTAGTAATTGGTAGCGCACCGGTCTCAAGCCCGCGGTAATGGGGTTATTTATTGCTTACACTCACACGGCGCGCTCACGCTGTGCTTTCTGTTTCCAGGATCGCGGCGGACCAGACCGGCCGGTGGCACGCGGGCCACGGAGAACGGGCGCGAGCTGCAGCTACCGTCGGCGATGAATAAGTTATTGCATCCGCGCAAATACTTTGTCGGTAAAATACGACCCGGTAAGTACTATTTATGCACCACGCTCGGTTGTTGCTCCAGCGCGCCGGTTATGCCGTTGTGGGGTGGTTTCAAAATTTTATATCCTGCCCCTTTATTCGGCGCGGCGCTGGTTCTGGGTGACTTGCTCAGGTTAGTGACCTGAGCTGTTGAGACGCTTTCATAAGCCACGGCCATAATGGCGGCGGGCTATCACACCGCATTGCTATCGTCCACCAGAAATAGCCGTGTCGCGTCCGTGACGGGCAGTGTACAAAACTTCGCACACATATTTACATTTGATTCCTTCTTTTCCGCAACCCACCTTTTCATTGCGCGCGCGCGCGCGCGCTTTCACGGTGACTTCCTTTCGGGTATGGAGCGCACAACCGCGCCAACTAGTGTACGGGAGCAGCCCTGGGTGTCGGGCATCGGGGTTAAAACCGATAAAATACAAGCAGTACTTTAAATAAACATAAAAACCGGGTGGGTCACGCCGAACCCGGGCGTCCGGGAGCGGAAGTGGGCCTTTACGCAAAAGATTTCCCAGCGTTGGTGCTAGGATGGGAGCGTGTGTGTGTGTGTGGGATTTTTTTTTCTTCCGCTTTATTTTCATCTTTCAAAAACGGAACGATCGGTCCCGATTGAGTGGGCGGGTCTCGGGTGAGCTTTGGGGGGGGGGGGGGGGGGGTTATTTTCATCTTTCAAAAACGGAACGATCGGTCCCGATTGAGTGGGCGGGTCTCGGGTGAGCTTTGGGGGGGGGGGGGGCGTGCAATACCTTATGGGCCAACCCATGAAAAGGACTCGGAAGAAGTCGCCTCCCTGCCGGGTGAAATTGGGTGTAAGGAGGTTGGTGAAAGTGGGGGAGTGAAGGCAACAAAAACCCCGCACACACACACACACACACACACACACACACACACACACACACACACACACACACACCAGAGTCTTGATTTATAGCCGGAGCAGTATGAATATGAAAGTATTTCTCATGTGTAAGTAACGTAGCAGAACGTGGCCGTGATCGTCATCGGACGGGTGTAACTGTGCCAACGCTGGGACGCCATTCCACGCAACCCATACACACACATCATTGAACGTATTGAAAGGCATCCTCCCGGCAACCCCGTGGCGACCCGGCATCCTTTTGTGCTCGGCATCCACTCTCGCGGTGCAATGGATTAAATGGCCGGCGGAGGAGAGACGAGACCCGGACCCGGAGGGTCTTGGGCAAATAAAACGCTTTCCGGCCCCGGTGCGATGGATGATGTACGACGGGCGGCTCCATCGCTCGATGGGAGATGAATAGTAAGCGGATGAGGACTTTTTCGAAATTAAACCCAACGCCCGAGCGCGTGTGTTTGTCGGGACGGCGGGAGACGATGGCGATTAGCTGTTTGGTTGTGCGGACGGGTCGGTTTGCTAGTTTGCTACCGCAGGAGCCGGCGCGAAGTGATGGCGCGTGCGTGCACGTACTGATACGTTTGCGGTTTGTCTAAACACTGCCAACCGGCTACGTTGGAAACAAGCGTATCTTTTGCCCTACATTGAATGACAGTTTTACTTCAATTCATGTCAACCCGCACGCAGTCCCCAATTTGGACGATGTTAGACTATATCGTTAAAGTCCGACGAGTTCGTTTAATCGTCTGGAAAACTTTGTAAGAGACTATGCAGGATATCAACAGCGCTGTTATATAGAATGCCCCTGCAAGGGAGAAGCCTTTTATAAAAGAGAACGCCTTTATTAGGGAGAAAATTGTATGAGGGAGAAAAGTTCTATAAGAGTCCTTTTTAAGAGCGCATCGTCAATAACTGAGAAATCTCTGAGAAGTTCGTAGCATGGCTATAGCCGCACCTGTTTTATGCGAGTTCCAGCATTCCAGCTGTAAAGTCATCTTGCATCAAAACTGTATACAGCAATTCCGAAGAAATTTAGAGCCACATAACAACAGCCTAGCGTAGCTGGTGGAACCGACATGGGCTGTGTACGTGACAAGGAAAACTTCTGCAATAGGGAACATCTGTTCGGTTTCAGAATGTGTACAATTTTAAAATGCAAGCTTTAAACGAGGTTTATAAATAACCTAAACCCATCAAAGATAATAGTAGGAAGGAACTTTCAGGATCTTTCAAATCTTAGAGCGTTCAAACGTCTCATTTTCATACCATGGTCCTTCAATTCAAACTGTGGGAGAACGTTAAATCCTTTGAGGGCCACTAGAGGTTATTTGTGTCCAATTTCTCGTCATTTTCAAGAATCCTTACTTTAATCAACAGTAACTAGTTCTAATTGGTTATTTATACATCTTTTCACGTTAACCCTCATTGTTCAGGAACAAAGCAACCTCCGTGGGAAGCAATAGAAAAGTCGGAAGAAAGATCGAGTATGATATTTGTAATAGTATGACTGAGAGTAATTGAAGAACCTACAGTCGGTATTTCAAACAACATATCCAATATTCAAATTCCACCCATCAAATCAAGTTTCTTCTGCATGAAACTAATTCATTGTATTGCTTTGAGGAGTCATTTTTTTCGATTCACGTCAACTTTTTAGCTTTATTGCATAGCGAAGACCTAAGACGCCCATAACGAACAGAACAACTGCATTCCGGGCAGGTCTGATCACTCTAACAGAACTTACCAACGGTTACGCAAAAGTTCCAGCTGTGCCTTAAAGTGCAGAGTCATGTTTCAAGTTCAATCAAGCGTCTTCGTCTTATTTAAAACCACCACCAAACAACGATCCCCGAGTGTGTCAGTGTGCTTTCTTTTTGTTATTATGCATGTTTGTTTTCCCAGCGAAAGACTCAAAATCGCTACGTTAATCGTACAGGATGATGATTTATGCGCCTTGCGATGCGACGCGATGCTCACTTCCCGTATACACCGGGACGTTTTTTTCCCCAACGCACACGTATGTGTGTGTGCGTCAAGAAGCTTCATATGAGCGTGGATGCAAATAAATTGGAAATCATTACAATTCCAGTCATTCGCAGTGGCGCCCGGGCGCTAAGTGACTAGCTCGGTGACTTACTCGGCCCGAGTACGTGCAACCGTCGTCTCCGGTAGTCTCGACGGCCGGAATACTAAACACACATTTCGGGCACTTAGAGGCTCGATGGCCCGATCGCCTTCAAGCGTCCGGGCCGGGTTGGAGAATTTTATCTCCGGCGTGTTCGCTGGAGCCTTGCTGGAGCAGCTGCTGCGGTCGGTTGCAATTCGGGAGGAGTCGAGTTTTTCGGGCTTTCTGGCAGCCACCTAGACGCCACACGTCATAAGTGCGTGTTCTAGAGACCGCGGTCCCGTACTTCGCGTTGCCCTGCCGAAGTTATGGCGCGATGGAGGCGAAATTCTAAACGTAAATCGCTAGGGGTTTGCGGGAACAGAGTGTTCCGTCTCTAAAAAGCAACAGAAACCTCCTATCTCCTAATCGGATTACACATCGAAGTGGAAGTAGGAATCGAGCCGCGGTGGCTCTGGTGGCACCAGCGGGAAACTACTGGAACGGGGATATGCGTCCACACAAGTGTCCCAGTCAGAAAAACCAAAATTTTGGAGCAAAACAACCACGAAGGAATGTGCGAGGTGTGAGGCGAACAGAGAGCACCAAACAAAACCCGACATCGTTGCCATTGGGCCATAACCTTAATTTGCATGGGCCCATGTGAAACCACGTGCCACCACGCGAACCGTGCCACCGTGGATGATGACGTGAGTGGGATTACTTGCTATGTTTGGTTTTTGTTTGTTTGCTGCTTCCTTTTTTTATGTTGGTTAGGTTAGCCCTCATCTTCTCTCCCTGGGGAGAAAAGTGAGCTTTTATGTCAAATCTTACGACACAAATGTTGATTTATGAGCGCACCACATTTCTGCGCGCCTCTCTGTCGAATGCAGCATGCGTGCAAAAAGTGGTTTTGAATATTTGGTGGGCGCGTTTGTTTGTGCGTTGTTTTCGCACCGCAAGAATCATGCTCAGAATGCGGAGCGAATGCGCTGTAATGTGATGGGTTTCGATCACCGCGCACAGAGGTGTGAGGCGAGGCAAACGAGATGGATGATGGAAAACAATTTTTCCATCACCCCAAACGGACGCCCATTTTACTTTGATTCAATGCACGTGTGCCAGCTATACGGCTATAAATCGTTTAATTGGTGGTACTGAGCGCTTTAGAGGGCCACTTCCGGAGCCTGATGGATCGCACTCGATGCAATGTTTGAGGCTTCAAAGAACGTTCCCATTAGCGATGGGTAAGAAGACGTTTTGGCCGGAATCAGATCAGGAATCTTCTATCGCATAGTTCTCGATCTGTCACAAGGTAAAGATCTTATCAAAGATTGATTTCCATCTTCGGAATCCTCTCTGATGGTTACCAACAATGTCTTCTGCGTATGGGACAAGGCAATCTTGAAGTATAAGAGAAAGCATTTCAATATTCAACACCGTAATGCTCCTGTTGCTGTTGCAGTCTAACCTTTTTGCCTTTTTAAATGATGACGATAGGTCCCACTCCAACACAAGCTTTAGAAGGACAAAAGTCTTTTTGGGATAATGTAGCTTTAACAATCACCAACCAACCGAAATGTTTGGGAATCATTCAGAATTAGTATTATCCGGAATCGGAGCCAATTCTGGGATTGAAATTGGAGTCTGTTCTTGAATCAGAATTGGTTTCGGAATCGGAATCAGTTCTGGGATCGGAATCGGTTTTGGGATAGGAATCTGCTCTAGAATCGGAATCGGCTCCGGAGTCGGAATCGACAGCGGAATCGCAATTGGCTCCGGAATTGGAATCGGTTCTGGAATCGGAATCTAAATTCCGACCGCCCATCACCAGTACCGTCACTCGTCCTCCGCAGGTGATCGAATGAGCGAACGACCCGCGCTACGGCTGGCCATCTCCGAACCGACCGTTTGCGTACGCGACCCGAACGAACCCGGTCCCACTTCGTACGATCCGGACCGCCAATCAAGCATCCGAGCTGCCGCAGCTGGCAGAAAGCAACGTCCAGCGTGCTGCTACACGTACGACAGCTACTGCCGCGAACCATTCTTCCGTCCTCCGCCGGGACGCTACGAACCCTCACGGCAGGCGTCGGTCCTTCCTTCGCCCGGCCCGTACCGATATCGCGGCACGACCCCACAAATTCGCATTCCCATCCCGCCGAGCGTCACCGTCGGCGGCAAGCCCGCGGGGCAGGTTACGCTTCGCCTGAATTCCATCAACATCCCCGTCCGACCCCGGAAGGGACGACGCAGCATGAAGGTCGCGTTTTCGAGCGGAAGTCCCCGGTTTCGGGATCGCGACTTTTTCCCCATTGGAGGGTTGGGTTCGCGCAAGACCTCGGCTGCGAGACGGGTGCGAGGCACATCAAAGAAATCCGTCGACGACAGCCACCACGCAACAGCGACCGGAAGTGCCGGAGTTGCCGGTGAAGGCGAGGGGGCGAGAGCGCTGGAAGAGAAAGACGAAGGCGATGTTGTCGAGTTTCTGCTCGCACACGGTATCTGCAAGGGGATGCGGCAACTGCCGGCAGGACCCCAGAACAGGATGCCGACCAGATTCTTCATCGTTCCGACGCTCTCTCAACGCGCTGCTCTTTAGACTGGACCGTGGGGGTGATGATTTGGAAGGTCTCTTTCTTCTCGGAGAGCAAAATGGAAGGGATTTACAAAATTTTACATGAGCATTATGGTACAACATTGTTCACAGAAAAGGACCCACCTACTGGTCATCGTCTTTTTTCTTCATTCAACCGAATCCTTAGGCGAAAAATTCACGGTCACTCCAACGAATCGAACCTTAAGGAGGTGTAGCTGAGTTATCGCAAGGCGTACGTATGTGTTCTTCGAAATCTCAGGGTTGATTTGTATGACATTGTCGTTTATCATGAAAACGAAATCGATAACTATCGGTCCCAACACGATCGGTAAGGATTCGTCCGGATTGTCCTACGACAAGACATAGTTGCACTGCCATTGAACTGAACATCGCGTATAATGAATGTGACAGTCCGGGGCGAGATTCACCAGATTCAAGAGGATCTCGGTTTTAGTTGTGCGACATAATCTCGCTGGTGTATTTAATCATAACTAATAAATTAATTGTAAGAACGTGATACGAAACGATGAGCTATCTTGAAACGTTTATCTTGATAATGAACATCGATTTTATCAGTTTTAATACTATTTACAATATAAATTTCTAGGGTGAATGTACCAATTGATGTCCTATCGACGGCAATTTATTCCAATGGAGTTTTTTTTTTTAACAAGCACAACCATCGATTTATACAACATGCAATCGGTACATCGACTTAGGAAAATTACTACAACTTTTCTAATTAGTGTTAATATTACAACATATTAAAAGGACAATATGAAGATGTGATTTGTTTATCAGGAATTGCTATTGTTTTTTTTGTGAAACAGCTTTACAACCTAGTTATATTTGATAAACTTGCCCTAACTATCGTACAATCAGAAAAATCCTTCAAAAGAATTCTCCATTTCTGTTGAATATCCTATTTTTTCGCAGTATCCTGCATGCAAGTTGAAAAATCCTTGCACGGAAATGTTTCATTTCTTGCCGCGTGTGAAATATTTCAACATTTCGATTGTTGAACGTTTGTCTCACTAAGTTCTGTATTTCCGTTTGGTTTGTGCTCGGTGCCTTCTCTTTAATCCATCCCTCACATGTTATCGAAATTGTATCGATCCTTCAGCTTCTTCCGAATGCAAAGCCCCATAATCAGCCGTCTCCAGTTCGCGTAGATGCGCTTCCGGCGCCGTTCGTCCTCCTTCTCCTGCAGCTCCACTTGCTCGCTGTACCATTCGTCTACAAGCCGATCGCGAAACTCCTCGCACACGACGAACCCATCGTACACGGCCTGGCAGCCACCGTTCTTGTACTCGAATCCGGTAATGGCCTGCGCACAGTCGATCCGCAATCGCCGGCAGATCCGATTCAGCCCGGGCAGCTGCAGATGCACCGTTCCCTTCGGGAGCATGCACGGTTGAAAGAGATCCACATTGCCGTACGCACTGCGCGGCACCAGTCCATCCTTCGCGACCGGTGGTTCGTAATCGCGCACCTGCCACTCACCGAACAGTTCCATCGTCTGGCCCGTGATGGCTGCCCCGGTGAACCGATCGTACTTCGCCTTCGCCTTCACCACCTTGTACGGTTCCTGGTACAAGCGGACGGTTTTTGCCTGCCGCAACCAGGATTCCCGCGAGTGCAGTGTGTGCACACAATCACGCAGATAGATCGGCTCCTCGCGGATGTATCCGAGGACGGGTGCGTCCGGCGGGTAGATGGCTTCGTTGCGCAGCAGGTAGCGCTCGATCGCGTACTTCGGGTGGTGCTTGTACTCGGTTATTTGCTCGGGGAAGGGTCGCTTGTTGAGCAGCCGATCGAACTTTACGTCCTCGATGAGATCGCGCTTGGTGCGTTTGCCACGGTGCGGACGTAGCGTTTTCTCCAACCAATCATCTTCCACGCGAAGTTTGCTCTTTTTGCTGCCGAGCCGGGATATGTACCGCGGGGAGACGTCCTTGATCGTGCCATCGTTGTTCCAGGCGAATACGTACACGATCGGTTGAGTCGCTTGTTTCTATGGCGATAAAAAGAGGGAGAGAAAGGTTAGTTACAACTTACATGTGGATTGATTGCGTCAATTCCGGAAAAAAGTTTGAAATTTCGGCGACACGTTTCGGACAGTTTGGCGGAAACAAACGTACCACAATGTCCTCTAGCTTGTAGACTTCCCCGTGCAGCACGTCGATCGTGATCCACTTGTCCTCGTGCTCACAGAACACCTCCACCCAGTAATCCACGCCCATTCCTTTTTTCTTGCCATCCACTCCTTTCCGTCCACGACCGGTCGATTGGGCTTTCTGCTCCTTCTTGCTGGCAAGCATCGCCGCCCGTGCCCGATACGCCGCCAGTATTCGATCGCGTCTCCTTTGCACTGTCTCGTCCACCGCGTGTTCGTCGGAAGGCACCTCATCACTCCGTTCGGCGCGGTGCTCCCGATTGCTTCCCACGTTCAGAAACGATCCCGCCATGAGCTTTAGTTTCTTTTTCGGTCTCGGTGCGGTCGGAAGCTTTAGCTGCTCGTCCGAACCGCCGTCCAGCTGCGGTACGGTGAACCCTGCCGCCCTTCGCTTTCGACCCGTGCCGAGTGAATCCTTCTGTTTCGCGATCAACGCACGCAGCTTCTGTTTGGCCACGTACACCATACTGTTGCGCGGTGCCAATCTAAAATCACACAGCAGCTGCCGCTCCATCGCCTGCTCGTGCGGTGTCCGTGGCGTCATTTTGTACAGCTGATCAGGGGGAGTTTGTTTGGGGGGTACCGGTGGAGCGATCACCAACCGGCAGTGAACGCCCAGGACGCGCAGCATCAGCACGAATAGCAGTATGTAGTCCCGGCGGCAGTAGGTGGCCCGTTTGGCGATCGCGAATATGAGGAATTTATCCAGCGACGGATGATCTCGATTTCGGTAGAACATCGTGTCGTCCTTGAGCGTGATCGTGCGGCGATAGTAGCGTGTCAGTTCTTGAAAGTAGCGCAGATTGGTGAGTCCGTTCGGGCGGCTGACCGTGCTCGCTTGGCCTAACGCGCCTGGGAGCAGTTTCTTCTGTGCCAGACGCATCAGCGAGGGCTTCCGGAGGATGTTGTTCACGTACGTACCGTGGCCGATCCAGCAGAGCAGCGCCACCTTGTGTACATTGATCTGGCTGGTTCGTTTCTCACGGTTCATGAAGCGTTTCAGCGCCGTCAGGACATCGAATGTGCGTTTCTGAGAGGCTACTTTAGCACCTACAGTTCCGGATGGTAGCTGGAGCGTGATTTCGATCTCTTTCGGGACATCTGTTCGGTCGGACTGTTTCGCAGGTGCAACCGCGACAAAATCATTGCGACCGAAACCGGCAGTGAGCGACTTACCAGCTATTTTCTCTCCCGCTACTAGCAGCCGATCGATATCCTCTTCGCGTCGTTCCTTTTGCGCAGGTTTCACCTTAACTCCCTTAGCAGTAGCTGCCGTCACATTGCCACCTTTTGTTACCCGTGATGTAGCAGCTTCCGCCAACTGAACCATTTGCACGTAGGCTTCACTCGATTGATTGATTTGTTGAATCAACTTTTTACCCAATTCTACATCGGCAGTGGAAGCGCGGTTTTCCGTTACGCTCGTCCCCGCTGCTAATCGTTCCGCCGCGTCCGCTTCGTCCTCGGAATCGGTCAACTCAACGCCAGCATTGCAGTCAAAGTACAGATCCACCTCCTGCCTCTGTTCGTTCTCCCGTTCCGATGGTCGGAAGAACTCCGAATCCAGATCCAGCTCACTCGGGTCGACCAAGTAATCGTCGCCACTGCTCGCGGAACCGTCCTCGTCACCGTTGTCGGCGTCACCTTGATTGCGTTTCCCACGCTTTGCAACAGGTACCGCAGGTCCTTTCGAGGTGCTAGGGGTTTCCGCTTGCGTTCGAGCAGGATGGGCCAGATCGGGACGATATTTGCGGTACAATTCTTCCACGGTGAATGTGGTCAGCTTGATTGGAGCTTCTTCGGCCGGTGGGTTTTTCGCCACGGGTTTCGTCTTTGCGCGGGTTCCAGTCGTTTTCCTTCTCGCCTTCTTAGTAGGTTTCTTTTCTTCCGATTCATCCTCACTGCTGCTGCTGGCAGCTGGGGTAGGCTGGAGTTGATTGGCCGCTGTTTGTTGATCCGTTTCCTCCGGCAAAACGATGCCTCTCTTTGCGGCAATTCGACGCGAGACGCGAGCCGGTGCGATGGGGGCAGTTCTGTGGACAAAACAACCCCATCGCATTACATACAGAAGTGCAATCGTAGCTCACATTGAGTCATACTTACGGCGGTTTTACTGGCTTTGTTTTCGCCTTTCTTTTCGAACCCTTTTCAACAGTTTTTGCGGGTTCTTCCTTTTCCGGCGTCCAATCGTCTTCGCTAGCTGAAAAATCACCAACCGAATCCGAGTCCAATGATTCTTCCCCTTTGATGTCGTCATCTCCTTGCAGATTATCCGATTCCATTTTATGAAACGCAAAGCATTTACATCGAACCAAACTCTTATAACAGCAGATTAGGATGAAGTATTAACATTATATTGAAACAATACATTACTGCTACTTCGCGATACGCTACAACGCTGTGTTTTTGAGGCAATTCACAAGTAAAAACATGTAAACAAAACAGTGTCTTCACGGCTTGACAAAACTGCAAGAAAAATGCAATAACAATTTGAATTCGCGCACAGTGGTCGGCTTCGAACTTGTTGCCACGGAAACACCTAGAAAAAAATTATCTTGAAATAAAACCGGTGCAAATTATGTTTCAACCTATTCCTAATAAATAATTGTAAACGAATGTTGTACCGTCTTTAATTAACTATATTTCTATTTCCGATAACGCTGTACAAAGCTGCACGACTTATTTCCCAAGTTTCCGTTCCTGGATAGCCTTTCTGGCCAGCTCAACCGCTAGCGGGTACGTCGGTGGTTCGAGAGTATGGAGTCTCCACACCCGCTCGCCAAAGCCAGGCTCTTTCTTGTGCACGTTTTCGATTATATGTTCGATAAACTTCGTCAACCCAAAGCACAGATGGCTGAAGACACGCTCCTCGTACCCATCGGACGGTTGCCCGAGATAGCAGCGTAGCGTAGCCTGCAGAGTGTCCCACAACGCTTTTGTCTCCGGTGTTAGCTGACCGGGACGTTTGTTGTGATGCCTCGTCACAATCTGCTCGGGCAGTTTTTCGAAAATTTGATCCGCCAAATCATCAAACGCCAGTCTGCGGAGCTTATACTGCAGCTTGTCGTAAATCAGCTGCGAGTTTTTGGATACTTTTTCACCGACAGTTTCTGTAGCCTGCTTTCGACAGGAATGCTTATCCTCTGCCCTGAGCGGAACCGAAAGTTGAGAATGTAGATATGGGTGGAAATAATTGTTTTAGATGCTTACTTAATCTCACGTATTTGCGTTTGCATTCGTGCTATTTTGCCTTCTTTCAATCTATGACCGTGCATCGCTAACGTACCCTCCAGATGGGCCACCTTAGGACGTGCCATTCTTTCTAGTCGTTCACGCTGAAGTTCTCGCACAGAGGACGATTCACTGAACCGATGGTCACCGGAATCTTCGTCCTCCACGATACTCGGCAACCGTGCCTCAAACAAAGTTGATGAGACAGACATCTTCGAATGATTCGAAGCCTTGTCCGAGTGATTTACCTCCTTGCTGGCTTCTTCCGGCAGCAGCTCTTCAGCTTGCAGTTGCTCGGTTTCTGCGGTAGCCATTTCTCGCACAACACTGGAAATTTAGAATCGATCCTCTCAATCGAACAGTCAACCGGCTTCTGAAGACGGCAATCTATGCATTCGTCCTAGCAAATGGTTGCTTCGATGCATTAACACGCTCCATCAAAAACATCGCGCCTATACATGTCGGAATAGGTTATTGTTGATTTATTTTACTTTGACTTACAGTAATTATTCGTTGGCCATTATAATTATTTCCTATGAAATGGAGTGAAACTTTGTCGCACAAACTTACGTACCGCTCTTCGCGATCAATCCCCCATGCTCGTCCCCTAATCCTCCTCCTTGCAGCTCTCTACTCTAGCGTTGCCGTTTTCTGCTTCGTCTGCGACTCGTGCCATGCCTTGTTGATCATGCGCTTCGTCTCCGGGTCGCCGGATTCGTACAGCTGCTGCATGATGTTCATCAAACCGGACGACGGATCGTCGCTAGTAGACTTCTTGCCGTCCGACAACCGCTCGTCCTTCAGGTCCTGCAGACGCTTCGCCGTCAGCGTCAGGTGCGCCCATTTTGTCGGGGCCTGCTTGGCAAGGTAGATTGCAACCATGTCGGACTTGACCCGCCGGTAGCTCTTCTCCGTATCGATCGCGTTCAGCAGATTATTCACGACGAAGATGTAGTCCTTGTTGTTCAGGTCGCTAATCACCAGCTGGAACGAATTCTCTGTGAACTCCACGTTCACGTTGTCCTCCGGCACCTGCTGCACACCGTTCACGGTGACGAAGATTTTGATAAACTTGTCGCTCTGATCCCACGCGTACTCCTTGAGCTCCACCTGGTACCGCCGGACGTCACCGGGGACGGAGGTTTGGACCGGTCGCGACACGCTCTGTTCGCTGCTGGCCTGTGCCGCCAGCAGGTCCCGCTGGCGCTGAATGTCCGTCTCGAGCTTGCGGATGTCG
Source organism: Anopheles dirus (assembly GCA_000349145.1). Lineage (NCBI taxonomy): Eukaryota > Metazoa > Arthropoda > Insecta > Diptera > Culicidae > Anopheles > Anopheles dirus. The sequence goes on along the minus strand of KB672868.1, from coordinate 12,590,288 downwards.
ATCGCCAGCATCTGTTGCACCCGGCTCCGTTGGGCACTCCCTGCCAGCTTGCGCATCTCCTCCAGATCGAGCGTGAGCTGCGGAGAACAAAGGAAACCATGGCACATGGAGGGCCCACTCACATCGTGTAGCAACGGCACAACTTACGTTTTCAATCGCTTCACGAGACATCCTAGTGCGGGAAAACTCCTGGATGGCTGCAAATTTACAGGCAATGGCGAGGAATACGAGCAATACAATCGATACGCGGACTGGGGTTGTTTCACGTTTTTCTGTCTTTTTTCTGTAGCACGAGATTTGACAGAACAACTGCTTCTTGCTGTTCTTGATGGTTCGCGAAATTTCGATTGCCGGTTTCATAGTGGTCGGTCTCCATGCGATGCCACGGTCATACCAATGTTTTTATACTTTCTTTGTTTTTCGGGCAACGAGTTTACCTGCAATGCCATATTGGAGTTGTTTTATCCTATCCTGCACATAATCAATTGAAAACAATAGTAGCAAAGGAAAGCGTTTTTTTATATTTACGTTTATTGTAACAATGGGTATATTTTATTCGGTAAACGGTTTGCAAAAAACTCCAGAGATAAAAAAATATGTAAACAAATCATTCTTTCCCATCCGCATTTTCCACATTTTCCGTGGGAGGAAAAATTGCAAAAGAAAAAAAGCGGGAACGCGTACTGATAACAAACGTCACAGCATCGATTTTCCGTGACCGCGCGCACACACAACAAAACACACACGGTAAACAAAACATCGCGCAAACTTTCGCACACGTATTTGCAATCGGAACCGGATATCAAAGTGAGCTAGAAACGAGGAAAAGCAGCCTACTGTCGCAAGGCATCGGAAAAGCAGCCGTGCCGAGTGTTTCCAGTGAGCGCTCTTCACTTCAAGTGGGGCCCGCATCCGTTTTACGAAACGCCCTCCTGTTAGGCGTGCGCGAGCGAAAGGAGGCTTGCAGTTCTATTGTTTGCTGCGTGGAAATCGTTCACTTTCCGCCGGAGTGCATCGCGGGCGGGTGTGGAACCACACTGAGTGCCACACCACACGCCACCCCGCTACCAGCGAGCTGCACCATCGGCAGTGCTGATTCTCGGGGCACGGATTCGTTGGCAGTTAGTCGTTCAAGATAGGTCAGTCGAGAAGCATGTCCATGAACGAGGGCATCGCGGTCGTTACGAAGGTGGTGGCCAGCAGTGTGCGACGGGCGCCGGAACCGGCCGCCGTGCTGACGCGAGAAGACCTGGACGCTGGTCCGGTAAGTTTGGACGAAATCGAGCCGGGTCTGTGGCTGGGCAATGCGTCCGCAGCCGCCGACCTCGGTACGCTCGATCGGCACACCATCCGGAGCATCCTGTCGGTCGATTCGGTGCCGCTGCCGGTGCACATTACGGACCACCCGAATCTTCGCGTTCGCCACATCCAGGCGGCCGACGTGCCCCGGGAGGACCTGATACGCCACTTCGAGGACAGCAATCGCTTCATCGGGGACAGTCTGGCGGAGGGGCGGCACGTGCTGGTGCACTGCTACTTCGGAGTGAGCCGTAGCGCCACAATCGTGATCGCGTACCTGATGCACAGGTACCGGCTCGCGTACGAGGCCGCCTTCCAGCGCGTCAAAGCCAAGCGTCGATTCGTCATGCCTAATCCCGGATTCGTGAACCAGCTCAAGCTGTACGCCCGCATGGCGTACAGGATCGATCGTAGCAACGAGCGCTACAAACTGTTCCGGCTGCGGCTGGCCGGTGATAACGTGCGGAAAGCGAAACGGCTGCCGACGGAATGCATGGACGTGGTGAAGGCGGATCCGGGCGTGACGCAGGAATCACCCGAACCGTACGTCTACCGGTGCCGCAAGTGTCGCCGGGTCGTGGCGTCCCGCAGTAACCTGCTGCTGCACAAACCGAAGTCGGCCGCGACCGTCGAAGAGTCGCCGGCCAAGATTGGTCGCGAGCCGGAAGCAACGCTGGAGGAGGAGGGCACCGGTGATGAACCGGTCACGGAAGAGCCGGACGATGTGATGAGCGCAGAAAATGCTATGGCAACCGGTGGAGGTGGTGTGAACGAGCTGGCGGAGAAACTGCGGCGCAGTTCGATCAGCAGCGAACATAGTAACCGTTCATCGGAGAAGGATACGCCGATGTGTAAGAAAATATTCTTCATTGAACCGCTGGCCTGGATGACGGACATCTACCGGAACACGCAGGGACGCCTGTACTGCCCGAAGTGTACCGTCAAGCTGGGAAGCTTCAACTGGGTGATGGGTAGGTGGACGATGAAAACACATCCCGAGAGGGGGGAAGTTCTAGAGAGCGGTAATGCTAATTTGGTGTGTATGTGTTTTTCTTTGTCTCCTCTCTCCCCTTAGCAACAAAATGCCCCTGCGGTGCGGAAATATTTCCCGCATTTTATCTCGTACCATCGAAAACGGAATACTCTACCGTGGTTCAAAACGTGCAAGTTACGGTTTAAAGGCGTTGCGTGCGGGAAAGTGGTACCAACGAGAGGAATACGCTTCATGCCGTATTTAGTATCGTCATTATTTATTATAACCATTGATTTATGGCTGTGTCATGTTTTGCTTTTCTTCTCTGGTTCTTCTTTCGTTGAGTTGATGCCGCCACCGGGACCGAAGTAAGCGATGGAATTTGTGAAAAACGACAGAGCCCACAGTAGGCACACACAAAGAACGGAAGGGTTGAAGCCAGACGAAAGGGAGTAGAAGGGTGTTTGGAAGGGGAGAAATAAGTGTCTCCCCCGTTCATCCCATAGTCACAGTCAATACTGGACACGGCAGCCGCACGTTATTCCGTTACCAACCAATAGGTCCTGATCGATGGAAGCCGGCTAAAAATAGGTCAATTGGCGTATTTACCAGCACATGCTCGCATCAGTGAAACGCAGAGATGACTATGATGATGATGATGATGAGCTGTATGACAATGACATTGACGCGAGAAGCCCGTCTTTCTGCTTTGAATGATCCAGCAGAGAGAGGGTGTAGGCAGAAGACAAAAAGGATGCGACAAGAGTCACCGCACCGAGCAGGATTCTTGCCAGGAAATGGAATGAAATCGATCGGTGGATCTGCTTGTATGGAGGCGAAAGGGGCCCCGGCGTGGTAAACCACAGTTGACAGAAGCAACACAAAAGCCATTCAAGTCCTTATCGGTGCGCTGCTGTTTCCTGTTCCGCATGCACTGCGCTGTTGGTGCCGGTCGTTTATTTTTAATGCGTATTTCGCCGCTTTCATTTTATTTAAAGCATTTATTACTTCTAAACAGTACAAAAAACGTAACTGCTAGTCCAATCGGAAGTTAGGTAAAAACCCCGGCCCCCCCGGTACGTACGATTATTAAGTCTTCCTGCTCGCCAGCAGTATTGGGTATGAGAAGCCGGTGCCGATGTTCAAAAGAGCTTCAATGTGTGTATGTGTCGTTCGTGTGCATGTTTCCTTAGATGGATTTTTAAAAAGCAACAATAACACACGAAAACAGCAAACAAAAAGAAAAATGATTTCGCAATACGGGGAATATACTATACAACATATTAACTGTAGATCTTATTTTACCCATCCGTAGGCGTAAAGCGCTTCCCCAGCAGCTAACGGGGGAGATGATATTGGAAATTACTCCGTGCTCCGAAAGGACGCGAGGGGCTATGCGCTGTTAGCTGTTGGCGCAATAAAAAAAAAAACAAAACGCGATACAATAATCTATACAATTTACCTATAATAATGCTTATAATAACGCTGCGTTTGCTGAACTTATCGTGTACAAACGGATGGAACGAAAAATCAAAAGGCGTTCTTTTACATTTAGCATCATGTTGGAGCAAGTTGAGCGTGTTTTCGGTTGCTCCGGTGCCGGAGGAGACGGCTTAATCGCGCTTGATCGGCTTCCTGTCCCCGAAACGGGCAGATCCGCGAACGAGTGATAAAATCACGGTAAAATACACAGTAAAGCATTCTGCGAATTTGTACTCTTAAGCCACACCGAGATAACAATTGGATTGAAGCATGCGAATTGGAAGACTATGGACACATAAAGAAGGAATTTAAAGTTCGTCTCGTTAGCGCCGAAAACGGAACGGCAAAACATGTCCTTTGGCACGAACGCCTGCAAAAGATTGCAAAATTCGCAGTTCGCGCCCGAATCGTTCGCCCCACCCACCAACGCAGAGCTGAGAAAAATTTGAAAATTTTGAGCGTGTGACTACGACACAGCAGCACCGTGCAACACGAAACAATTAAACAAACGGAAAATACGGGTGACGAAACGTGAAAATCAACCCCTCCCCCTCCCTTTTAAAAAGGAAATGATGCGCACATAAAGCGAATAATCAAAACAGGATAATCATGCTGCTACATTTATGCGACATACGGAATAATAATGGATCTTTGGGGTTCGCGTGCCAGAAGAGGCACGCAGCCACACCCACAAACACACATACACTAATAGTATCTCTTTTTACAACAATATATCGGTATGCCTGTCTCTCTGTCCGTAGTGAAAAGCAACAAGCGCAAAGTAGAGCTCCAAACTCAACCATCATATACAATCCACAACTCGAAAGTTAATAAAAATCAAATCCGTTTCAAAAAAAGCATACAATATATAGTGAAACAAATCAAGAGAGAGAGAGAGAAAAACAACCAAACAAAGCGTTGCGTTTGTTCTACTCCGAAAACATCCCGTCGTTGTGTGTTGCGTAAAGCGTAACGTTTAGATGTTTCAATTCTGCTCACATTTGAGCGTAAATCTTATTTTTATGGTTTTTCTCTACTTCAAACATGTTCCACTCCCCCCTCCCTCGTTCCTCTTATACCCCGCCGAGACAAACAACGAATAACACTACACACAAACCAGCACCGAACGTTCTGCAGGGGCTGCCTGGTTGCCACATTCCGGTTGTTTTTACCATGTTCTTGTGTATTTTGTGTATATATTGTTTTTTTTTGTTTTGTATAAAAAAGAGAATAAATCACTATGATTATGTTTAAAATCTAACAATCTAAACTAGAGGAGATAAACGGTTTGTGTAACAGGTTTGTCTTCGTACGAGTGAAAATGATTATTCAAAATAAAATAGAAACGAAACAGTGGCAAAATGACCAAAGAAGGCGGCTTAGTCGCCGGTGTCGGCGGTACTAAAAGCACTCCACTCCCGAGAGCGAAAGCACCCAACAGCAGGCAGGCTGGGCTGACGATTGCCACAATCTAGTCAGCCCCGTCCCGCCGGACGCTCTCTCGTTGACTCTCGTTTACTTTCCTAAAACTCTACCTATCTATAGTTCTTGCTTGTTCTTTAGTTGTTTGCTGGTTGTTCAACAAATTACATCGCTTCGGATAAAATACGCCGTTTCTGTTTGGGAGGAGGAACCGAAGCTGTTTTGCTTTATCTCATCACACTGTTCACACTTCTACACAGTGGAAAAGGTTGCCGCAACAAACCTACTGCTTGGGTTGGTACTGGCTATTCGAAAAACTCTATTAAATATAAAATCAATTCTGCGCGGATTGCAAGACGGGCAAGTATTGAAACTAAACAAAGTGCTATCAAATTGATCGAAAAGAGAGAAAAAGTGGGTAAACAACAACAAGAACAAAAATGTATAAACTTAACGTAGAGCAACGCAACTAACGAAGTTACTAACGGGTCGGGCAACAACCAGTCCCGAAACCCAAACGGAACCGGATGCGGGCGTGTGTTTGTGTATGTTCTCTAGTTTTCTAGGACTCTGAATCCGATTTGATATATCTGTTTCGCGGCAGAGTTTGATCGTGGGAAGGTAAGAGTTGTTGTTCTCCTATCATGCTATCTGCAGCCTATTTCGCTTCCCCTTCGGAATCTGCTCCTCTAGAAGTTCCGCATGAGAGTAATGCAACAAATTTGTTTATAGTTCTGTGTGTTTTTAAAAACAACCACCACCAACAACCGATTCGTTTCAATTCCTCCTCGCCTACTATGCACGAGCTCTCCTCCCTCGCACTGTAGTCACACTCGTCGTGTGCTTTTGTTTTGTTTTCTCTGTCCTCTTTCCTCATAGTTTCATAGCACAACATCACACGTTCATGTACAAAAAAGCTCAGATATATGGTTTTCTTTTCTATGTTCTCTTGCTTCTTCTTCTTCCCCTGTTTGTTCTGCCCATAACTTGTTACATGCGACATCAGCATCTCCGATATAATTCGCCGCGCGACCTTGCACCATAGATTATGTATTTACAAAATGTTTTTGATGATTTACCACCATTAGGACTGTTAGGAAACTGTTTGTTTGTTTTTGTTGCTACACCTGTTCATTTGTTACCGATTCCGAATCTTTACAACGGCTGAGAATGAAACGTCTTTTCTATCTTTTTTTTGCTTACTATCACGCACCTCTCGCACGCAACTCCAGCTTGAGCACAATGTACTGCCACGCACATTCCGACACATTCATTGCAGTCCATCAAAATCAACAGATAAATTCGCTAATGCACAATTACATCATTCTCCGTGTGCGCCGCTGCATCACAAATGGAGTGCCGAAATCCATCGCGTATCTGGCTTTTCGATGTATCTGGCTCCGTCGGTCCGTCCCACTCCATCTTTGTTGCGCTACAACACTATAGAACCATAGATTCATAATAAGTCCGCCGCCAGTCAGCCCAACGGAAGAGCCGTCGATGGGGGCTCGAACAAGAACAAGTATCCTGGCAGGGATAGTGCAGGGATAGGGGGCACAAGGTGGTGCCGCCCGTTTAGTGACAATGTTCGGTAACGTCGACGATGACGGACTTTTTCCACCCGAACAGGAAGTACCCGAGGGCGGCACCGAGGACGACCGCCAGACAGAGCCACGTGTTGTACGTCATGAAGATCAGCATCAGCAGGAAGCTCAGCGTGACCTGCAGGATGTGCAGCAGCGTCTGGTACAGGTGCATGAGCGACAGCATCGTCGGCCTGGAACGGGGGCAAACGGGGACGGTAGAAGGTTAAAACGATATTAGAAATAGTTATTAGAAACACGCCAAATTTATAAACACCGGGCCACAACAACGTTATTCACCACGCATGCGATAGATAGGGTTATCGGGTCCTTGAACCGTGGTACAGTGAGATGATGAAGACGAGTACGATGCTCACTACACCCAGGGCAATAAAAATAGCACCAATATGTTTTTGAGGCATCTAAAACAATTTTAACATTTTGCCGGAGTTAGAGCAATAATACATTTATGAGATTTTTGGCAAAATAACTCATGTTTTCGAAGCCGGCTTCATGGGTATTCAATTTTTTCTTTTTTCACTTTTTTCTGTTTCCTTTTTTTCACAAAAAAAACTTATCTAAAATTGCAAAAAAAAACTGTTCTTTAATTGCAAGGATATCTTTCAGGCGTTCAATATTTATTCTTTTTAAGTAGTTTCAAATTCAAAATCTGATTCTATTTCAGGTCCGCCGCAACCGTATATATAATATCCAACTTGATTTCGTCTATGCCTACTACGCTTCATAGGCTGACACTTGCAGACACATGTTGCTTTGTTGTTTCCTCAACACCTCAATGTTTTCAGGATTCATTTTGTAATCGAGTGCAGAACGAACGTGAAATGCTGGTTTCATTCATATTTTCCAAATACAAAATTGAAGCATGGATTTTAAAACACCAAAAGATGAAGAATTTAATTCCACAAATGTTTGCATCTATTGCAGATGATGTACAATAATACAGGCAGGGTATAGATTAATATTACAAGGATAATAATGAATGAATGAGCGAGCGTAGTATTTATGATTCGCGAATCATTTTGATGGGCGTGTTTATAGACAAGGATGATATTGAAAGACAAAGATCTTTCGTGAAAATGCAATAAATTCGATCCACGCCGGAGAGCTTTCGAAAAGGTTCATTTTTTCGATATTAATTTCAAGCACATTCATGAAAATTGCATTCAAATGCGATTTTCATCGATAAAAACCTATTTTTTGAGAGGTTAGGTTATTTTCAGAATTTAGCTCAAAAATAAATTTACTCGACAGTATTGCTGATACAGATTATAGACTTATACTGGCTAAAAACACGATGGTGCAATTAACATTTCCCTCAGTGTATTACTACGACCAGCGCCGGGATGACGGAATTTTGTACAAGAGCAAACGAAATTTGGCGTGCCATGAACAACCATATCAACCGTGCAACGTGCTGGTACGATTCCACATTTCGTGTACGGAATAGTTCCTTTTCATTCCTTATGAATCTATGTCATGCTAAGGGAACCAAGTCTATATTCTGAACTACCAATCAACGCTAAGTCAACATCCCTTGCGAGAGCAAGATTTCGGTGAAATCATAACAGAACCAGTACGGTTTTGGTTGATATGTGCTAGAGTGGCGAAATTGAATGTGGCAGTTATTAATTGAGGTGGATTAATCTAAGTAACATGGAGCTGACGGAGCGCAACACGGCTTTTGCGGTTCCATATAGTACGGGTTACATTTCCTTGAAACGACACGTGCAGCGCAGTCATTTGATGGATTACCAATCAATGTTGTACATCAGAGCCCTACGGAAGCAATTACGGCGCATGGAAACACTCAAGCCACCCAAATAAGCCGAGTGCAGGAAATGCAAATGTCACATCCGATACTTCTTCTTCAGTTGAAATGTGTCCGGTAGAAAACGTTACTAAATCATGCCTAAGCTCCTTCTCCTTCCGGTCGACTCACTGTGTCAATCGGAAAGAAAAAGCTCCCACGAACCACAAAGGATGGAGGAGCTTGCCATCGGAACACCAATGGTGTTTTATTTTTACGAAAAATGTCACGTTATGCATCCGTTCACCAACAAGCAACCGCCCACGAGCAGTCCAAAAGATTAAAAAAAAAACCGGCAATATAGAACTACTTTGATAGGAGCGAGACGCAAATGCTTTGCGGCATGAAAGATGCTGCAAATAAAAACAGCCTCCTAATACGATTAGTTCTTGCTTCAATGGAAACGAGCTACGGAGAGAAGAAACAAATCAAACTATTCATACGTATTCATACCTGTACTGACTCCTGCCGATAAGAGGTCCAACATAAGCGCACATCGAGAGGCAAAAAGAAAAGCGTACCCACAATCGCAAGCGCCCATTCGCGCGCAGTTTGTGCCCCAACAACGCAGAAAGGGAAGGATCAGCAAGCCGAACGCAAAGCAGTAGTAGGCGGGATGAAACGAGAAGAGAGGAGGGTGATGTTAGGATAAACAAACAAACAAACAAACAAACAAACAATAAAATTGTGCACAGGATGCAAATAAGAGCTTATAGTTTTTTTGGAGTTTTCTGGACTATCATCGCTTGCTATGACTGTGAGAAAAGTAGCGTCGCAGGCACACAGTAGCTGCGGGAAAAGTAGGCGTTTTTTCCATTTTCGTTGCATGTGCTTTTTTGGATTCGTTTTGGGCAGCAAAAACGTAGGAGAACAACATTCGAGGATTATGGTGATTATAGAGGTGGCAAAATGGAAGCAGAAGCATAGCAAAAGTTGCACATTGCAGCAAGTTATTGCGCTGATAGTTTGTTAATTATTTATAAAAAAAAAGTTATTCTATCGTCAAGAGATAGTAAATTCCAAAAATAGCATTTAAGTGATTCAAAAGTATGACCAATATTCTGAATCTTTAGTCCACACATAAAAAAACGAGTTAAGTTTGTGACATATAACCCCATCCGAAATGAGGTTGCTTGTTGCAGGCATATAGCTCAGTAAAGCCGCTCAGAAAACGAGGTAGTTGATACAATAAATGGAATTGAATGATGAAATAACGTTCCACTGCCCCAGAGTAAGGTTAAACGACACCAAGTAAAAGGATCATTAATTTAGCGTACTAATCCTTAAACATGCTTCAAAGCTTCGTTAGCAACGCCCGCGCTTCCGAAAGGAAGTAAAGAAAACAAACAGCATGTTTCAAGCAATGCCCCGTGAGTGCACTCGTGAGAACGAGTTTTCCCCGGGAAGTACTATGGTTGGCCTCGACGCCGGCCGGGACGCGATGAAGCGTGAAACCAAGGGATGTGAAAAGACGCAACATGTGCGAATAAATGTAGCGCATTTACAAATGCACGAAACTTACGGTTGCTTGTGGATCACTTCGCCCACCATGCTGTGTGTTTTCGTGTACGTGTGATTGTTTGTTTTATGTGTGCAGGCGTTTTTTTTGTGTTTGGTTTGTGTTTCGGTACAGCGACGACATTTTGTAGCATGGACACACGGTTGGTTCCCGGGGCGGGCGCAATGAGGGCGGTTTTGGTTGGTTCGGACACAAACCAATTTCGTGTGTGGAGAGTGGCGTATGTGGTGCGATGAGATGAGGGTTTCCGGGAGGGGCGTGTATGTGTATGTTGATTCGACGTTGATTCATTTGTACAGCGGGCGCGTCGCGAGGACGATGAGCATGATGATAATGATGACAACAGGCGCAACAGGCGATGCAATCCCACAGCATCGAGCGAGTTCGAGAAGTTCACCAGGGCAGCAGGCGAGTTGTACAAACCAGACGGAGAAAGAGGGAAAACAAATGACACAAACAATTGTGTGAGAAAATGCGTTGTTGCTCAGCGTCTCCACCTCCAGACGCGCAATGGCACGACACGGTGTGGGAGCGCATCATCCCGGTCCAGAAGAATGTCTTTCTTCTATTAACTGCGCGAAAACTTACTGCACGATACGGGCGCCCTCCTCACCGCCGGCACTGCCGGCACCGCCGTTCAAACCGTCGCCCCGTTCGCCGCTGGACGTGGCACCGGCCGCCGCCGCCGCCACACCGTTGCCGTTGCTCTTCTCCGTCACCGTGACCGGGCGGTACTGGAGTGCGTTGTACGTGCGCCAGAACAAATGCTCCCGGTAGTACTTCAGTCCCTCGTACAGGGCGGCCATCACGAAGATGAGCAGCATCGACCAGAGCAGCCCGCCGAGGCTATCGATTTTCCACTGCTCGAACAGGATCGTCTCGTCGTAGCCGCCGTGAAACTGGGAAGCGGAGGGAGATGGGCAGAAATTGCATTACCGGGACAGTTCTGACAGGGCACGCGCACACTCGCGACACTCACCGACATCGACATCATGTGGTGCACCATGCCGGCCGGGCCGTTTGCACCCATGGCCGCACCGTGCCCGTGATGGTCGTGCGCCCCGTGATCCATCATGGTGTGATCGTGTGCGCTGTGGTCGACCGTCCCGTGACCGGCGTGTCCTGCCGCTCCACTCGACATGTTTGCGTGCTGGCTGTAGTCGTGGTGCTCCGAGTGGTCCATGTAGTGCCTTCGTCGTCACCGACACCGACCGGGCGGGCGTGTGTCTGTGTTACGGGTGGTTACGGGCAGTCAGGAAGGCTTCAGGAATCAGAATGTTCAGCACCCGAGGGGTCCCTATCGGGGACGGCAGGCAGAAGCAGAAGCCGGGAAGACTAAAAGTCGACTAGAAGGCTAAGAAAGAGATAAGAGAACACACAAATAGAGACGTGTTGATCAGGTAATAGAAGAAGGAAAAAATAGCTCCTTCGCAGGAGGCCATGCTAATGGAATAACATATTTTATACGCTCCTGCCAGCTTGCACAATGCATCTCCTCTCCCTCGCAATCCTTCTCACTCTCGCTCGCTCTTTGCTGTTACTCTCAAAGAAGGGAAAACGGGCGCCATTATGGTGAAATACTGGCGCCGGAGAAACGACACTGTAAGATGGGATAGTTTATTTGCATCCCAACAAATGCCCACCGTGTGTGCCTCCTTGCAATGGCTGCCAAATCACTTGGAAAACGATCATAGCAAGCGAACCGTGACAAGTAAAATCGGACCGACCGTCCCAGGCACACAGCGGAACAGCAAAAAGTTAATTGATTCCTCCACCGGGGTGTCCGTCGTGCTCCTCTGTGTGTGTGTGTGTGTGCCGGAGGCTCGTGAGGACAAACTGTGCGCTGCTGACGTTGCACGTTGCGTGCCGCCGGGCGCGGATGCATTCGTACGCGAGTGCGCGCTTAAAATGTCGTTCGGGAGAGGTTCCTCTTTGCGACGCGCTCGGGCACGGCGTTTGCCCGGATGAGTTGGCAGGACCCGACAGCAGGTCCAACTTTTCGGAAGTGGTGCTGGTGGTGCAGGCGAAAGAATGTCGCAAAGAATTTATCACATTACGTGTTTGCTGCTTCCTCCCCATCGTTGGGTGGCGATGGATTTTTCTGCGTTTTTTTTTCTTGGGTAGAGAAGAATACGTGATCAGTGTCCGGGAAAGTTTCTCAGTGCGCTAGTGATGTGCTAGCGAAGGAGTCGTACCGGTGCATGGTGAGAAGGGTTGATATTTTTTTCTTAAAAAGTATTGTTGAAAAGAAAATACAGCTTAAACCTATCGTCCTGTCAATTTATCAGTATTGGACAAAGTCAAATTTTATCTCCTCGGCCCGAGAGCAAATCGATTTGATTCCCTTGACAGAAATGAAGCATTTCCGGCAAGAGTGTTCTGCAAAGATCGCTAAACAGGTGGTTTAGCATGACGTATGGACACTTGGATGAAGTCTGGACTATAAAGCAGATGAGGCACAACTTGCAATCCCATCACTATTGTGGAAATAGTTTCCACCCAAGCTTTACCATGTGGCCGATCAGTACAATAGTTCATGGATGGTTTGACCACCCGGAAGCAGTTCATAGCACACAACATCATTTAGATACCATCATATGCAGGAGCTTGGCCAAATGCGATCGACCAAATTGATTGCTCGTGATTCTAACATTTACGTTTATTAATGCTTTAGCTCATAGTTCAGATAATCGAATTGAGCTGAAACAATAAACACCAGCGTCATAATTAGAATATCGCGGCAATATCCATCTGTATAATGTTAGCGACAAGCAATTCTCGTTGATTAATATCCTAATCTAATGACTCATGAACATTCTAACCCATGAGATGTCATACAGCAAACGAGAGGGTTTAGTCGAACTTTTCATGGTATTAAAGAACAGAAACAGCACTTCTCGAATCTAACGCCTATTGGGCACAAACCTTGCCATAATCTTTCACGACAAAAAGCAACGACAGATGTCTAAGCTTTCAATATGGACACCAGATACCTAACGTTCCCTCCAAACATCTACTGGCCCTTTCCAGAAACTTACCGAATGCTGGCGCATGTATTGTGCGAAACGTTGAAAACGATCCTATCTTTCCGTGGGTTCGACTCTGCGGGACTCGGTCAAGACAGAAGGCGTCTAGAGATTTGACTCGCTCGCGGGTCGATTCTTTGAAGAGATTGAATGACCGACACGCATTCTTCGAAAATGATCGTAATCGCCCATCACTACAATCGCACCAGCACCAGAACCAGTGGGAAGCGAAATTGCTATAATAGGCTGACAAGAGAAGGTGCTTGGTGTCTTAGTTGTCCTTCTACTTGCGCAACAAAAAAAAGTGCGATAGAAACGCACACCCCTAACAAGAATTGTTGAGCAGAATCTATTTTTGCGTTTTTGGGGCACTGGCAGCCTTTTTATTGGATCATTTTTTTTTTTATATTTTACCATCTGCCTTCCGAACCCGCTTCGATAATCAAAATGGGATTTTTCCAGGCTCATCGAGATGCAGCCGACGACCTTGCTCTCGCGGATGCTGGTGCAATTTAGTGTGGAATTCGGTATTCGGTAGCACATTCCCCGCGATTCTGGCGTTTCGGGGAGAGGTTGTGCTCGGTGCTCTGTCCGAACGGTGCCGAATTACCGAAACCCGCGGACTAGAGAATTGCGCTTATTCAAAGATTAATATTATGCACGGTGTTCAGTGCTGGGGTGGTTCAAAATTAATATTGAAACGTGGTACGCGCCGGTGGTGTTAGCAGCCGTAGTTTGAGCTACACGTTTGATTGACAGGGAGAGAGACAGAAAAAAATGGCTGATGCGTAGAGAATTATGCACGTGAAAGGACCAATCGAACGTGTATGCTCCATTTGCATAAACTAGTTCATAAACAAATGCGATGCCACACGCGGTTAACCCAAATCACGCGAGGAAGAACAAAGCTGGCGTCCAATTAACACGGTAGGCCAGAATTTAATTAAAATTTCAATATTCTACAAACCAGTGAGATTCCAGTGAGTAGAGCTGCAGCAGAATCGCACCTAACGGCAGCAGTTCCAGCATGATTCATGTTTCCGGGTGCAGTTAAATGAAACCAATCCACCGATACTGATCATTTCCATTTTCATTTCAAGAGCAAACGGTATAAACCAACATAAAACATACATGCACAATCTGCACCAGGGTGGATTCGACGAAATCCGGTACTGATTCGAACAATTAGTATCATCACTCGACCGAACTAAATTAACATGACCGGTCAACTGGATCGAATAGTCCGATAGCGTGCAAATTTGGTGTCGACTGACACCTATGATGAAAAGATTCACCAATTGTGTGCACAAGCTGTTGTAGTGTTCATAATCTATTGCTTCCGTTTCCGTTTTCCCGGTCCCCTCAAGTAGAAATCCGTGTTCACTAAAATCATAAACACATAAAAAACTATTACAAATATTTTGTTGAACCCAAACTTCAACTGGCGTATAGGAGGAGCAAATTCAAAATTGAAAAAAATATATGACTTTAGGTGAACCATTAAGCTATCGAAGCTCACCAAAGCTGCAAAAGCTGAAATTGACACCACATTCGATCGCGTTTTGTGTTAAAAACGATCAGTTTCAGCGTTGGTTTGCGATTCCCCAAATGTTATTGTGGCGTGGAGTGCTGTTTCAATCGAATTACGGCTTGCAGGTTGTTTTTCTGGTAACGAAAATGGGTGGAACATACACCGCAGTAACATTTCAGTTTCCCAATTTGTCGGAATCGAGCAAATGCACCTTGGCGGAACATGGTTTACATTTTTACGATGAAATCTGTGTATTTTTGTACGAAGCCAAACGCGAATCGCTGTTGCTGTGGAGACGTATTCCAGGAAAGCAATTGTCCTTTTTGGACTTTAAACTGTAAACAAGTTTTTTTTCAAACAGATTCAAAAGGTGTGAGTAACATAACTCTTCTGAAGCATCCAACTTAAACAGCGCGTAATTAAAGCGTCGTATCGAGCTTGTATGCTTCCATATCTCTTACTTCTTATCCCAACAAGGCGGCGCTCCTGCGTAGACGAAAAACACTTCACAGCCCTTCAAGCACGCACGCAATGTCACTAAGCAGCAATGGATGCTGGCAGAAACTTTCATTACCGCACTGTCGCCGTGCCACGGGACAGTTATTAAGTGGCCAAGTGCTTGTTGCACCTTAATGTAGGTCAAGTGCAGTTTGGTGTTGGCTTGATTAATGCACAAATCTGCAGCAAACGCTGACGTATGTTTTTTTGTTTCTTTCTTTGAAACAAGAGCGCGCGCTTGAGGAGAAAGCCGTCGAGAACTTCATTGGAACGCATAATGCGCCCGATCGCAGTGCTTCTAAGTATCATTGCTGTAAGCCTTGGACTTGGTGCCAACATTTAGCGACAGCGAGTCATGTTGTGCTCGTCATGTCCACCAAAAGGATGACACACACATTGTTCTTACTTTGTTCTGTTTGTTCTGTTTGTTCTAACATATTGTAACAGAAACGCCTCCATATCCGACTCTAACGACTGTGCATGATAACGCCAAATAAATGGGTCACAATAGCGTGCCTCTCGAGAGCCGCTCTAGGCGACCGGCACAGACCACTCGAACGAGTTGAGCCACGTTGCCCAGCACCATCGTACGTGGACGCGAAATTGTTTCGATTCCTCTCAATTAGAGGCAATTGTTCATCAGGCGCAATCTGAAGCGAGGTTCTGGTGTAACCGAGTGCCACACGAGCGTCCTAACCCTCTCGTACGCCACTGGCGAGTGTTAGTCGGATTTGAATTATCACATATCGTTACTGTTCGTTTTTTTTGTACGGAAACGTTCTGTTCACCACCTTCCACATCCGGAGGCGAGCTTCACGCGTTTGAAGCGCGTCCATTTCGCATAACCCGGCCACAATTAAGTTTGTTTACGTGAATGTACGCCCGGACCACGGTGCACACGAGCAGGTGCATCTGCTTCATTATCTGCCGCTTCTACTAGCGTCCACAATTCATTTATAAATCAGCGACCCGGGCATGATCACCCGGGCTCGATGATCGTGCGGCAATCACGATTCACCACCCGCGTCACGTACGAAATATTGGACGGAATGAATCCAAACTCAATTCAACGTGATTCTGTACGACCTGCGACGCCTTATCTGCATCCCTAGCGCGTTCTGCGTGCGTGCCTACGGCCTGGGGGTAGGAGGGCCCTACAACAACGAGATCATTGTCCGCGGCAGTTGATTTGTTCTGTTGGGGGCGTACAACAACACCACCACCGTAGTTGATATTGATTGTGTTCATAGCAAAGTGCGCGACAGAACACTTGCTCCCGGCTGGATTGGAGGCGAGGCGTAAGTAAATATGCACAATAACCGTCCCGATTGGGGTCAGGAAAATGAAAACCTTTCCGCCACACCGCCTTTGAACCATCGTAGTAATTAAATCATCGCACGAGAGCAGGTGGAAGCAAAGATTTTAATTCCACAATCAATCGATGCATCGATAGAGATATGCAACTGAAACAGGTATAGATTCATATTTAACATGGGGATTTATCAGGTATTGCCAGTAGTTCCACTTGACTTGTATCAAACCACATTCTGATTCGAGTCCTTTGAGTGTATTTATTCAATATACACACTAAATTTTCTCATTTCGTTTCAGTATTTTTTTTTACTGAAACGGTTCAAAATATATAGTTTTACTGAAACTTCAGCATTATTGTCAATATTTTACTAACTTTCAGTAAAGCAAGTCGTTCGTCATCACAAATTTTACTGAAATTCAGTAATTTCATCAAACGATTTGACGTTTCACTGAAAATCAGTAAAAAAATACTGGTTTTACTGAAAATCCAGCAATCCATCGGTCTATCGGTCTGTCAAAAACGTCAAAACATTACACGGTGTCAGTCCGCGCGAAGTTAAAATAATCGAAAAATGTATTTTAAAATGATTAAAAAGGTGAAAAACATGGATGATGGGCTGCAGGACATTGTAACCTTGTTCCGCATCAACAAAAACCTGGATGTGGAAGAGTTTTTGGAAAATTACCGAGCCTTCGACTACCGGCAATAGTTAGCTTCTTATAGTTCAATAAAAGACTTTCACCTAAAAAACTCGATTCGTTTTTAGTGAAAATAAAGACAGAAATAATTTACTGATTTTTCGATAACCCTTTGCTGAACTTTCAGTAATCAATCTGTCATTTTCAGGAGCATCCAGTTTTACTGAATGATTCAGTAAATAAACTTTTACTGAAAGGATTACTGAACTTTCAGCTCATGCAGATTCAGTAAAACTTTACTGAACTGCAGTAATAAATTTTTAGTGTGTATATCATAGTTAAAGATCATCTTCTACGATAGCATTGATATGTTTTAGGCATTAACACAGTAAAAATTGCAGACAATACGCTAGTATATGGATAGAAAGTCACGATTGGATCAACTAATGCATCCGAACATTGTGTTTCAGCTATTGTATGCAATTTCTCAACGCAGATTCGTTTTTGTAACAATTATAAAATCATTAAAAAACAACTCGTACTATTATTTGTTCGGCCCGAATTGTCTGTAAATTATTAATTTTTAATTTTTTTTAGCAAATGTGTTGATTGACAACCTGATTTGATTGCTCGTGTTAATATATTACATCTCCGCCGCTAAACTTTTCCCCAATGTCACCAATTATTACCTTAGAATCACTAATTTTTTGTCAAGGTTGTCATGGTGTATAGGCGGAAATATGTGATTCAGATCTGTGTTTCTTTGTAAAAAATAAACTTCAAGAGTCGACCTTGAACGATAGGTGAGAACCGCGGCACAACGTTGCCGACAACATCTTCTAGTGCATGCTACCGACCAACAGATGGCGCCTTTGAGCAGAAAAGGCGGTCCCCGAGATAGACTACTAATGGAAACTGCAGACAGCGACGTATTTTTAGTTCCAGCAAAAGTCCAATCGGTGATGCCATATCTTTTATACTTTATGGAAACAAACATTGCATTTAGACTAGATAAAAAAACATGAAGATGAAAGCCAACACTATCTTAGGAAAAACTAAATGGCTTTGATGTATTTGACAATGCAAAAGTGCCTAATTTTGTATTAAATTGTGTTGTGAAAATGCGCACATCTTGAGGTTTGCCCGCAATCTAGTAACTAGCACGACAAACCAATAACATTACAAACACTTCCCCGCAGGGATTCTCCAGAGGAAGCAGAGTGCATTCTAACGAACAAAACATCAGGGCGTAATTCATGACGAAACCTCCCCAGACTTGAAGTGTGCCTTTCACCGGCATCAATCGTGGTTGTAGCGTTCTATTGAAGCCCGTAAGCAAAAGCTCACCCAGCCAAACAAGATCTCTCTCTCTCTCTCTCTCTCTCTCTCTCTCTCCCTTGTGCTTGCCGTTGCCACCGTTCGCAAGCCAGTAAGCTGGGGGTTGTTGCGGCGTGTAAGCAGCTGACGCTGAAGTCAGGGCGACGACGCTTCAAAAATCGACCAAACTGGCTGACCTTGAGCAAGCGATTGTACGAGGACGCCGTGGAGGCACACCGTGCAGGCGCTTTCGAAGTTGGGTCGGTCGTGTTTGGATGCCTTCCCCCCTGCTCGAACAGTTTCTCTCTTCGCTGGCTGCCCGGAGAACCGAGTTTCGAAAAGCTCGCGCAGCAATCTCAGCGTGTTTGTGGTGTTGCTATTAGTTTATCGTTTCGGGATTTACTAACGATCTCCAATAGAGTGGTATCCTACCGTCGGCAAACACTTGTTTGAGTTCCAAAATGCTCCTCCTTCGTTCAACCTGAGTTGTCCACATCCATCTGTTTGCCGCTTGCAGAGACAAACTTACTGGCTACACAGGTGGAACCACACACAGTGACATTTATCTGGCACATCCTCCGTGTAAGCCTCCGTACGGTCGGTTCACTAGAAAGCGGGCATTCAACGCTTTTGATACGCAGAACAAGATAAAGCGGGCTCGGTCGTGCCAGCAGTTACCATGCAATAAAAATTAGCCCAAGTATTGTCGTGTGCTGTCACAACCAGCGACCGTCACGTTAGCTTAATTGGTAATCTTTGTTTTCGCCCGAAAAGAGGAGCATGAGGCCTCATCTCACCGTATTCTAGGAAACATTACAAGAGCACACAACATCAAACGAGTGTGGTGAGATTCATCCGGCGCATCCAGAGAGAGAGCGAGAGAGCGTCTGCAGCCGTTTTCCATGTAAACGGAAATCACTTTGGGATACATTGGCCAGATAACTTTGATATAATGGATCACTTGTAGTTCCACGAAAGGGAACCTACAAATGAACTACGCAAAGCACAAGTTTAATCGTTTAAAATATAGTCACAGGTGTGACCGCTCTACAGTGACTGCTAAAACTGATCGAGTAACAGCTTGGTAACAGGGTTCAAGGTCTCCAATTTTAGTTTTTCACATCACCCTATTGCTAACTCAATTATGAACGTTTTGTCCCAATCAGTCTGGAAAGTATCCGGCACAATTTAAGTAAGTGCCTTTATGATTTATCCAACTTTTACGTGTGAAGTGAATCAACAAGAGAAAACAGTAGGTCTAGATTAAACTTTCTTCCTTTTCGCCAGTCTGTTTTCTCGTATAACAAAAATCGTGCCGAGCACTCTAGCCAAACAATTTCCTGTAAATCGTTGCCAAGCATGAAAGTTTTGAGCAGAAGTTGTGCACACTCTGCAGACTCGCCTACACCTACAGCCACCTTCCGGTCCGATATGGATTCACCGTAATTCGGATGGATAAATGATGAGGTTTCGTGCAGGAATGTTTAAGCTTCGCTCGAGAGCTTCAGATAACTTCCTTCACACATTTTTCGTGGATGCACTTCCAGCTCTGTGCAGGTGTTTGTGAAAGCGGAATTTGGAGTGGATGAAATAACTATAAAACTAAAAAGCTTCTGAGATATAAGAGCACGAAAACTAACTAAAAACGATTAACAATTTCAATAACATTTCACAGAAACATACTTCACACAGCTGTCGGGGAATTTGTATTACCATTTCACCCTTCGCAGGTTGATCAAATATCCGCTACGTCGCCGAAGATAGTCTGCGAAATCCGAGCGTTCATTTCCTCCCATCATTTCTCGTTTAATGATTGCTTCATTTTGTTCCGGTTCGCAAGAAAAGGCTCTGCGCACAGTTATCGATCACAGGACCGCTTCCGTTGGCGGGAGCGAACGCAGCAAAATGAGATAAAATAATAGTCACCCCCCGTTTCAATCCGTCCCAAATGCACTGCATGATTGGCGTTCGATCTTTCGTACCATTATCATGTCACAAATTGATTACGGATCGGATCCAACTGCTCCACTTCTTTCGCTTACGTTAGTTAGCTCACTAACGGGTGGGAACTCTGTGAAACAATTACCAAATGAAATAGTTGTAGAGCAAGTGTGTGTTTGTTGGATTAAAAAGTCAGAAAAAAAACACACGCTAAATAACTTTTCCATCCGTGCAACTGCATCCGGTTCCCAGTACGATGTGCAGCTTTGGGGGTGGAGCGTGAGAAAACAGCAGAAGTGTAGAAAAGTTTGCTCAAACATTGCAATCACCTTTTAAAACGGGGTTATTCGATGCCGAACTGAACTTTTCACACTCAATACCGCACTGATTTTTCACCTTTCCGTTGGGTTGAAACGCGGCAACTGATTCCAAATGGAGCAGCAAGGCTAAACCATACGAACAAGCACTCTGCTACGAAACTATGCGAAATTAAATGTTTAGTTGAGGAAAAATGCACTTGCGGCAGGCTGATTTGCGAGGGGAAAAGCATCTGTGTCAGTGTGGTTTCTCAACCAACGATGAAAGATACAGTGGCTTTGGTTTTATGCCGAAAATAATGATTTTATATCGTTCCCACTAGTTTCATCGAAAAAATAATTGCAGGTGCTAATGTATACACCTTTTTACATCTTTTCTTCGTACTTTTCAAAGCATTTTTTTGTGTTTTCTTTGTGACGGAGTCAGTTGGAAATGTATATTTGAAATAAATTAATTTTAAATAACTAGCGATCATTTAAGGAACGTAAGAAAGCAACGACAAGAATCAATATTTACTGGCAGGATGATCTGAATTGATAACTTTCATAAAGACCACCTTAGAAGAATAGTTAACGGTAGAAGTGATTTGATACAGATTAGATACTTTGACTAAAGAACTTGTTTTACCTTATATTATTGTTCACTGCATTCGTTAGTATATTGTACAACATTCCAGTAGAAACGTTAGAATCTGAGCTTGTCTTTTCGCTGGAGAGTAATTTGACAATAATCCGATGTGCATACACCCCACTTCACAGTTTTGTTGGAGTCAGGGTATGCTAGCTTCCCAAAGGATTGTTCCAGATATTTGTGCTATTTCTGTTTGTGAAATTTCACCTCTTTTCGATTGAAATAGTTCAAGAATGTTTCAGCCCGGCCATGAACAGTGCGACGGCAGATTCCTAAGTAGATAAATGAGCTTTTCCACCACCTAAGCGATCCGCAACTCCGACTGATGACGCTTCCGTTTGGCGTTCCGTTTGACCAGGAGAAGACGAGCAACGTTATGATACCGACTGCGTTCTCTTCGATTGTGTGCATTGTTGGGATGAAAGTGGCCAGAATTATCTGCACTTACAAGAAGCACAAAGCGCGAAAGAGCGAGAAAAAGACGATGATTAACTAACTAATTAACTTTGGAAAACTACAACAGTTTTCTAACTTTGTTCTTTTAATGGACTTGTGTCGTGTTGCTGAGATTTAGATTCATGAATGTGCCTGAATCTTGCAACTGGATGAAATAATCTGCATTTTATTCATAAATTCAAACTGAACTATAGGCAGTACACACAGCGAAATCACTGGACAGCGTACCTGAAGGCGTAATACGCTAACGTTAGGCGCCAACGGCAACTAGCCACTCTTCACCCACGTTTTCACTTCCACCTGGATGGCTCAACTTGTGTTCGGAAGCCCTTCCAGACAAGGGCACACGCGCGCGCAAAAGATCTTCCCAGACTGAGCGGCAAGTTTGCGAAAAATCAAACATTTCAAACAATAGCACACACACACACACACACTCAGTCCCCCGCGAATGCCGGAAGCGGTCAAGCCGAAGTGGTTGTGTAGAGATTAGAAATTACGTACTAAAGACTGAACACTATTCTCGCGATTCGTTATCACGCGTATCGCGATTGTGGTATATCGGGTGGGATTTTTCAGGTCGTGAGTGTGTGTGTGTGTGTCTTGCGTGTGCGGTTCGGTTGCGATTTTGTTATCGTTATCGCCGAGAGACCGCATCGCAGTTGCACCCACTTCTTATCGCCGCCACCCGACAAAGGGACGAATAGTAAACAAGCGCCAACCGCAACGCGCGGTACGGACGGTACGGTGGTTCCATCCATCCATACAACAACCGACATCTCGAAACGAAGTACTGCACCGCTATTCGCAGGCGATAAAAGTTGAGGAGCACCCTCTGAGCTGCGCCTGACGTGAACCGTGAATGGTCGGTCTTCTACACCGAACGAAACTAACATTTTTGTGTAAGCAAATATAGAGGTAGCGAAGCGTATCGAAGATTTGCTCTCTCAACGCGTTGTTGCACATTCATTTGATGGATCTAGCGATAATAGTTTACAACGCTAGTAAATTACGTCTGTCGTGACACTTGACAGCATTATCAAGTTGCAATTCGGATAGAAAAGGCGATCACGGCATCTTGTTGAGTCGTGTAAAGTTGAGAATGTCAAGTTGCGCAAACATGTTATTACAAAACTTTGTTGGATTTGACTCTGCGTGGGGAACTGTGCCGCAATACCTTTTCCTTTGATTTTTCTCTTTCTCAGTACCATTTTTTTTTTCAACACACGCAATATGAGGTTATATTAGAAAACAATAACTAAACTACAGTTCTTGGATAAACTTTAAATCTGATTGAAGGTATGTACAAACTATGTCAAGTATGTAAAGTGCATAAACTGGAAAAGTGTTAGGAAATCACATTTTAAATAAAATGGACACTTCTTCGACAAGGAATATCATTGAAACGGAGATAAACGGAGAAAACCACACTGAGCGGATTCGGAAACTAGAACCGATTTTATATTCTCCCCACGTAGGTTCCACTGCAAAGTTCACCAAAATCCTTTTGCAACTAGTTTTGCTACTAAACCTTCTGTCACAAAGTACACAGGCTCCACCCGGAGAAGTCACTCAGACAGAATCAAACCGCGGAGTCGTAAGAATTAATTAACAATCCGTAACGAAACGCAGGTGTACGCTTACACCAGCACAGCTTCCGGCGGTTGAAAAACGCCCAAAAACATCCTGTACCTGTGACATTTAATCGGTGTATTTAATTAAATGAACTGGAAGGGTCGCAGTGTCCAGTATGAGCGTGACGTACGAATAGCCGAATCGAATCGTTTGCTCCGTGTGTTTGTGTATTCGCCTTATTCCTTACAATTTATATCCTTATCGATATGCACATATTAACCATACGCCCTACCTGGTACCTGGTCTCTCTGGTGGAGCCGGTAACTTCGTGCATGTCCGTTGCGAAATGTGAGTGCAATATCCCTTCAACGTTTCGGACAGAACGGCGTGATGCCGTTTGCGGTCGTTTTTTTGTGCAGACCGCATCGCCCGGATCTGGCTGACACAAGCGTTTGGGGCAGGAATTATCAGCAGTGCAACAGCAGTTGCCAGCTACAGAAGCGCAAAAGCGGGATCATCGTGTACACCAGCATGTTTGATATCAATCGACCATCGGTAACCGAAAAACGGAAGAGGGGACACGGGATTTGGAATGTTTGTTGAGCGATTTTCTGCCCTTTTTTTCGCGGCTACATAGCCGGGAATGCTTCGTCGTGGGGCTTTTTTTCGCCGCTATCGCGTTTGAAACATATATTTTTATAACGCTCCAAACGTTCGATGCAGTTTTTTTTGTAATGCTACCGATGCTACAGGCGTAATCACGCGTGCATATCGAATTCCGATCGAGCTAGCAGCGTTTGCGCGTATGTTTAAAGCAAATAGTCGTGTTTGAAAAACTGGGTTTTCCATGGGAGAGTTCTTGGAAACGGTCTGAAGTTGTGAGAGTGAGCAAATATTGCCACACGGAGAAAAGAATGCATGACATTTTTTTGCCATAGATTGTGTCCGTGTCGAGGTTTTCGCCAGCATAAATAAGGTAGCGTACATAGAGGAAATATCTGGACAGGGTTCTGAGACATCACAAATCTTTAGGTTATTGCTTTGAAAGATAATGAAATATCGGAACACATGCTCCCAAGTGACGACGATGTGACAGACTTTCGATTCCAAGTTCTACACAGCCAATGAAATGTCATCAAAAATCGATTATGAAACCCTACCAACCCTACCAAAGGGATCTATTACAAGCAATGGAAAACGGAGCGAACTCGAACATCGACAATGGTCAGTGCAGCGCGATCAAAAGAAAAATTGATGGTAGTTTGCAAAAAAACTACGAAGCTGTTCAAGTTCAAACTAAGCCCACACAGTAACACCGTCTGGATTGAGTTGGACCCGACCCAACGACAGCAATTGGCATACCATTGTGTGGTCAATGAGGTCAATTTCACCATCTGCTACTACACCAATAAGTCGCTCACAAACGAATGTAGTTAATCGTTACAAACTGCACACCAAAACATCTCCAAAATACATATTCTGAAGATTGTAGGTTGGAAATGGTCTTATATGCGGAGCGAAACACTTACTTGTGAGGGTTGATATCCTGCAGCTAACTTTTGTCTTTCGCTTTGATGCTTTACATCTATTTAGGACAACAAGTTGTGATCCTTGTTTTGAATGTGTTCTCTTCGTTAGTTTCTTCATTTATGCGATGCTTCCAAAGTTTGTCATATCCATATTCGTGGGTTCTGTATACCTTTATATAGAATATATAAAGTAGATTAATATAAACCGGGATAATTTTACGAAAAATTTAGAGTAGCGTATGCTGTGTACGACACTGTTTGTCAGGTAAACAGATTAGCGTACTTTCAAGTTCATGTACAATTGGGTTTGCTTGTTCCATCCATTAGCTATGGTGTGGATACGATGTGGAGAACGATGCACTATATAATAGAGTTTCGAGATACTCTACTGTCTGCGGTCGGCATGAATAGCGCATCTCGGGGACTCCATACATCCGAACATTATTTTTCATTATTTGTCAGCCCGAAATTGACATACATATAGTAAACACAAACACACAGTTCCGGTGGCAAGCAGGATAAAACCACATCATACAAGTATGGCCTGCAGCTATCCGGCTTTAACACTAACGGACAAATCTGGTGTCAATTGACACCATGATTTGCACGAAAGGAGTATTCGGTCCATTTGACCGTAAGTGTTAACGGTGTACATTCCTCCGTTCGTTCGCCAGCAGTACGTCGTACGTCGATTCCACACCAGAAGAACCGGCATGGGAACGCCCTTTTGTTTGCTACAATCCTGCTGTATCGTCACCGCATGATATGGTGCATGAAAACGCAAAGCGACTCTCTTTACGCACACTGGCAACACTGGCCCGCTAGCTCACTTTTATCTCCAACACGATCCTCACACCCGGCTATCGAGGCAACAGTAAACCACAGATGGTAATTTAACGTAAAGGATCCAGTCGTTCCTAGCACCGCGTGCCTGCCACACTTGACCACAATTTGCTACGTCCAATCCGGTGGATGTGATTTGCCAACTGATACGAGAGGGTTCCGTGAGCCGTGAATTATTACATTTTGCGCATTACAGCTGAGAAATAGCTCTACGCAATGAATACAATCGAGGCTTGCGTTGCATCCTAAGTTGTGCCTTCCTATACGATGCTACTATTGAAAGCATCCTTCCGTATCGCTTGTCTCGTCGGTGTCACCTTATTTTCTTATAGCAAAAAAAAGCGTGTTTGTGGCAATGTTTTGTTCGAGCCCAAATCAGATTGGCACCGGGAGAAAAACACAGCCACCGAACGTGAGGAATGCTTCCTTTACGGGTGTGATCAAAATGTATCAAAAGTTCAATCAAATTCAACACGCGTTCGCTCCACGGGGAAATTTGACGCCTATTTTTAGATCCACATGCGTTCCTCCATCGGAAAGCTCGTGTCAGAGCACACCCTCACCCTCAACTGGGCCCTTGTGTTTGTACCATTTGCCCACAAACAGCACAGTCCCCCCGCTTGCTGGTGGTGAAGGTTTAACTTTCAATATATATTTTATTTTGCGTATCACTTGTCGTCCCATTTGACAGCGCAGAAGCATGACAGGAACACCGCTTTAAAGGCTGTTATTCGCATTTATTGCGGTTTTAGCTTCAATTCCGAGGATGAACCGCAGCGCCCGTGTTTGAAACCACATTCCTGCCCGAGTTTGAGGTATGCATACGAGAGAAATTGACGATATGATTCGGATATGTTTTAGGAGCCAACCAACCATTGGTAATGCAAACAACAATCAGATGTTTAATAACAGTGGTTCAATCAAAAGCCATTAACTACTGAATTCCTATCACCACCTGAAGGGATGATGCTGTGAGGGCATCTAGCATTCACACCCCGTACATACAGCCTCTACCCGAGACACATTCTAGAAGGGCCTTTTTTCACCCACACCACCTACTACTCAATCGCGCGTTGATTGCATTCGTTTTCCAACAGGCACCTCCGGTGAACCGGAATTGGGCAAAAGGGCAAATTAAACGGCAGTTCTGTGAAACGCTGCTGAAAGCGCCGGAATAGTTTTAAAGCGGACGTTCGAAATGTCGTATTACACGTGACATTACATGTGCAAACCCCCTTGTGCGCACCTTGTAAAGCTTTGCAATCGATTCAACTGAACTTATCAGCTGGTATGAAATTGATTCTTGTTGTTTTCTTTTCTGAAGCCAATTTCATTATTTGGGAAGTTTGAAAGTAAGCTTTTTTATGATCCAATCAAAAGCCGTCTCCACACGTAAAGCGATTGTCACGGCGCGATTAGCGATTGCGACATTTGACAGTTGTGACGTCAGCAACAACTTACACATAAAAACGATATCAATGGGTGCATTTACTGCGACAATTTGATTTTGATTTTTGTCGTATTTTTTTGACTTTCTATAGGAGCGAAAATACGGTTTTTGCGCTGTAATATAACCATAGCCTGGCGAAAACCACAGTTTTACCATTTTTTAAATGATTTTGCCAACGTTTTCGAGATCGGAATGGTCGTTTATTATTCGGAACGGTTAATATTTCCCTTTTTGGGCATTTAAAGTTTATGCTTATCATCATTGGGTAGTGAAAATATATATATTTTTACGCAAATTTTGTACTCCTCTTCGAGCTTTTTCTTGTAATTTCCAAACGCTAAGCGATTAGGCAGCACAGCGCGTCTTGATGTGGAGAAAAGGCATCTGTACAGCTTGATTTATAATTTATTAATAATTTAGGCATATTGACACACTTACTAACGAGATTTGTGCTGCATCAATTCCTACCAATAGCCATCATCGGGAAGGGTCAAAATAACGATAGAAATAGGTATAGGCTCAATTGTCTATGTACTATACGGCAGGAAAAATATAAAAAAAAACATATAGAAAAGATGTAGTTTTTAATTCTGTTTTTGCAATTTTCGAATAACCAATCCTCAAATAGTCTTTGACCAACTAAATGTAAATTCCCACGATGGATTTGAATATCGTTACGTAAAACGAGTCAAGGTCAAGCGAACATAGCCAACCCTCGTCGTCGCTTTGTTTTTGCCGGCGACACTCCAGAACACCACACCACGATGGCCCGGCATAAGATTAGTCAAAAAAGAGACACTATTAATCAAACCGGAAAGAAAAACTGGCGTGATCCTTTCACCGAATCACGGTCAAAAGAGCACAAGGTGCCGGTTGATGAATTGGTTTAAAATAATCGTCCATACCGTGAGTGGGCCCGCAAAAGAGAAAGAGAGAGAGAGAGAGAGAGAGAGAGAGAGAGAGGGAGAGAGAGAGTCTCCCAGTACCCGTGGCCAGTGGATTTAAAAACAAAACGCTGCCACGTACACACGTAGTAGGGTTATAGGCCCCCCCACCACCAAAGCACAACTGAGGTTAATCTCTTGGAACTAGGAGGAAAACTAATTTCGAGACGGTTCACCCCCGTTTTCTCTCCAAGTGGCTTAGTTTCGTAAACTCATGCTCCCGATATCTAAAAGCCACTGTCCCGGTACCGCTGTGTTTTTTGTACACGGTACAGCTCATGGCCAGGGGAGGGGTTCAGGGTTTAAGAAGCAGGGAGTAAAAAGAGAAAGGTCCGCTGAAACCTAACATCACGGAGCACTGGACCTGGAGCTGGGGGTTGGCGTTTGTGGGGCGCGCCAAAAGTTTAAGCGACGCGTCCAACCAAAAATTGACACGCATGGTTTGGCTCACCGCCGTGTCGGCCCAACACAACACATCCGCCGGCGAAGCTACTTTATCTGACGACCGGAGCTCGACAACAACAAAAAATGCATTTCGTAAACTACAGCCGGAAGTTGTCGGAAGTTGCGAGCTGCACCCAGCGCTGTTTGAACCGTAGCTGGTTTCGTGTTTTGAGAAGATTTTCCGAGAAAAAAAAACCCTTGATGCAAAATGATTACATGCTCCGCTTGGTGTGCGTGTGGGTTTTTGATGTTGCTGCTTTCTTGCAAATACAGAAACGATTTTCTGCAAAGTGTGACATGCTCATATTTCGACGTGTGTCTGGTGTGTCTCCACCCTCATCGTTGGCCTCACATCCTTCGGAGGTTTCGGTCGGCAATTTGTTTTCTTGCATCAACGGTTTCACCTAATACTCTAGGTGAAAATTTCACAAAAGTATGGATGCTCTAAAGCACATCCAAAACGCAGGAACCACCTGACATGCAGAGTGCAGTAACGCAGCTGCCGAGCAGCAACGTTATAACGTTATCGAAAGTAGCCAAAAAGGTAAAGAACCACTCTATGTTCCATTCCATTCACATGTGTGCTGCAACTGGTGACGGAAAGTGAGACAATTTAATGAATTGTTTTTGAAAATCAAGCGTCAGCTGTATAAACATTTATTTTCCATTTTTGAATGGCCCAAGTACCTTATTTTGCGCCTTGCAAAATATGCGTTGGTGTGTTTGGTTTGACTTGCACGCGGCATGAAAATTAAATGAACAACAAACAAGCGGAGCGTGTCAAAGAGCCAATACAATCAACCATTGCTTATCCTCAATGGGTGAATTCTGAAAGCTGCAGAATAAAGCGACATCAGTTGCTCATAGAGTATGTCAGAGAGTGTATGTGGTGTATGGATCTAAATCTCTCTGGTTAATGTATATGTTTCAATGAACTTTGATTCTGTTTGCTATGATTTCTGGAAGCAAGATACTTTGAAAGTTGGACCTCGCTGGTTTGAAATTCGAATCTGCCAGCCTAACATATGGCATAGGTCATTAAAGCAATCCGCTTCAATTGCCAAAGTGCCAAAAACTATAATCGTTCTATAATCGCACTATGATCGTTTGTGCGTGCTTCGAAGCATCTTTCAAATTACATTCGAACCATGTGCTGCATCTCTATCATCACTACTTGCCAGTATCCTCGCCAGTAGAAAAATAAAACTTAAATGTTTTGGTACTACGGAAATGGGGGGAACTATTATCGAACGATCAAGTTGCACTGTTGGTGACAACACAGATTTCGAGATTCAGGCTATAGGGCGGAAACTTCAACACCGCCATCGTAACACGTTCGCGGATGGAAAACATCTATCGAAATGGAAGCGAGCGCGTAAAGCTACGCGATTTCGTTTTCAAATTATCCATCTCGTTAAGCTCGATGGCAATGAAATTCGCCCGTGCACCCTGGCAACCGGTGCAATCCGTGTAGTCTTCCCTTCCAGGAAGAGACTCGTCCTCGCAGCCACGGTAAACATTGATTGAGCAGAAACTTTCAAATCGGTTGATGAGCTTAAAACGGAGCGCAAGGCAAAATATTTTGAAAACAACACAAACTTCTGGGGGCTGCTGCTCCTACTGAACAAGGGATGTGGCATGTTCCGGCATGTTCCAGTTCAAACAAAAGCTGTGCGATGATGAGAAACATGATTATGGAAAATATATAAAAATAGTTTTATGCACCCAAACACACTTCACTCTGGCGGGTCGGACGAACGGAAGCTTGTTCCGGCTGGGATTTCGCTCAGTCCTTCCGGGTCATGTAGCAGTGCCCATTCCCCTGTCCGACCTTTCTGCTCCCCTGTTCGGCCGTTGCGCAGCATGTAATTGAATCACAACGTAATTCTGTTCCGATAGAATAGCGAAAAAAAAAAGCATTTCTGCCAGGAAATAATGGGCAAAAGCAAGTGATCGAATCCGAACGTCGAGAACGGACGCTATTGCGAGATATTGCGGGGGCAGCGGGAAAAAACAAACAAACCGAGAACTCTAACTAGAAGAAAAAATGGTGTTCAAGCGATGTCGAAAATAAGGCACCACAGCAAAGCACTTCATCGACATGAAAAATGCAAACCAATTATGGTGCTCTCACCACGGTGCAGCTCGGGTCCAACCGGGTTCATCTACCTAGACGCAAAAAGGGCCACGAAACTGGCCGAAACTGCTGAGTGAGTGTGTCCGGTCCGGTGGCACAATTTAAGCGTGTAGTAGTGGCCCGAATTTTTGCTGACCACCGCCGCTTACGGCGTAGTCGGTTTTACGCAACCACGGCTTAAAGTTCCACAGGCCTTTGGTCTAGTGCCGGTCGGCCGTTAAAGCTTCATGCCGGCACTCCCTTTTACCTGAACGAAGCTTAAACTGGTTTGACCAAGGGAATACAACAATCAGGTATTGAAATCATACCATCAGTCATTTAAAATAGCATGATCTCTTGTTACGACTCCGAAAATTTGCATTTGGAGCATGCAAATATAGTTTATATAGTTATAGTTTATCCGAAAAGAGGGAGGGAGGGAGATAAAAAAAACAATGACTCCACTATAGCCTATTAAATAGGTTTCTTTAGCGATTAGGTTAGCTTTCAACTAACTTTTTACAAGCAAATTTGATTTAAACGATTTAATTGGGATTAGGGCATTTCGATCAAATGCAAACATTTTCGATACTTTCGTAATATTTGAGTACAAACTCCTGTGGAATTGACTTCTTCATCTTTTGATGATCAATTTTGATCGCCATTTTGATGGGTATGCTTTGCAATGCCAGTGAAAACAACTGCAAATTCAAATATATATTTTTTATTCTCTTTTTTCTTCATATTAAAGACCACGGATGGAATGCTTTCGAGAATGAGGCAGTTCGTTTGTGCGCCTGTTACTGATCCGAAATACACCAGCCGCATACGGTTCACGTGCAAAAACCGTTGCATAAACCATCGACGCGCCTGCTTTGGCAACCGTGCGAGATGTGGTTCGACGGTGCTGTCGAGAGAGATGGTGGAAGCAAGAAAAAACACTATAAAGGGGTACGTGTACATACACACGCATAGGCGCTAAAGAAAAACATTCAGAGGAGGTGGTGCCGAAGAAAAGTAAGGCTAAAAGTGAAATGTGAGTACGAGGTGAGCGATTTAAAATGACTCATTTAGGGGAATATGAATATATCTAACACAACAAGTCAAGAAAACAAACATAACCTTGTGCGAGAAGTATGTTATTACAAACTGACCCAAATTAAGGCAAAGTGTATGGTCCGTTTTACACATTAACGTGTGTATAAACCCTTGCACACATTATAAATTCCTGTTTAACTCAAATTAACTATTTTCTATTTACGTTTGCATTTGATACCCTTTGCTGGTGTCATTTTATTGTTCTGTCGAAGCCCGACTATCGTCGTTTCACAACTCCAACCGGAGGTGTGGAAAGAGCGAAACATCAATCTGTAGTAGCCTTTGCTTCCAGGTGGAGCAATAACGAATCGAGAATACGATACACCTCCGTACGTTACAATCCCCGCTCACAGGGGCGGACGTGGGAGGACGTAAGGAGCGCGAATTGCAGCAAATCGCAATCGGTGGTGAGTTGCATCATCGCACAACCCCATCATCCCAACTTCACACCACCACGGCAACATCACACGAAATACGAAGTCGTGTACCGGCCGTCGCGTTCAGCGAGCATGCATGCATGGTTGTGTGTGTGTGTTTGTGTGTGACTGAATGGGAGAAGGAGCTCTAGATAGCATAGCAAAAAAGCGCAGCACCAGCGGGCGGTACGCTCTCTCAGTGTTCCGTGACGTAAGAGCGCGAAGGCAAGATATCTTCCTCCATCATTGCAGGTGGAAATCTGAGTACAGATGCAAGAAATTCCACTTGCTGGCCACGTTCAATCAATGACCAGTCGACAAACGTCGCAAATTGCCAGCTCGTAGCGTTGTTATTGTTTAAGTCGTGGGTGAATGAAGGGTTTTATACCAATGTTATTCATTCGTTGGAGCCGTAGTAGTAGTAGTAGTGGTACGATATTCCAAACGGATGTCGTCGCCGTCGGATGGAAGGTGAGAACGTCAACTTCTCAGTGCTCAGATTCGGCCGTTCCGGTTGTCGATGGTTTCATCCGGCTCGAATCGTCGTCGGTCTCTGCACGCTTTGATGAATGCATACGATTGACGACCCAGCCATGGAGACGTACCTTCTATTACCACAGCCTCCTGCTGCTTCTCTAGCGGAGTCGATGCACCTGCCAGTCCGTCCCTGTACTTTGATCTTAGAGTTTAGGTCGAGTAGCGATGCCGTCTGTCAACTCAACGCACTCACTGTTGCCAAGGCAGCCTCAGGTGATTGGGCTCCCGGGGATTTACTCCACGGGAAAATGATGCCCGTGGCTGTTTCACAGACTGCTGATGGCAGCTTCAATTAATGTTGGATGCGCCGGCAGGGCAATTTGAACTTTTCTGCACACACGTACACACTCTAGAGCGCACAGACACACTCATACACACTCGCACACGCACACACACACACACACACACACACACACACACAAGCACATTCACGTGCAATCGAATAGGAGTGATTACGTTATCGAGGTTGTACCCATCCGATGCAAGATTCCCACAATATGGAGCTTGAAGTGGCGCTGCTGGACAAGGTACCACTTTATCTAGTATAAACGACCACACGGGCTCTCCGCACGATAACCAACACTCTTTGCCACCGGGATGGGGGCAGCGATAATGCCGTTTTCCTTATTGGATTTCGTTCGCTCTACTTCCTTCTATCTCCGGAACACACACGCATTATTTGACCTCACTTTAGAGGCAGCGAGAATGAAGAAGGAAAGCTGGAGAGAGCATGTGACACGAAATCGGGACCGGGAGTAGCAGCACTAGTGGTAGTAGTAGTAGCAGTAGGTAAAAACACGACTTACTTGTCGCTGCGTCGGCACCAACCACACCATCCACTGCAAAAACGTAAACAGAATAAAATCACCGTGCGTGGACGCTTCTATCGGTGGGCACCATTCCGATCAACCGGTTCAAAACACGACACGTCCGGGTAACTTTAATTCATCACAAATGCCATACACGAGTGGGGCGAGCGCGAGCCGGAGGGAGAGAGAGAAAAACACGTCCGACGAGAGCAAAGATTGTTGTTGAAATTGTCAGCAAATCGTGAAAAAAGGAACAAGAAAACACGGCCCGTCGAACGCTGTGCATTCGGAGGTTGAAAGACCGAACCGAGATGGACACTTGAGGGTTGAAATGTACCCGATTGTGGGTCAGAGGGGGTGTGTACCTTGCAACATTGCCTTGTTTACTCTGTATTCGCACGACAGCATTTGACAGTCTCTGTGCGTTTTTTATATGGACGCGCGTGCGCTGCCACATTCCCACCGCTGGCCAAGATATATCGCAGCATACGCAGCAACTGTCAAATGTATGTCGTGTGAATACATGCGCCAGAAGAGGGCGCCACTGGAAAGAAGCCGAAGAAATCCGAACGCGAACCGCACATCCATGCTGAAAAATCTGTTTGACAGTCGCCCGCTGAAGTGACGAATAAGGCGGTGCTCTGCTCGCGTTGCATATTCGCAACTTCCAAAAGTGAGCCAGAAACACTCCAGTTCGTTTATTTTTTGCTAGAGCTCTTTTCCGATGGCTCTATCGACCAATCGAGACTAGATTTGTGGAAAAGAAGACAAAAAAATGTATAAAATTGTCACCAAATTCCGCCTTCCATTGCACTGAGGCACTGGTCTGGTAAATAAATTGCAGCATTTGAACTTTGAAATATTCGTTAGAATTCTACATACTTTTGCTTGTATTTTTCATTATGGAACTAATGTAGTTAATTCTTCTGATGAAATGAGTGACCAAATTTAGAATAAACTCTAAATATTTACCACTACAGTACATTTAATTTCACGTATTTTAAAAAATAACGAGCGCGCAAATCTTTTCAACCCTCACCCACAAATAAGATGATTTATATAGCGTGTTGGATTTGTCTGGACTCAGCAGGTTTGACTCGAGTCGAATTACTTACATGCCTACAAAAGTTATGATTCGATTCTAAGGACAGAGTCGAAGAGAACATCACAGTAGAAAAGTTTGTTATTGATCCGTAAGCTCCCTTGTTTGAACCAAATACAGTAGAACAACACCAGCTATAATTCCGTAACTTTCTCAATGTGTGCAGAATACCCGAACAAATACCAAGCAAGGATTTCATCATTTCGACGGTATTGCGTTTAATTTACCTACACGTGGGATGTGTTTCCCTCCGTCGTACAACGCTCTTCAACGGCCGTTACACGTTTTTAAATACATTACGTTCACATCCGTGTTACACAGTTCCACTTCCCGTCTTGCAGTAGCTGTAATAGCCATATTTGGGAGGAAAAAGAAACACACACTCAGCCAGACATCACGTTCGTACGCATTTCTTCCTGTGTTATATTTCAGTTCATTCCATCGTACTCTATGTTCCTGTTTTTAGCGTTACTTCTACACTCAGTTCCATACTCTGTCACTACCCACACTGAACGGGTTCCTTTCCTAACTTCCTTTCCCTGTGGGTGGGGCGCGTGTTATTTTTGTTTTGTTTTTTGTTTTTTGGTGGAAATCAAAATGCCGCGCCCCCATTCATAGCACAACCGATGAGATCGTTTCTCTCGAGCGACACGGTTTTTTTTTGGAAATGAACGTACTTTTACTATGACGATAGCCACAACACCGGACGAGAACCGCCAAAATCATACTTCTTAAATGTTTTTCGTAACTGTGTGCGTGAAGGAGGGGGAGGGAGGGAGAAAGCTGGTCGTTTCTTTATGGAAAGAAAGGATCTAGATGAGAAGGAAACGTGAGAGCCGTGTGTGTTGAAAATAGTGGTAAAACAATGCGTGATTCACTACCACCGGAAACACCTAATGCGCCCCGCGTAAGGACAGATAGTTTCCGAATTCAGGGGCACGGCACCATCACCGGCATCATCGGTCCTGCTTGGTGCTGGTCCGTGTCGCGACGACACAAACATATACAAATATATATTATAGAGACAGATATACATACATAGATACTACATCTCAGCCACAGAGTTAATTCTACGTTGATGATGATGCATTTTCTCTTCCCATTTAGTTTCCCCATTGGCTACACTGTTTGTAAGTGTTTTTTTGTGTTTTTTGTTTCATTTTTGTTATGTTTTTGTTGTTTCGTTTTTGTTTCGTTTTTGTTTTGTTTTTGTTTCATTTTTGTTTTGCTTTACTTTGCTTAATTATCTCCCATTGGTTTAATGTTGTACTTCTTTTTTATTTGATTTTTTGTTTGTGTAACTGCGACGGTTCTTTTTTACGATCTGGCCTATCTCGTCTTACACTCCTCCTTTTTCCGATGTACACTGGCCATGCGCTTTCATCTTGCCACTGTTGACACCACCGCTGTCCTCATTGCAATCCTCTCAGCCACTTACGGAAAGGGCTATCCCTACGCTACAATTATAATGCTGCTAGTATCCTTTTGTGTGTTTGTGTGCATGTCTGTGTGGATGTGTTCGGTGATCATGTGCAGTTATGCCACTCTTTGTATGAATTGCAGCACGATCGCTAGGAGAAAAAAGCCGAAAGCAACAAATTAAAACGTGCACAACAAAGCTTACGTATTGCGTTTTCCCTGTGTTTTGTGTTTATCGTTTTTCTTGCCTTCCACTTGCGCTCGTTTACTTCTTGCACTTGTTTTACATGTTCGACACACTTCAAATAACTTTGTGACAAATAATTTATTAAATAGATTAAAAATTACGGGGCTCATCGCGATCTTCGGAGCGAGCTTTGTTCGCTTCCTCCCACCGTCCATGTTCTGTGTGCTGTGTACACTCTGCTACGGAAGTCCGCAGCGAACGATCCGGCGAAGGAAGCGACTGGCCGCCCAATACATAAAAAATAAATAATTCACTTCGCGGCGGAAGTAACGCGCTTGCGCAAACTAGAACATTGTTTCCTAAACAAAATTTGCCTTACAAAAAAGAACAAAACAAAAGGTACATTAATATAAATATAGTAATGAAAACAAAATTCAACTAACAAAACCTGCTGCTGCGCGCTCGCTCGCTCGCTTCGTCCTAGCCAACCGGAACCTGCTCGTAAGTCAGGCTCACACACAGGGCGTTGGCAAGTCTGAGAGGAGGAGCTGCCGCTATCGGTGGCGCGTGATAATAAATGGCAATAGATGTTTGTAGCATTGTTGCAGTTGTTTCTTCACTTTTCTTACGAGCGCGGGAGTGTGTTAAAAAAATAGAACGAGATGCACACACAAACACACGCGCGTGCGTTCGATATTCGCGGATATCCTTGTGCCTGTTCTGTTGGAGTTTGCATTTTTGCAGTTTCCTCTTTTGTTTGCTTGCTACTCGCCACACTCGTCCGTTTGTTCGTTTCGATTGCTTTTGTGTGTAGTGATTGAGTGTATGTGTGTTTTTGTATGTTCTTCAAAATGCTTCCATTTCGATTTACTTCAGCGTTTGTGTAGTCTTTGCTCATCGTCCACAGTCTACTCGCTCAACTGTAGGACGAAAAGGAATGTAGGGCGCAACGTTGTTATCTCTCTCTCTCTCTCTTCCTCTCTCTTTATCTCTCATCTCACCCATTAATCTCACTGTTTCCTTCTCTCTCTCTCTCTCTCTCTCTCTCTCTCTCTCTC
>KB672868.1:12489045-12552978 GCA_000349145.1 Anopheles dirus | reverse complement strand
TGGTAACTTAAAGAAGTAGTGTTCTATGCAAAGATAATCTCTAAACTCACTTATATTCAACCATTCGCTCGATTCGGAATCTCTCTCTTTCTCTCTCTCTCTCTCTCTCTCTCTCTCTCTTTCTCTCTCTCTCTACCACGATCTCATTATACTGGCTTTAATTGACCGACTGGCGGTGCATCAACTCCTTCCTCCATGTCCTCTGACGCCTTCTTCCCGTCTTCACACACACACACACACAACATGCTCTTTTTTACAAGTTTGTACCAGGTGGTGCTGATGTAAAAATGGCGGCGATTCCGGCGTTCCGAGTCCAACTTTCAACCACACACACGCACACTTCTCTCAGTATTGTACCTGGAAGTAGGGATGTTGCAGCGCCTCGGCTGCGGTGATGCGCCGGTGCGGATTGGGCTCGAGCAGTCGGCCGAGTAGATCGTACGCGTCCGCGCCGTACTCG
This sequence comes from Anopheles dirus, assembly GCA_000349145.1. Taxonomy (NCBI): domain Eukaryota; kingdom Metazoa; phylum Arthropoda; class Insecta; order Diptera; family Culicidae; genus Anopheles; species Anopheles dirus. Next base: position 12,552,518 of record KB672868.1, on the reverse strand, counting down.
TCGCAATCGGTGCCGTCCGCACCCTTACCACCATCCCGGTCCAGACACAGGCAGGCGTGCGGTGGCTTGCAGCAGTTGCTGCAACCACCGTAGCTTTCCTCATCGCGCCCGGTGGCCGGTGGACTGGAACCGCCGGCCCCAGCCCCAACCGGCGCAGCACCGTCGTCCTCCGCCGTACCGCCCGATCCCATCTCCCGCCGGCGATAGATTGCCCGGAAGTGCTGGCAGAGGCTGCGCAAGCTGAGCGGCTTGATGCCGGTTGTTTCCGCGTGGATCAGCAGCGTGCGGTCGAGGGCGCGGGCCGTATCGCGCAGCCGCTCGTACCCGAACACCTCGATGATCTGCGCCAGCGACGTCAGGTCGTCCGTGTTGCTGAAGAACGGGTACACCTTGCCGAGCAGACTCAGGAAGATGACGCCCGCGGCCCACACATCGACGGCCGTTGTTTGGTGCGGGTACTTCAGCAGCACCTCGGGTGGCCGATAGCCGGGGGTGCCAGCCCGCGGTGCAACCATCTCCCGCCGCACCAGACACCGGTTGCACACCTGCGGCCGGCCGTAACAGCCGCAGCATCCTCCGGTCGTACCCGAGCCGTCCCGTTTGAGATCCTTCGCGTAGGGCGACCGTTGGCCGGCGGTCAGCAGCGCCGCCGAGCGGCGATGATGCTTCTGCAGCAGCCCGCTGCCGATGGTGGCCGCAGCCGACTTCACTTGCCGCACCAGCGGTACATCGGCGAGATCGTTTGTCATACTATTCGAGAGCTTCAGCGGTGATTGGTGGGAATAGTTGGCGCCTTGCTGCTGCTTCAGCGGGTTGCGGACCACGATCGTGCCGGTCTGCTGTGGCACGACCTGATCTTCACGCTTGACACCCGAACACGGGGCAGCGGCAGCAGCACCAGCACCACCTTCAGTCTTTGGATCCGGTTCCTGCTGCTGGTGCAGCGACAGCGAGCCACTCGTCGTTTCCTGTGCCAACCCGAAGTCGACCAGCACGTACGTGCCCCCGTTGGCCGGACTGCACAGGAAGTTGCTCGGCTTCACGTCCCGGTGGATTACGCCGTGCTGGTGCACCCGTTCGAGCGCGATCAGCAGCTGCCGCAAATAGCGCTGCACCTCGGCCGGCGTCAGCTGGCCGTAGTACTGGTGGAACGGTTCGTGCGGAATGTAGGGCATCACCAGCCCGACCGAACCCTGGTGCCGGAAGCCGTCCACGATGCCGACCACGTTGCAGCGGCCACCCATCCGCTTCATGCACAGGATCTCGCGCTCGATCCGCAGCGGGTGGCTCGTCGGAGTGATCAGCTTGATCGCGTACATGCGCCGCTTACCGGGCGGCAGGTGCTGCTCGCTGCGCAGCGACGCCAGCGAGACCGTGCTGAACGTGCCGCGATCTATCTTACCGTGCAGCACATACCGATTCACGATCGACAGCTTCGGCTCCTGCTGCTCCTGCTGCTGATGCTGGCGGCCATCGGTTGCTGTGGAATGTTTTCAACACAAGAGTGAGTTTGATCTGTGGTTGCTATTACAGTGTGTGCACCACTTTTTACGTACCTTCTGACTTCCTGGACGAAGCGGTTGCTCTTCCCTGTCCCTGCTGCTCACCGCTCACCGCCTCTGACTGCATGTTGACGTCGCGTCCTTCCTCATCCTCGTCGCAGTCCATTCGCGATTGCTGCTGCTGGCATTGTTGCGGTTGCTGCGTGATATCCATTTTTAATCGTTGTACGGGACGACGGTCAGTCGGAGAGCTCAAATTGCAGCAGGCGAATAGCGCGAACCGTCGCAGTCGTCGTCGTGGCCTACTACTACCAGCAATACACACGCCACACGATGCAGCAGTGTGTTTGCTGTCCTAGTTTTTTTTTGTAATTTTTCTCTACTACTTATTCACGAGCCTCTTTAGTGGTTGTTGTTTGCCGTTGTTTTGAAGGTGGCGTTTTATTTTGTACTTTGCAGAAACACAACCCACCCGTGTGTTGTGTGGTTGTTGTTCGTTTCTTTGTTTGCTTCTCTTTTTATCTCTCTATCTTTCTCTATCTCTCTCTTCTTCAGAATAATGGTATGTGCCCCCAAGGAGAATTGTGCGAATGTTGTAATATCACAAGAAGAGCGCATACACACAACCGCGTCCCGGTGGTGGGGTGGTGGCACGTTCTATTTTACAGTCGGTCGTTTCTTCCTTCCTTTGTCTTCGCCTTTTTTTCTTTTTGGTTTGCTTGCAACTGCTGCTGCACTTGTTTGTGGGTGTATGTGTACGATCACCCAGCAGACCAATGGTAGTGGGGCAACAGCACCGACTAGCCGTTCAACTCCGCTCGCCGTGTCCTTGAGAGATGCTCCTCCCGGGACTCCCGGTTTGCACGTCTGTCCTCAAACCACAACAAACTGCGTGCTTTACTGTCGAACGCTCTCGGCAACCACCGGCCGTCACGCGGATCCTTCGCTAATTTGCAACCGTGGCCGCCTTCTTGCTGCACCACACACACATACACGCACACATGCACAACGCATGCATGCAACTCCGCAAGCCTCCCCCCTCGCCCTGGTGGCGATGCTGTAATGTTGATCGAACGCTCAGCTGTGCCAGAAGACGCGAAAAACGTCGCTCTCCTCTCAGCTGGGCGACCGAAATGGCGCTAGACGCGTTTCCTCTCTTTCTCTCGCACAATCACACCGTACGTCACGAAGCGTCGCGGCCGCTTTTGACGTTTCTGCTCTGACAGAGGGTTGCTGCACGGGGGGCGGGTGTTGTGTTGTTGGGTTTGTTTTTGTTTTTGTGTTGCGCTCTCGCTTGCTCGCACGCACGCACTCACACCGTGCTGTCCCGCTCTTCCCGTCGCTGTGTGCGGTTGAATCGATTACACGGACGACGAATCCACTCGCGCTGGGCGCACAACTGTGTGCGTAGGGGGTGGGGGTTTGTTGTTTGTGCGCTGGCTGCGTTTTACGATGCACCGTGAAGCGAAGCGTTGCGGTGGGTGGTGGGAGTGCCCGACTGATTACAATTTCACACACGCACACACTGAACAGAGGGGATAACAAATACTGTGTAAAGACGCGTTCGATTGCAATAAAATTTGAACCTCGATTGCTTGTTGCTGTTGCTGCTGCTGTTGCTGTTTGCTACTGCTGTTGCTGCTATCGATGAAGCGAATGACGATGGGTGCAGTGGCCCAACATCTCCCGAGGGTGGTGGTCCGCCGCGATGCAACTGACTAGGTGATGTTGGTGGTGGTGGTGGTGGGTGATAATGGTGCGATGATGCAGCGACTGGCCCGGGTGGGGGGAGCAACGATAAATAGTTGCGGCTGCGGAGCGCTCCTTCCTCCTGTTTCCCCTATTCTTCCACTCCTAGCGTAGTGGTGTTGGAAAGACGGTCTTTGGAACGGCTGCGTTTGGTGCGTTCGGCTGCATAGGAAGTAGGGTAAGAAACAAAAGCGCACACACACACACAAAAGTCGCCGTACGCCAAGGTCACCGAGCAGAAATCCAAGGTGGAGTTATTTTCGCGTATCGCGTTGTGCCTCGTCTCTTCCGGAGCTCCAGCTCCAGCGTGTGCTCGGCTGGTATGTGTGGGCCCCAACGGTGTGTCGCGTGGTGCAGCAACGTCAACGGAGGAGGCTGGTGGTTCGATGCAGCAATAATAATACTAAAAAGAAGCGGAACATAACGCGCGCGGGCGTGCGTGTGCGAGAACGAGTCGGCACTATGAAATCGAAATTGCACTGCCTCTTCTTGGTTGCTGCAGCGCTGCCCCTCTTTGCGTGGTGGACGACGTGCGGATTTGCATGTGTTCGCTGCGCGAACAGTTGCTAAAGCTGCTGGTGATGATGATGCTGCAGCACGAACGAACACACTTCGGTGGGGGAAAAGCAGCGACTCTCAGGCAGCCATTTCCCACAGCAGCCCATGTGCTTTTTTGACGTTCGGTGGAAAAATCAAACAATGAGCCCGGATCCAGAAGCCATCGATGGGAGGGAGGAGCAGGACAGGGCAGGGCACAGTAACGAGAAAGCGTTTTCTCCAATTTGGCACGAGCGCACAACAGAACAACCAAAACACGCACACACTTTCACAGTTCCATTTTCCTCGCCAAGCACGCGTTTTCCACACACGCCACGCGGTTCTCTCGTTCGGCTCTAAAAAACACCACCTGGAACCTGGTGTGGTTGCACGGTTCTATCGCATCCCGAGCACGCGGTGCTGCGCACAAGGCTTCGTGTGACGATTCGTGCCACTTCCGGTGCAACACGCGAGCGCGTGGTTTCCGCACTTCCGGGGTTTTGCTCAGGAACGCAGGGAAATCCGGGAAAACTGGCACGCAGAGCTGCTTTTGATGATGATGCTCGATATTCCGCTCCACTGCTGGCCGACGTTTATCCGCTCATAGCCGTATCCGAAATGTGTTGTGTACTTTCTGTAGAGCTGCAAGCGCGTACTACTGTTATGCGGTGGGTTCGCGTGTGACATTCAACTAGACTGGCGTACCAGCGGTCTCCTGGCTAGAGTACATGGTTGGGTCTCGCTTTCGCAATTGGGATCGCCTCTCCCTCCTTTTCCTCGTCCCCCACGCTAAGGGGCAAGTGGGACGTCGTTTACTAGGTGTTACTGCTCGCACGCTGCGCTTTTCGTTCCGCGGGACACTCGCTAGTCGTCCGACCCGTGGGGGCCCTTCCGAGTGCAACAGCAGCGTGCCGTCTCGTTCCCGCACACTCTATGCTGGTGGATGTGCACGGCCCGTACACACACACAAACACACGTCCACGAGATATGCAGCAGCTTTCGAACGAAGCTTCTTGGGGCAGGTTTTCTTCCTACTCCTCGCGGCAGACGTGCTGGCGGGGTGGTGGTTACCACCGCCGATTTCCCTTATCCGTCTTCTTCGGGGTTTTCTTGCGCGCACACACACACGCACTCACACCTGAGCGTATCGCCCCCAGATTGCACTGATTGCAACGCAGCACCGTCGCAACTGCAACGAGGTCGGCCGGGCTATTTTCAGCCCAAGATGTCCCTCTGATAACGTCCGCGCGGACACGCGGCGAATCGATAAAATGTGCAGCCAGCAGCGCACCGTGCACAACTCGTGATCCAGAAGCGGCTACCGCTGCCGCTGTTTCCTCCTGCCTTTGGTCTGGTCTCCAAAAACAAGGCACTCCAACCTCTGCGCTGCAGCAACACCGCAACACTTTCTTGGCACTTTCTCTCCTCTCCCCCTTCCCGTGTTGTCTTGCCCGCTCCCACGAGCTTCGTAGCGGGTGGATCAGATTAACTAAAGTCCGACCGACTGCTGACCGTTCGGCGAACCGCGTGCTTTCCGTCCGTTCCGTGCGTGGTGGGGTTAGGAAGACACAGCATGCGTTGGAGCACGCTAGCGGCAGCCGTCAAAAAACCACGCGCTTGCTGCGATGAACCGCGCTACCGCTGCCCGTTGTTGTTGTTGTTGTTTGGGCCCGTCGTGTGTCTTTTTGACGTTTGCCTTCTCTCGTCCGAGCGGGGGCCCGAGAACAAAGGGAATCTGTCAGTGGAACACACTCGCACGAGGGGCACGGCACACGGCCTGGGAGCGAGGGAGGGGGAGAGAGAGAAAGAGATACAGAGAGCGTTGCCCGTGTGGCGGGGTGATGAGATAGACTCTGTTTGTGAGCAAGCCGTCCGCTTTTTCAGGCAGCCTGCGTAAAGCGCGTCACTCCCCCGATCGGCACTTGCTGCTGTTGTTGGTCTTCTTCTTACTGGCTTCTCTCTGTTGCTGCTCTAATGCCAGGACGGTGAAGATTCTCTAGCGCAGCGATGGTGACCACGATGCTGTGCGATGCCGAGCAAACAAACAACACCGAGCACAAGAAGATTCATGTGGTGGAAGAAAACACTCGCAGCGCAACACACACACACGCGCACACGCTCCCACACACGTACCCAGGGAGGAGGGCGGCTGAAGCAAAAAACAACGGTATCCAAGCCTCGTTAGGGGCGCTCCACAAATTAATGGCCTGCGAGAAATGGGAGTGACGCTTGTGGCCGCGTGGTTTTCCGTGGAAGACGGTTCCGATATCTTACTGCTACTGGATCCTGTTGGCGGTGGCAACGACTACTATGACTAGACGATGATGATGCTGCTGCTTGGTTACGACACACACAGGATGAACAGGATCGTAGCCATTAAAGTCTACTATTTGGACGCTACAAAAAAAAACGCTGCACACAGAAGTGTTCTTCGTGATTTGTTCTTCCTTCTTCGTCCACCTCTACCTATTAGTTGCACAAAACAATTACACACTACGGACGCACACGTCGCCAAACACTGACGCGCGCTCGAGACTTGGGAATAATAATAAGGGTCGGTGTGTGTACGCCAGCGGGAACCCTCGGCCAGGAAACGTCGGGAACGATTCGCAAGCGCACGGAGCGAGCGAGAGGGACCGCGCACGTCCCCGGACACTTCCCGGCAGAAAGAGAGAGTGAGAGCGCACGAGAAAGCGCTCGCTCGCGAGAGAGGTGGCGGCGATGATGTCGTAGATCGATAAACAGGGAAACAACGGTAGGGAAAACGCGTTCTTGGTGTTCTTTTGTTGTTGTTTTCCTTTCGCCACACAAAGACGGTCCGGCACAGCTGGGTATATCTCGCGCGCGCGCGCACACACACACGAGAGAGAGAGCGAGAGGGAGCGTGACGGCACGATGGCTGCAGCCGATGATGTAAGTCCCACACAGCTGTTGCTAGAGCAGGATGGTGCGAAAGGTCACTGTTTGCGCGGAGAAACAAACAAGAGCGAGAAGAGTAGGAACGCGAAGAGAGAAAGGCATTGTTTTTCCAAACAAAGCGCTTCGAGACAGCGCTCTCTCCCAGTTTTCCACGGTTCTCCACCGATCGCGGGGAAGAGGAAGTTGGTTTTTGTCTCGCTCGCGTTGAACACGCTCCGGCTCGCTCACTCTCGCGGCGAGTCACCGGCAGCAGCAACAACAAAAACAAACCCGCTTCCGAAACAGATGACATCTGTCAAACGCGGATGCATTCCGGGGCGAATATGCAATAAACAACACGCATTTTGCGCAATCTCGGCGAATGTTTTGAAGCTGTTGAAGTTTTTGTTTTTGTTTTGTTTTGCACATTTTCAGTCGATACGGCTTATGTTCAGGTTCACAACTGTTTCTTCAATCGGTACAATGGGTTTTTGGTTCTGTTTACATTATTTACATTTTTACGCAAACTACGGTTGTTTTTGTCGGTAAAAACGTAGCAAAATAGCGTTTTAACTCTTCGCGACTAAGTTGAACCATCAATTGAACCAAACAAAGCAACGATTTTGCAATGCTGTCTCTCTGAACAGCGTTATTGAAAATATCTTAAATTTTAATGTCCACAGGAAATTCCAAATAATCAAATTTGCGCCAGTTCCCTGCACAATGCATTTCATATGCTGCAGTGGGGGTGGATGAAAAAAAAAACTAAACAATTTGACAGCTGCAACAACAAACGTCAACAAACGGAATTGAAAATAGGAAACTCAACCAAACACCGAGAGTTTGATGATTTTTCGAACATTTTCCAATCACTTTCCGGTATAATTGTGTGTGAAAAAAGATACGTTAATAGCAATGAGCGTTGATGAGTTAAACGAATCGATTGTCCAATACACAGCGCAGGTTTGTGTGGGAAAAATATATATGTGATCCAAGTGGACCATGTTTTGTATACTTATCCTATATTTGATTCTACTCTTTTTCAGCTCAACCAAATCGAACAAGCTTTACAGCTTACCAAGGATGCGCATGAAAGGAGTGAACTGGAAAAGTTAAAGCTCGACTTGACGGAACTGTTGAATTTAACACAGGAAACACTTGCGCACTCAAACGATGAGGCTAGCGTTACTAAAAAAGAAAAAGCCAAACGAACAGATGCAGCTCAGGCCGATCCTATCGACGACGAGTTTGCACTGTTTATGCAAGAAATCAAACAACTCGATCGAACAGAGCAGACCGAGTCGGTAACCGAGGATACAACACCGGAGCCAGAACGGGATCCGGAATCATCCGAAGAGCTGGATCTGGACGGGCTGCTGGGAAGCAAATGTTCCGCACCGCATCTTCACAGCTGGGGCTCGACCGCGTACCATAACGCGATGGTATGCAGCCTGGACAGCACCAACCTGGCCGAGGCCACCGCGAAAGTGCTGTTCACCAATCCCACCCACAGGGAGATGATTCCCTGTGCCTACTTCCTGGACGGCGAGTGTCGTTTCGCGGACGAAAAGTGTCACTACTCGCACGGTGAGGTGGTCCGGTTGGATCAGCTGCGTGATTATCGCGAGCCACAGTTCGAGCAGCTGCGTCGAAAGAGCAGCAGGGCATTGGTGAAACAATCATCCCGTCTCTGGTGCAAAGGAACGGTGCTGGAGGTGGACTTCGAGGGGAAACGCTGCAAGATCCGGCTGGAAGAGGGCAAACGCGACCAGACGGACGTTCCGTTCGAGGACCTGCTGCCGTTGGACGAACAGGAAGGCAGTGACGTGGAGGAGGAAAACCTCAGCTCAAGCGAAGACGACGCCTCCGACGAGGAAGCCCTGCGGAAGGCACAGATGGTGGAGAAAAGTCTATTCCAACCGGCACCCGATCGGCGCTTGGGCGAGTGGGAAGAGTACACGCGGGGCATCGGGTCGAAGATAATGCAAAAGATGGGCTACGTCGTCGGAAACGGGCTCGGCCGCGAGGGCGAAGGGATAGTGGTTCCGGTCAGTGCCCAGGTCCTGCCGCAGGGCCGTTCGCTCGATTACTGCATGGAGCTGCGCGAGCAAGCGAACGGGGACAAAGATTTGTTCAGCGTGGAGAAGAAGCTGGTCCAGCTGAAGAAGCAGCAGGAAAAGCGTGCCGCCAAGGATTACGAACGCCGCAGCAATGCGAAAGACGTATTTAGCTTTATCAACGAACAGGTTTTCAATGCTGGAGGCGAATGTTCGAAATCAAAGCGTGGCCAGAAGCATGCCCCGACCGAGATGAGTGGGCGCGATCTCAAAGAACATACGTCCAAGCATTTGAACATTGCCAGCTTGAAACTGTCGGAGGAAATCCGTCGGGCGGAGGCCGATGTGGAACGACTGAAGATAGCGCTGACACGGCACAAGCTGGGAACGCCCGCATTTGACAACCTCAGTCGGCAGATTGATGCGAAACGGGCTGAAATATCGCGCCTTCAGGCGTCGGAGTACAATATTTCGAAGGAACAGCAGCTGCGTAGTGATAAGCGGAAGATGACGGTATTTTAACGGAAGAGTGTATGCAATAAATATAAAGATGACCGAACAATTATGTTACAATTAATATGTTGTCAGTGTAGTTTTTCCTTCTTGACACAACATCCCCAAGTAGCCGTAACCTGAATAGTCAGTCCTGCGTTGTGGAGGACGGTCCAATTGAGTTTCGAACCCACCACCTGTGGTGCGGAAGACCTTGCGCTTACGCACCAGATTTTTGTCAAACATGAGATTCGCCAACACGATCAAAGATTACTACTATGAGCATGCTGTAGTAGATTGTTATGATCGGTTTTATCTGAATTAACGAAAACGGTAGGGCTTCCAAGCTTATGAAACTCGTCCGTAGATTCTTCAATACAATGTAGGTTATTTATTTATCTAGCAATGGGTAGGAGCCACTATTGACCACCATCTCGCTCCAGCGCCGCTTTGGTTTCACGCTTAATCGTTTGGGCAATTATCCGTAATACCTGCGGATCGGTGATCTGATCGCACAGTTGCTGATAGCATCCGTTCATGATGTCCTTCACTAGGGCGGCGTTCGGTGCTGGCGGCGGTCTTCGCTGTTCCTGCGATTGGAGATTCTGATGCTCTTGCTGAAGCTGTGTCAGCTGCTTTTTAATCTCCTCCGAACGATGAATTTCCTGTTGCAGCTGTTCTTTCAGCCGATCGCGATCACGCTGAGCATCCTCGAGTTGCTCCAGTGCCGTCTTCTGTTCTTTGGTCATGCGTTCAGTGCCTTTTTTTGCTTCGGTGAGCTGCGTTTCAAGCAGCATGAGTTTTTCACTCTGACGTTCGCTTTCAGCCCGGTTTGTTTCAAGCCTCCGTTCTAGGGCTACAGTATGTTCCTTGAGCCTTTGCTCCGATTCCTCCAAAGTTCGCAGCTTTTCCTCCAGCTGCGCTGATGCCATCCGTATCCCTTCCTTTTCGGTTGCCTCCAACGTGCGCACCTGAGTTTTCAGTGCGTGATTGGCACGCTTCAGTTCGAGCAGTTTCTCTTCCAGCTCTAACACCTCCGCCTCTTTATCTATGGCGGGACGATCGGGAGCACCTTGCACGTTGAGTAGATCGATCCGATCGAGTACGCGATCAATCTTGGATTCCAGCTTCGTGAGGTTCATCCGCATTTCGGTGTTTTGCATTCGATTTTCGCTCATTACCAGATTGAAATTGACGTCAGCTATGGCGGATGCAGCATGGTTCGGTCCCGTACCATTGCCAGCGGCCAGCATTCCTGTCAGGGGTACCATTTGCATACCCACGGCAGAGACCATGTTCGGTCGTCGGACCGATCTCGTTGTAATCGTTTCAATCTTGGAATCGGATGTATCGGAAGAATCCGAACCGGGTGCTTTTGCGGGAATCGGTGGAGCTTTAGCCCGATCCGGAAGGGGTATCGCTTGTCCGCCCATCCGTGCCATGCGTGCCGCAAGCTCGGACCGGCTGCTCTTCGGTGGCTCGGGATCTTTCTCTACCTCGGACAGGGGTTCCTCCACCACCGGTTCCCGTTCAACGCGGCACAATGATTCAATGACGGAAAGAATTGCCTCCCGGTCGGATTCGCTCTCGAACAGTACGCTCCAGAAGTCGCTCGAATCGTCCGTGTGGAACTGCACGTAGTCCTGCTTCAGAAACACTTGCGTTGCACGGTTCAGCGTCACCGTACCGAGGACATCCGTTTTAGTGCGGTACAGCAGCAGTCTGTGGCCCGAGGAAGACTTTAGCAGGGCCAACCCAATCTTACCGAGGAACATATTGTCCGCATCGACTCTGTGGAAGGGGAAGCAAAACAATCGTTTAATAACACCATCGAACCATGAACCACTGGGTAGTTTCGTACAGTTTATACGCCGTAACCACGGAGGCTCGCACAATCGTCCACTCCGGAGGTTTGTTTGCATCCTCCGTCGGTTCGTCGTCGACCGCTTCGGCTGGAATGTATCGGAAATTGGATGGACCGTAACGGTCGGAGATCTTGACGGATTTCGGTGCCACGGGCACGCTGGCCCGTTCGTTGCTGCCGGCTGGCGCTGCTTTCGATGAAATGCCAAATATTTTGGCTAACGTAGATCTGAAGTGGGTCGATATTATGCAATTAGTCATCGTTGCCTCTTGGCGGCTTGCATGAAACGCATCCAGTAGTACTTACTTGCCGCTCCTACTAGCGGATGGCTTAAAGAAGTCATCTTCATCGTCCGAATCGCGGCCACCGCTTCGACCAACGTCCCCAAACATCGGAATGCGTGCGTTTATCACAGCAAAATGCAAAAACGGTGTAACTTTCTGGTGAAAACAGTGGTGTTGTTGGTCGTTTGTTTTGATACTTTTCTTTGGGCAAATTATCAACAATAGCTGACAGCACGGAAGAAGCGCCACAGGGTGACACGGAATGTGTTATTCGAAGATAAATCGGTTGTAGTAATAAAAACTAATGTGATTTAAAATGTAATCTAACAACCGGGGCATAACTCCATCATCAAGTGAACCAATTCAATATTGTTTCAAGCATTCACATGATTCTTATTTGTTTTTTCTGCTCTCCGAAACCAGCTGGCAGCATGCACACAGTATCTGCTGTCACTTCTGACACGTCATTCGCTGGAAGCAAACATGTCAGCTGATCCAACCAAATCGACTGTTGAAAAATACTCAAAAAGTGTTTGTTTTTAGATGCATTATCTCACGAATAACTTCTCAATCTTGCCATACAACTATAGTTTAACTCATAAGTAATAAGCATTGCTTCGTGCCAAAGCATTTGTTTTGTGCCGCGTAGACACAATCGTCACCACCAACACTTGTACGATCGCCCCACCACACTACCACCACACAATCATCGCTGAGGGTAGTGGGCCAGCCAGCACGAGCCGCGCTTGTTACAAGTGCATTCCTCCGCCATCTGAGAGTGCAGTCCGCGCAACAGTTGTTCGCCTGTTCGCCTCGAAAAGCCCAATATCCGTACTCTCCCAGCCTAAAAACAATGGCCCCTACGGAGCTGAAGCAGTACAGCCTGGCCGAAGTGGCCCAGCACAACAAACCGGACGACGTTTGGATGGTCATCCACGATAAGGTGTACGACGTTACCAAGTTTCTCAGCGAGGTAGGTGCTCTTCAGCTGTTGCTTTATCATCACAGCCTGCTTAATGGTGTCATTCGGTGCCCTATTCCCTTCTTCCCGGTAGCATCCCGGAGGCGAGGAAGTGCTGGTCGAGTACGCCGGAAAGGAGGCCACGGCAGAGTTCGATGACGTTGGACACAGCTCGGACGCCAAGTAGGTTACAAACGTTGCCTCCAGTTGCCGTCGCCGTGGCCTTGACGTGCGAGGTGCCAGGCGCGACCTGAGATGATTGCGCTCGCACTGTCACGCAATGCACGCGTGCAACGGGGGCGATTTTCGAAGGCAAATTATTAAACCCTACATACCTTGAAATCCCTCTTTCTGCAGAGAACAAATGAAGCAATTTCTCGTTGGTGAACTTATCGAAGCGGATCGGAAAGCGAAAGCGGGCGCCGGGTGAGTAATCGTTTGGTCTTCCCTTCCACCCAACTCAAGGTACTTGGGCGACCTTCGAACGACGGTTTCTAACGCCAAGAACAAGCACATTCTTTGTCTGCATAAACGGCACGTCTGAGATGCACTTTTGATGAGTCAATCGCTTTTCCACGCCACCACCCTTTTCTTTATTCACCCACCGTCACTCATCTTCCGTGTGTATCCTTTATTTTTTTCTTCTCGACCCTAGTAGCAAACCCGAAAACTCCTCCAACGCTTCCACGTCGTCCTCCTCGTGGTTCGGATCGATTAAGTCGAAGTTTTTCGGTTGAAATCTGCTCAATTCGCGACACCCGGACCCACAGCAGTTTGAATCCTGTCTGAGCGCTAGGTGGAGGAGGAGGAGGAGGGAGGGGCGAACGATCGCGGATGATTGTTTCGCCAAGCTTTTAGTTTTAATTTAAACCTCACAGGGAAAACACGGTTACCGGAAAATGTTTAATTCGTAAGGCAGCTTACTATTACTCTCATCGAGGCAAAGGGAAACAAAAAAAACACAGAGACATTCCCTCCATTCCTGTCGATGCTGTTTCGATGAGTCGTCCATCGGCGATGAGTTGCTTAAAGTGTCTCTCCAAATGAATCGAATAAAAACTGTGTGCTAGGATGTTTGCTAAAAACAATTCCCTGCTTATTTTCGCTCCTCTCTCTACACTCGCATTATTTTTCTGTTGTAAGGCAAACTCCTTCTTATCGTGATGTACGCGGTGATGTTTTAACAACTCACAAACCCTTCCAATTTGATATACACCATGGCGTGCGATTCCGCACGCGACGGTGTCGTGTCCAATGCAAACTAATCAATGAAACAAACATGGCCCCAAGTTCACGCTTCGTGTTCCTCTCGTTCCTCACTCATTGCAGCATGACGAAGTGCCAGCGGACGGCTCTGATTGCCGGCTCGGCCATGGCCATCGGTGCCGGTTTGGCGATGATCTTCAAGGCGAACAGCCGGAAGTAGGGTGGCGGTAGGGGTAGTTCCCGGTGCGTTCCGAACGCTTTCGCACATTCCTCGGAAACGCTAAGGATCTGTTCCGATTTGCCCCCTCCCCAGGATCGGTGAAATCATCCGCAAACAGGAGCAGCAGGCGGCGACAGGTGGTATTGATGAGCTTGATCCACCTAGAGGCTTAGTATTCTAGTACCAATTAGAAGACATTGGTCCGGATCTGGAGGCGGTGTTTACGGTGTCACCCGTGTGTCGACCGGGTTTTGAGAACAATAATAATTAATATATTCATTTGTAGCACGTAACGAGAGAAACAGGTTTAGATGCAAAATAAACACGTAAATTAAGTGGTATTAGTGTTTTGTTAGTGGTTTTCTTTCTCTCTCAATAATAATCAGCAATAGCAATTTCATCATCTTCAAATAAATTTATTTCGTACACATTCCGTCCTTCTGTTCATCGCATTTTCTCCTCTCTAAGAACGTGCGAACCCCACTTACACTTAACCCTAAAATGGACCTTTCTTCAGCGTTTGGCATACATCCAAAAGGTAGGCAGTACAGTGAAGACACTTGGCTTCGTTTTATAGCACTTAAGTTTAGGGGTTGATGATCGCACACGGCGGCCGCGTAAAACAACACGAAACATCATAAAAACACACACACATACGGCTGCTAGTGCAACTGAACGTCCGCAGAGTGGAAGGAAACGGAGAGCGTTCCCTTCGACTGGAGGTTCATCAATCGGGCCATATGTTTCAACCGTTGGACCGATTCGCATCTTTTAATTCTAACAAAGGATTCGGGCGTACGTGCTCGTCGCCAGGGTTGAGATTAAATTCGAACATAAATAGTTATATTAATGCGACTGTGCTGCTTTATAGCATAACTAAGAGCCATAGCTAATAATTTCCTGTGTTGAGCAGGTATGCAACTGTTTCGGGATGTAGTACATGCCAAGACCATCGGAATGCTGAACCCAGGAAACAATTAATAGAACATTAATGGCTAAATTTCAATAATTCTGCCTAACTTGCTGGTACCGCTGTTTCGTTCCAGTACCTTTTTCCATCTCCTCCGCTAGGCGTTTCTTGATTCTGCTCCATCCACGGTATAGAATGGACGTTACTCTTACCATATATTATGCTAACGTAAAGAGAAAACCCTACCTAAACGTATCGTAAGCCTAAAGTTTCCCGGTACGAGACACGCGCGCTTAGACTCGCCCTCTCGGAGTGTTCTAAAATGCGCTCTGCTACAATTTAAACTATACAAGAACAAAGTCGATGCGACTTTGCTGAGATGCATCAATCTGCACCATCATCCTGAGAGCGTGGCGGAGTGAATCTAAATCATGCTCACAGTGGAAGTAATTAATTACAATTAATTAGGAAGTATAGCAAATAATATGCATTTAACTAACATAATAACAAACTTATTTTTTACAATAATAAAAAACACACCTCATACAAACATATACATTGGGCACATGTTTGGGACGCATTACGCTGCTACTGTACATTCCAAAACAGATGGAAACTAACCAAAAAACTATTGGAAGTGAGAAACTATAAACTACGAGTGATTTAGGTGGTAGCGTAAACCCAAAGAAGGTGGCATAAAAACAAACCAAAAAAATATACCTTCTAGCAAAAAAAAACAAACACTGCTCGCCTGCCTGTACAACGTCGGGCCAATCGCTTCTGCCCAAAAATTACCGAATGTTCGTGAACAGGTTCAGCACGCTTTTGTTCTCCTTCTGCGAGCGCGCCTTGCTGAACACGTTCCAGAAGCGTAACGTCTCATCCCCGGCACCGGTCACGATCGCCTCACCGTCGGGGCTGAGGGCGAGGTAGAGCACGCGGTACGAGTGGCCGGTCAGTTTGGCGACCTGCGTCAGCGACGGGTACTTCCACACGAGGATCTGGTTCTGCGAGTAGCCGTGGGTGGACACCAGCTCCGACGAGTGCTTGGACCAGGCGAGATTGCACACCTGCGATCCGGTGTCGACGCACTGCATCGGCTGGCCGGTGAGTGTGTTCCAGAAGCGGATGCACCGATCGGCCGTGCCGCCGCCGCTCGCGAGAAGCCCGTGGTGATGCGGAGACCAGGCGATTGCCTTCACCGCCGCCATGTGTTCCGAGTACGAGTGGACCGGCGAGGACGAGTGTTGGTTCCACACGTACAGCCGGTTGTCGTTGCCACCGCTCGCCAGGTACTGATTGTCCGGGGACCACTTCAGACCGCACACCTCCTGCCGGTGGCCGGCCAGTCTCCGTTCCGGGACCTGCGAGGGGGTGCGCGTGTCACGCTGCATAATCAGACGATCCCGAGACCCGCTCGATAGGACGTCCCCGTTCCAGGCGAGGGCACCGACGCGTGCCGAATGACCCTGCAATTTATTCACCTGAAAGAAAAGGGAAGCAGACCAGAGTCAGTTATGGTGAGGTTGAGCGGAGGACTTTAAATTAAGTAAGAGAACAATTTTAAGGAGAATTCTAGAAGATGAGAACAGGGTTATTATGGCACTCGACCTACAAGTTACATACGAAATATGGAACCGGTCTCAATGTTTCGCCCATGTAGCTGCCGATTGCGTGCCAAAATGTGTAAGAACTTCAGAACGCGCAATCTACTCATTAGCAATCGCTTACTTAATTGGCCAATTATAACAATTGCGCAATTATGTTGTAAATACAGTCTTCAGTCTACAATCTTCATTTGATTCGTCTAGAAAATCTTAGACAAAAAAAACGAAGCGCAGTGTAGTACCCCGTTTAGAACTTCAACAGTGCAAAACAAAATTAACAATGGTAAGTAGTTTATGAAGAAACATATATCGTGTGGAAATTTAATGTACATGCTACCTAGATAAATCTGAATAATTTACCCACTTAAACACTATAATCTATCCTATTTACCTTTTTGCAAGCTTATACTTTCATCGTATGTATTACTATGAAGTATGAATAATATCTTCGTAGTAATCTATAATAATAAATGAGGATTAATTTGGTTCAAATTAATATCATTTCCTATCGGTGACTTTCTTTATGACTTTTATTGGAAAGTGAAACTCCTATTTGCATGCGCCGTAGTGACACGCACTGTATTATTTTTGCAGAAGAAGAAAAAACCCAAACCCCCCTCCCCGGGCACCGTCAGTCAAGTGCGTGGTCAAGGTGCGTGTCTCTTTAATGTGCAAAAATAAAACAACAAATCCCGACTAGAAACGTGCCACCACTTCCACCTACTATTGCCTACACATGGCCGCAGCACCGCCCGAAAGTGGGACACGCACTTTCCGGATCTCTGGGACATGTGCAAAAACGGATTAGTGCGAAAAAAAGAACACCAACAGAATAAATGTCGCTACGG
The DNA here is from genome assembly GCA_000349145.1 of Anopheles dirus. Lineage (NCBI taxonomy): Eukaryota > Metazoa > Arthropoda > Insecta > Diptera > Culicidae > Anopheles > Anopheles dirus. Next base: position 12,535,383 of record KB672868.1, on the reverse strand, counting down.
CTGCTGCTGATGATGACGGTGATGACGATGGTATATTAAATTCATGTCACGACGCTATGACGCGATGCGTGCGTGGGCCTCCATTCTGCTTTCTGCACCATCAGTGCGTAGCCACTTAAGGAAGAGAGCAGAGGCAGGTTTGCAAATTTCAGTTTTTGCACACACTCTCTTCCCCTCCTCACCAAATACTTTCTACCGCCGCGAACGGAATTGTGCGTAAAAGTGAAGAGGAAACTGTTTTGTTTGTTTGTGCATCTAACTTCAAGTAGTAACTCCGGGAGTAGTGCGTCAACAGAGGATCCGGTGTGGCGGGGTGGCCATTCCTCTTCCCACCGCAGGTGTGATGGAATTGAAATTCGCAAACTTTTCGTTGCGGAAGGTGTGCGTACCCACATATGGAAGCGATAGAAAAGCGACCGGTGAAAGGTGTTCTATTTGCGAAATTTTTGCAACTTTTTTCACTTTCCTTTTGAGGGCGGCAGCGCGCTTTCGGAACGGGTAAGATCAACGTGGTAACTGCTTCGACAAACTTTAGATCATGTGAGGAAGGATAAGCTTTCGAGTGTTGAATGTATCTTAAAGTAAAGAGGGCAAACTTATAGTTTGATCATATCTAAAACCGAATAAATCGACAGCTATGAGCATCTATGACTGTTTTGAAGCACTTTCCTAGAAATGAGACGGGACTTTACGCTGATTAACACTTTGCGGGAAACGATGTTAGGTTTTGTACGAATGACCGACCCCCCACGATAGGAATCTCTCACGTGCCCCCGTCATGAATCACGATCCTATGAAACCGGAATATACAAGAAGCGATGTGTAAATTGCACTCGGAAAAGAGCAGCAACAAAAACAGCTCTACTCATACAGTGCCTTTCTTGTATTTACTCGTGAATCTGCGCATGCTGGTTCATCTTTTTGACTTTTTCTTTTTTGTTGAGTCCCCCCGCAATGATTCAAACCGGTGAACCGGTAAAAACGCTCCGGCATGCAACAGTAAAGTGCAACAAATATTATGCCTTGCGCCACCGCCGCGACCGCGACCCGGGACATGTTCTTGTTGACACGGGACAAACACCGGCGACGAGATGAGCATTGCTCATGCCAATTGTCTCTCGTGAAGGAGTGTAGTGTCGTCTTGATCGGGGCACAAAAAATGCAAATAATGCCCTCCTCCCTCCCAGCCAGTTGGCGGTACAAACGAAGCCGAACTCGGCAGTAAGTCGTGTGCCTTCTTGACCGGTGGGAAGTGGTTCTGCAAATAAAGATCAATTAAAGTTTCCATGTTGCTGGAATGGGCCGTAGCCGCCCGTTTGTTTCTTCTCTTCATTTCACCGTGATGCACCCTTGACAACTCTCAATTCCTGGATTCTTGTGTAATACCGAACCCCACACCACGCAGAAACGGAAGCCAAACGCGGATGATGAAAAGCTACCGCGCGATCGTCCTCTCCCTAATTGTGTTTGCGGACTACTTTACACACGGGTCGATCTTGTCGGGGAAAATCGTTTCTGTTCCGTACCTGCTTGCTGGCGGCCACATCCCAGACGGTGACGTATCCGTGTTGCGTTCCCACCGCCAGCTGGTGGCCGCGTTCGCTCCACGAGACGGACGTGATCGTGTTGGAGTCGGAGCTGAGATCGCACAGTCGGGTAACCTACAAGAGAGCCGGCGGCGTCAGGAAAGTACACGTTAGCGGGGTGGGTTTTTGATGCGATGGCGATTCGTCCCCTACACCCAACTCACCTGACTCGTGCACGCACTCCAGAGGTAGACGCAGCTGCCGAGCCCCACCGCCAGCACATTCTGGGCCGACCAGTCGACGAGGTTGAGATAGAAGTCGTCCTGCAGCTCGGGCGCGTCCAGCACCTTGAACGGGATTTTGGAGATTTTGCGGGTCGCCTTTCGGGGTGATCGCAACAGCTTCTGGCTCTTGATGCTGACGGGCGACAGTGAGTACGGACACTGCTCGTTGTAATCCTGCGCATGCAAGAGAGAATGGTTTTATAGTTTTCGCTTAAAACTCAATAGAAACATAATGCGGACGATAACGCCCCGATTGGAGCTCATTTGGAGCCCATCTAAAACTCGTTTCGAAACGCTTGTGCGCTTTGTGTGCCGTCGTCTGTCTGTCCGTCTGTCTGCCTCCGGTTTGACACGATGCAATTTGTCCAATAGAATTGTAATAAAGTTATCCGACTGTCGTGCCTTCCAACGGGCAGCTCACCCGCCGACACAAAAGACATCTTCTCCACAATGCGTCCAAGTGCAGTTTAATCAATTCATTGCAGCCATTCCGTGGATTGGAGTGAATCGAAACACCGCGCTCAATAGAAGACGTCGACGTTTGCATTTCCTGAGCTGACCCCTTAAGTAGACCCATCCGCGCACAAGCTGCATAATGCACATTTGCGTCGTTGTGGAATATTTTTGCTTACGAACGCGACCACTGTCCACCAACCGTGTATTTGGGTTGGTAATTGTTTCGAACACGTTGCATATGCCGTTGGGACCGACCGTGGCGGGAAAAGCATCGCGGTTGGATGTATGCAAAATACGCATGAAAATGCATCTTTTTCCCCCCCGGGCGGTGGCGGTTCGTTGGTTCCTGATGTCTACGAACGACCGTCGTCGTCTAGACCACCGTAATAACAAGAAATTTACGAGCACACTTTGCGAATCCACTCCGAATCCGCATCGTGCCGCCGAGCGACGAGGGGAGTCGTCTAATTAGCGAATCGTCCACGACGCTAGTCTAGCTGCTTCCTAGCCCCCGCCGAATGCGCTTTTGTGCAAGCTCCACCGTGCACATGATGGATTTGAAGTTTTGATGGTTTTTATTTCCAAAAAAACCCTGCGTTTGCTCGTTAAAAATTATTCTTCTATAATCTCCTGCTCTAATAAGCTTGCCTGCATCGTCCATTCCGTGGACGTTCGTTATTCTTATCAGCAGAGCCGGGGCACACCGCATGAGGCACCCGAACGACCGCAAAACACATTGCAATTACGTCCATTCGACGATCGTTTAGATTGGATGGGCCGGAGTAGGTGCGCGTGCCTGGCAGACAGCGTTCCACAGGCACTCGTAAACTTGATTCCACAATCAGATAACGTTGCCAGATCGAGTGCAGTTGTGTGTGTGCCGCAGGTTAAGGATGTCTGAATGCGGCGTGTGTCTCGCACCCAACAGGCTCCCACAGACCTGTTCAGGAGATAAGCCGAAGAGAAACGACCCGCTAGGAGCCGAACAACAACTCGGTGGACTTGCTGCACGCTGCGAACTTCACGGCTAATCAATTTCTCACCGCGTCTTCGTGCCATTCAAGACGCGATCTTGCAAACAAAACAGAATAAAAAAGCCAAGCATACCGTCGTGCAGGAAATACACAAATCTGGACCGAAAAACGCAAGGGTTGATGGACCATGACCAAGCCTAATGTTGTTGTTTCTTCGCCACCCGGTCAGACGCTGCTGTAGAAGCCAACAACCGAGATTTGGACGAGTTCTCCAGTTCTGCTCTCGTGTTCGCCGAGCGGGAGGAATGTGTGGAACGGAGGCGGAAAAGAATCCGATTCCATCTTTTAGAAGCAACTTTACACTTTCGCTGCTCCACAGCTCGTTGTGTACAAACTTTTCCAAAGAACCTGTCTGATTGCTTCACTTCTTTCCATGCCTTGGAGTGTCGTGTGCTTTCGCAGCAAACTGCACGTCTCCTTGCAGGGCGTGCAGTTTGCTCCACCCGATCCGATCCAAACTGCGCACTCACTCAATGCGACGATCAGGTAGCGCGCGCTCGTACGTCCGGTCAGCAGAGAACAAAACAAAAACGACACGTTGCAAAAATCGCTTATTGCATCACCGCCGGCGGCCGGCGACAACCAATCGGTCAATCACCGCTACAATAAAAACACCCCAGGAAGCCACTTACTGTGTCGTGCCTGCCCTTCCCTACTTCCCATTGGCTCCGCTTAATTTAGTTGTCCACCACGTTCTAAACGGCCGATGGGTCGTCATTAAGCTTTTTGGACTTTGGCGGGCCGTGCCATTGACTTCCCTCCCGCACGGTTTGCAGGCATTAACATCGATCGTACCGGGCACCCGCGAGCGGTGACCATTCGACCTGTGTGAGGGTTTACTTGAACAAAAAACAAAAAAAAAAAAACACGTGACCAAACGGGAAGGTGGCGCAGTACGGGATATGCAAAAATTGCATTTATTCTCGATGACGGTGCGCTTTGCGAGTAATGAACTTTGCTAAAAAATGCCAAAAATTTGGCTACTTCAATCATTTTGTGTAACAAGAGCGTGAAGTGATTTTGTAGAGATCTGGACTTGAGCTGGAGAATCCGTTTACAACCAAATTCTGATCAGATATCAAATCCTTATCAAACCTAAAATTTGGAATATGACAAGAATTGGCATATAAATGGAAATACAACGAAGAACTAACACAAAAATCCAGCAACATGTGAAGTTTTGGTATTAATAGGCACCGATAATGCAAGAAATATATTTGATCCACCAAGAAATCATACAAAGACCGTAGGATACCTTTCCGGTTTGGTTTACTGAGCTAGAGTCGTGGTGTTTTTGAGATTTACTCAATAAAACTCAATTGCTCTGCAGAATCGAGATACCACAATATCTTAGAAACGATTAGAACGTCTTGCCTAACGATCTCCACTATTAGACCTCGCTGCAAGGGTTTCTGACCCCATTAATGATCCCCGCCGTGGCATCGCCGTCTGCCGAAAAGACTCTGAGCAAGCAAATGCAAATAAATAGCGATCACCTCCCTAATGAGCCACAGCCGTCTGTCCGTATGCGGGTGGAATACAAATTTGTCGGTTTATGTTCCGACGAACTACCGCAAACGACCAGAAAACTAGTACCCCGGACGCACTTACGTGTTGCTACTGCTGCTGCTGCTGCATTCTACATGTGTGTGATCGTGGATGAAGGGGTTTGTCCTGAATTTCTTATCGGAAATGTTAAACACCCCGAACTGCAGCACCGGTGTGGGACAAACCACCACCACCGGCTGATTAAAATGCGCCACCAACGCGATTTAAATGAGTAAAAATGAGCGCAGAGCCACGACTGTTTCTGTTTTTTTTTTTGTTGCAATCCCGCGGTAAATTACCCGAATAAATTACACCACATCGCCACAAGGGAAGGAAATAAACTCGCGCGATCATCGCTTTCCGATCTCGTCGTACGCCAGCGTGAAATGATCGCACTGAAAGCATTCCGGTGACATCGTTTTGCCGTTCTTTCGTTGCATATTCCAACCCACTCCAATTCACACCTTCGCTTTTTATTGCCCGAAAAGAGAACTCTATGACACCGTCCACGTTTGTTCTGACTTTGGATTTTGGAGCGATTCGTCGTCGTCATCGTCGTTTGGAAGTCGTGTTTTCCGCACCGCACGTTGTTGCAACACTGATTTAGGCGTTTTTTTGTTTCTTTAGCTAACCAAATAAAGCCAACGAACCTATTTGGACAGTTTACGAGCGCTACCGCCAAGCGATTCGATGATCGTGAGATCATGAGTGCATAAATAGAAGACGATCGGACATGATCCCATGCTACAATGAGGAACCGAAAAAGGAAATCTATCGCGTGTTGCATCCCAATTGAACCAATATTGCAATCATCGGTTTCTTATCAAAATAGGGCCTTCAAAGAAATGTTTGTACTATGAAACATGCCCGGCGCAAACATTGGTTCGTCCCGCAAATGGTGTCAGTAGTCCAAAACTCATTTCGTTCGTTTTATCAATTTCGAAAAAAAGTAAATAAAATCACTAGACAAACGAAAATCAGAAATAAACCAGGAACAAACAGATCCCAACAGTCGCTCCCTTCCCCATCCACAAGAAGCCAACATTTGTTTGCCTTTAGTTGAATTTACTGCAAATGCAAATTTTATTATCATTCCTTGGGCCAATGTTCCACCGCCATCGGTAGGTCATCAGCGCCAGGGCAGCCACCAAACGCAGCAACAGCAAACGGTTGTCGTTGGTGATTGTGGTGGTCGCGGACTCGCGATCCACGAGCCGCGAGAGATCTTCTCATTACACTGTGTCCAGGCGAGCAATTTCTCGTTTTTTTTTGTTATTTGCTTCTCTCCAAGTGCACTTACGCGGGTCGCGAATGCATTCGCGCAAAGGAAAGCGAAGGAATCACAGCATATTGCACATGGCGGGATTATAATGCGCTTTTTTTGTGCTTGCCGCCCATCCACATCCATGAAGGAGAGAGGAGAAAAAAAACGATGATTATGGGCCGTCACTTATCGCGCTGTTTATTTTATGATTGCTTGACCGTCCGGTGGTTTGGGAAGGGTTTTTTTTTCGCTCTGTTAAGAGTCGTTGCACTCGACGCCGGTGTGTGCAACAGCTTCTCTCAGCAGCCGGTTGCACTGTACAGTTAGCTCGAGGCGCCGCGCGAATGCATATTCATTGCATATATGCGGTACGCATGCATTCAGCACCGGAACACCATCGGAAGCCTTTCTCTGGCAGTCCTCCCTGCGGGGCATGAATGTGGTTTACGTTTAACACCTTCACGCTAAACATTCCGGGGCTGCAACGGTGCATTTGGTACGTTTCTGAGGCACCACATCACGGGATAGAAGGCAAAACAGTGCATTTTGTGCGGAAAGTAGCGCATCTCCCGTCAATTATATGCCTGCCGTTATTACTGTTCAGTTGCTAGTTCGATGCTCTCGGCATAGACGGTAGTGGTGGACACATATTAGATCAAGCTTGCAAACAATGGAGGGAATCTTTTTACATTTTGCTACAAATTTTTGATTAATATGTTATGTTTTTGTGAAGTATGTTTTGACTCTTATGACATTCTTAGAAAATTTTCAATATCAAACGAATTATTTTCAATTTTTAGAAAGCAATATAATATATATAGCAGGTTCCTAGCTCCAAGTCCAGACCAAAACGACCGTCATCATCCAGACACCATTACAGCAAAACCGACAAATGCTTAATACGCCCCTTTTCCTTCCATGTCTATCCATGTAAAACAGAACAGATCTAAAATCCCACGACTGACGACCGCATGATAACGACGACAATGTGGATAAACCACACGATTGCGGCTAGTGCGGGTGTGCGGACACGAAAATCTCACGCGTCCCTTTGCAAAAATTTATCAATCTTTCGTGCTTATCAACAGCTCAGCTTTGAAAGCTAGACTAGACTCCATCACAGCCTTGCAATCATGTCTTGAATTTACGATGCTTCTGTTCCTTGTTGTCCACCGTTTACTACGGTGGCAAAAATGAGTTCTAATCAAAGTGAAGCTAAAAGCAACGGAACGTGCCATAGGAGACCAATCTTCTGTGATCATTATAGGACGCTTAAACAGGCGCCGCCGCCGTCGGGTCGCGTAGGTTCCGTCAAACGCGTTTTAATTGCCATCGACTGTGAGGCAAAAGATTCACCCTTTTGCTCTCTGCACCCCGTATTCCGTCGTGCGTGTGTCTGGAAGCATAATTTCCAGTGACTCGGTTCACCGGTAATGGGTCACGCGTCTAGCGGGCCTCTCGCACACAGGAGACGGCTACGCAAGAGGCAGCCACTGGAGGAATTCGCCAATTTATTGGTGCAAACTTTCGCTGCAAAGCCGTCCATAAACTGTAACAATGATTGCGCGCGCGCGCGCGCCCGTGATAGGGTGGGTATAAGCGAAAATCGGTAGCAATCGACAAAAATAAAGGTCGCTCGCGGAACGCGTCGGCTCAGGGGGGTGACACGGTTCGTTGACTGCGCTGCTTATGGGCCCGGACGGACTGTTGCGAATCCTGGCAAGCGCGCAATTGGCGCCGCCATTTGGAAATCAGCCGAAGGGCACGCAGGTTGTGCGACACACAGGTGTGTATCACCAGCTTGGACAGGGTTCAATAAAGTAATTTACTATCAATTAAGGTGTACCATAACTCAGCGAGGATGTCTAGGGTGCGCGACTCTAGACAAGCGCGCCCTTCTCTACACGCACACAAAAAAAAACACCAAAAAGGGTTGTGCGTTGATTTTGAAAGCGCGAAAGGCACCACACGCCAAACCGGATTTGGTAAATCTAAGACAAGTTGTTTTTTTTCTCATGTCTTCCTGCGAGGTGTCGCTGAGTAATTGCATGCAATAAAGCACACTCACGCAAGACACCACGTCGGTCACAATCAGGAACCTTCTTCCTTTAGCCTCGTGCGGGCGGACTTATCGTCAAAAAAGAAGCATTGAAACTATGAAGGCATCAAACAAACTAGTGATGGACTTAGATTTGATTCCCAAAGCCAACTTGTTTTGAACAACTTTCGTAGTTCAGTACTAAATCCTCAGATTATAGGAAAAATTAACACACTAATAGAGACAGTTTAAAAAAGCAAGATTATGAGGTTATATAAGGATTTTTTTCCCAACAAGTACATCGTAGTACTACTACTCAGGCTTTCCTTTTAACGACAGACATCTCGATAAGAGAGGAAATTAAGATCCTCCCGAAAGATCTTTGCAGGAGACATACTCATTATATTTATGAACATGTATGACCTTTTGAATTATCAACATCTAGTACATGAATTATGGATCATCTTCAGAAGCGGACACGTACTTCGGTGTCTTCAGCAACACACATTCTTCGCATCCCAACCAAAGTTTTCTATAAATTAAGGCAGCCTCGCAAAGCGATTCAACATATTCATCCCTCAGAAAATGGATTTGCGTTATATTATGTAGCATGAGTACCACTCGAAATGTTTCAGAATCACTCAAAATTCGACATTGAAACCGATTTCGGAACTGGTAATAAAATCGGAATCAGCTAGGTTCGATTCCGAGCGCCCATCACTACACCACACACAGCAAGGTGATCTGTCTGTCTCCCGACCAGGACGTTAAAATTCTCTTATCATGCTGACCTGCAGCCGCCTTTTTGCAAGTGCTGCAATATACAAACATACAACAAAAAGTATTTGCAACGAAAAAAAAAACCCCCGACGAATCAAATGCGCGACCCAGAAACAGGCGTTGCACCATACATTGAACAAGAAAACACACCTCAAAATAGGCCCCCCTTCCTAATGTGCAGATTCTAGGCTCTTATCGCATTCTCTGCCCATAAAAACGAACCCAAATTCGCCTATCAACCTGGCGCCTCGGCGATTTGGCTGGCTGGCTTTTGCATGGATGGAGGGCCAATTTGCAGCCGTGTGGCGCATTTTGCAATCGCAACCTCACACGACCTAGAAATTATGGCCCCGCGATAGCCGGCCACAGTGGGGGAAACACAGCAAGTGCAGCACACCACACGCCGCCGGGTGTTTTTGATGGGTAAATCAAAACAAGCGCAATAAAACTTAGGACCTGGCCGCGATTTCGGATGCACATCGGGGCGAGCTGAGCAGACCTGGTGCCTATAGGAAAGGCAATTTTGGAGCAATTAATGTTTTGTGCGCACAGGAAAACGACGCCGGGGCAAAAGGTCCTGCGGTTCAGTTGATCGCGTCATCGCGCAGTTGCTGATGTTGGGCGCGTTCGTCGGTTCATTAGAGGACGATCGTCGTACTGGAGGGGAGACCGCCGCATGCACTGGTGCACGAAATCGGACTTCATTATCGGCCGCACTTGGGCCCGCTTCCAATCGCCTTCCTACTCTATTGGCAAAACGGAAACCTGGCTAAAACCGGGCTCGGAACGAAACGAACTAGGCCAATTTATAGTTTAATGAACGCCAAACGGATGACAAATGCGTTCCGGATGATGTGGCGCGTTCTGCACATAAAAAGGAAAGCAAATCCTCCTGAATCCTCCGCGAGCCACCGATCCGATCCAATAAAGTAGGATGATGGACGATGACAGTTTTGCACTTCCGTCGACGGTTATGTGCTCCACAGGCAGAGTACACCGCACTCCTTCCATGTGCGTCCACCGAAGGGGCCATCAAATTTTCGGGGTGGGAGTGACCAGCGTAAAACCGGAGGCGGCATGCAATTTTTTAGTGCGCTGTATCTCTCCCCCTTACGCACCGGTGCGTGCGGCGTGTGCGAAAATTAATAGAAAACTCGTAAACCTGGTAAAACAATCACCACCGCCCACAGCTTTTCCACCGGTGGTGATGGGGGCTCGTTATTCTTTTCAATTAACGGTTTGCGGTTGGTTTTTCCGTCCTCGCGCACAGAACGATAGCACCCAACGGTTAACAGCGGAACCGTGCGTGTTGGCGGAATGCGTGTTCACGTACGCATTATTCTTCGTCCACGGTCTATGTTTGCCCACCCCGACGACCCTCGGTAAGACAAATATATTTGATCAAGAAAAGAACATTGAAGCGGACGGGGGCAGCACACCAAACCAATTTGTCCAATCGCTTTTATTGTTGCTGCCGTGCTCTTGACTCCGACTCTTTAGTTCCGACTGTTACGCACTTTTTGGGCTCCTCTTCCCCCCCTCCCCTTGGCAGGGTCAGCAGCCAGCCGGGGCTGGTAATGGATGGATAACTTTTGGAATTATTTTCGCAACCCCCAAAGAGCGGCTCCGTGCGTTGAGCGTTGAAAAAAGAACGGAACGGAAAATTGAATCAAAAAAGTGGTACGACGCACCATAATGTGCAGTAATTAATTGTCGCACTGGTGGTCTGTGCGGGTCCGTGTGTGTGCTCCAAACCTAGACGCGGACTTCAGGAGGCCGCAGGATGGAATACATTCGTTTATCGCACGCACGATGGCGGCAACCCCGGCGTGGAGTTGATTTCTTAATTATCGCGTTTTTTTGCTCTCCCGTTGTTGTGCTGCTTGGTTATCTGTCTCAGTTTTTTTTCGGGCGAAACTGCCGTTTTTTGCGAAAAAATTGGGTTGCAAAAATCTCCCTAAACGCGGTGGGCACCAACGACACAAGGGGCCGAGCGCTTCACACGCATGATCGTACGCATCCCCATAGCTACACGGATCGCGAAGAAGAAATTCCCGTTTCTGTGAGTGTGTGCTAATGTTTCAATCAAGCAATTAGTGGAAATAGATATGACCGTTTACGTGGTGGATGGCGGTGGAGAGGATATCCCAGCACAAGGGGACAAAGAAACCCCGGAACCGTTTACATAGTAATTGCTGTCAATGAATTTTCTGTCGCGGATATCTGGAGCGGTTCCGACCGATCAGCTGCTGGACGACCACCGGCCATCACTTCCCCTTTCGGTTCACTCGCACGGCAGAGGGCGCCTTTCGCGAATCGGGATGGAGGGAAATTTGCAAACCACCAGACCGGACGCGGATGGACGCGCAGTGTGCGTGATTTTGCGTGCGTTTTGCGATGCGTTACGATTTCGCGAATATTTTATGCGCTGCTCCATTCCGGGCCCGGCCGAAATTAATATGTTAAAAGCGTCCACTGTGAAGCGGGGTTGCATATTCTTGTGCGTAAATATTACCACCACTGCCACGCACAGCATTCCGCGAAATCCATTTCGCGGATTTTCGCTAAATTGCCCCCGATTTCGGGAGCGATTCGTATGATAATTGCATTAATTACGCACTTCGCCGGGACTGTGCGTAACATCCTTTCGAGGTCTGGAGGGTTTGGAAGAAAGTTTCCAGCCTTTAGGGGAGAGATCTTGAACAGACTAGACATGGCGAAAATAGCTTTGCTTGTTAACATTTTGCTGATAAAGCAACTTGAAACGAGTATTCTGTATTCGCTAAACATTGTTTTACGACAACGCGCATTTTTTTTCTTTACTAATTTTGTGTAGAAGATTCCCTTTCATAATTCCCACAAACATCGGAGATAAACCGTGGCTTTCATTAGGAACAGTTAGAATAAAGAGGATTAAAATCTGAACTATTAGACTATCTTTTGAGCTACGAAATAGGAAAAACCTTTCTAAAACGTTCAATTAATGTATATACAATTGAAATCAGTTTTAATAACAGAGTAAAAACTTCCAAACTCGAAACTGAGTGGCGCCATCTCTTGGCTGGTAACGTAACTATACGATATACCATTTTTTCTTCTCGATCCTCGGAAGTAATTATAACATTTTACATTGAAACTGAACGTAAACATAGTGTATTGAAATGATTTGAATGTTTGTTTTTGCATAGAGAATAAAACAATGTCAACGAACGAACGTTCACGACTTCTTAACAGCTGATAAACGCATTTTGTCAATTCAATAAAAAAAAGCACACACACGTTCGTGTGTCTGACGAGCCCTCTCTCCCAAAGCTAATCGTCTGACCGGCTGTGAGGCGAGTTCGGCGCACGTAACTTATGCTAATACGATTCTTCGCTCGCGCATTTTTAACCAATCGCTCTTGTTGTTGTTTTCTTCCGTTTTCAGCCACCTTCCTTTTTTTTTGCACGCGTGATCTTCATCGCAGGGGACGAGACACGACACATTAACGGGCCGGTTGAATGGGCAAAGAGATTTGATTAGCGTTTAGCGTTTTGCCACCGATCGCTACCGCGATAAGCGATCGCGCGTCGTGTTGGTCCCCGCTCTATGGGGGATCGTATCGGAGCACATGGGTGAGCCGGTGCATAAATCGTGCGCCGGCGATAAGCATCGTTCGTGGTTGTCAACACTGGGGGGGCTGTCAATCTGACGACCGTCCGTCACGGTGAATGCATCGCAACCGGGCTTACACACGAAACTTATGTGCCACAGGATGCTTAGATATTTTTTTATCAAAGATGTTCTAAATATGGTCCCGTGGTATCGTCACCCACACGAAAAGAAATGCGCCGGCCTTATTGGTACTTCCTTCGCTTCCGATTTTTGGCGTTCTGATCGGTGCGGGAGGAAAAAACGGTGCCAAATATAGATGGTGCGCACGGGTATGGCATCGCGCATCATTAACAATTCTAACCATGTGCGCCTCCCTCCTGCGTGGGGAGTTTAGAATCGATTCGTACAAACGCCCCGGAACCTACTTCCGAAACTGACCGTTGGAATATTTTATGTGTCATGCGCCTTGGGAGTTCAGTGCACTGGCTCCACTGTCTGAGGAAAGAAGCCGCATTGGAAAAGGGAAAACAAACGACCCAACGCAACGCACCGCGGCAGATAAAATGAACAATAATAAAAACATGCCAAAAAAACGTACGCACACGTCCTATCTATGCGCGATCACTCTTACTCCCATGGCGGCGGGTCAATGGCGCAAATTCGCGATTCTATTAATAAACGCCGTGCAAAAGCGGCGGAATGTTCGTCTGTGGCATACGGACTGCAGACGCGTTACATTATTGGAGCAAACAAGAATCGATCCGGGAGGTGATGCTTGAAGCAATTTTCAATTCTGTTGAGGAGTCCATTTTTCTCCGTTCAAAACATACACGCACACACTCTATTCTAAGCAGTTTCTTTAGTTCGAATAGTTCATATAGCTGCCCTGCAAAAGCCCTTCGGCGATAATAAAATTGTTTACAGTTGCATGTCAAGGAAGAGAAAAGCAAAAAAAAAAAACGCTGACCTAGAAGTGTTGGCTGGGAGGGTAGCATTGCAACTGTGACAACAATTCCCGGCCAGACACTCCCACGATGTGGTTCTGTGAGTCACGCTTCACTATCGGCCTGCGCGCACCAAGTGGCGCGGGATGGATTGCCTATGTCATTAAGTATGCTTTATCTTTCCAGCGTGCTGATGGGCGACGAAGGTAGACAATGTTGTCGTCATACGTAATCCTATACTTCCCCGATACGTAGCGTATCGTCGTGTGCAAGGTTCTCTGGTTCCCTTATACCTTAGCGAAATCGTAGCCGAAAGTATTTCTGCTCCCGCAGCGAGGTTTACCGGATAGACTTGTCGAAGGGAAGGGCCTTATCAGCAAGCTACAGCAGCCACGATATGCTGCCTTTCGAAATCAGGTACATTCTTCCACCGTTTCATGTAGCTCATGTAGAAACACTTCCTGCATAGGTAAATATCGTGTGCGCAATACACCACACAGTCGGTGTGATAAGGCATATCCCCAAGCTTGATGTAAGCACGGTGCTGATAAGAAAGTGCGGCAACCTGCTTTCCTAATCGCGACTCCGTGGCACAGTGGAACAGGTACGCACCTCGGGACCGGGACCCAGCCCTAGTGGCCATTTCGCGCAACCCGAACGTTCCGCGTTAATTAGTGCTAATGGACACGTACCTGCTTCGTCGGTGACTGATACTTGAACAGGCCGGTCCGGTTGCTGTTCGCGTGGAGGCCACCGCCTCCACCGCTTCCACCACTGCCACCGCCGCCGATTCCGCCACCTCCGCCGCCACCACCACCGCCATTCTTATCGTCCGCCACCAGCTTCACGTCGTCGATCCCGGTGCCGAGCAGCTCGTTCTTCAGCAGGCAGCTGTAGGCCAAACTGTCGCGGGCATTTTCACCGCAGTCGCGCTGCTTCTTCGTCGATTGGGGCGAATTTTCGTTCGATTTCGTGCTGATCGAGGCAAAGTTGGTCGTCCAGTTGTTGTTGGCACTGCGGATGGAGGAAAGATGGAGGTAGTTTAGTACACATGCTGCACACAATCGCACGAGTTCACTCGGCCCTGGAACGAAAATCTTACCGGCAGGGTATGAAGCGATCGTGGGACGATGAAGATTCTCCCTGGAAGAGGCTACGGGCGGCGGGGCTGCGGAGCCGCAGGAACCGTTTCTCGTATTCGGGGCTGAACATGGTGCAGGGACCGATGCCGAACTGTTTCTTGCCAATTCACCAACCCACACGCGACCCGGCGGACACAATTTGCAAAACTCAATTTTTCACCTACGCGTGGTGGCCGTTTTATTGTAGCCGAGTGTTGGAATCCGGTGCAGGGCGGGGAGGGTGGGCGGGTCTTTCGTTGCAGAAACTGTTGCCCCGGTTTTAGTGAAGATGATGACACGACGAGTGCGGGCAAGCTGAATCAACAGAACAATCCACACCGCCTGCTTTCACCGTGAACAGACTCCGGTGGATTTCGCGTGTTCTTTCTGTTGCTAGGACGACGTGAGCTGCTTTTCCTCTCTGGGTTGCCGTTGGTTCCCGTGTATCGTAAAGCTTCTTGCACGTTTGGTTGCTTTTTTCGTACCTCGCACTTCACACTACGCACAATCACAGTTGGTCACTTGTCGCGCGGGAGCACTCTGTCAGCGAATTTCTGACCGGTTGAGGAAGGGAATGGAAGAAAGATACTGTAACAAATTTATAAACTTCGCGGTCGAGTTCTAGTCGCTTAGGCTGGTCGCCTCCCGCGTGCACGGCACGATTTTATTTCACCTTTTACCCGGTTTATTGCACACCGACTTGAAATTTGCCGTCGAAAGGGGACAATATCTTCAAAAACTGCGAAGTGTACACACGGTTCTATTAAAATAAATCTCGAACAGAGCGCGCGCGCAGAAACTCGAGAGCCACCCGTGTCCGTCCGCTGAGCGATTTGACAGCAAATTGAATCCGAATGACAGCATCGACCAGTCGACGTAAACTCACAGCACACTCCGACTGCTCTGACGCGGGAGCGAGATAGAGCGCGTGTGGTGTGCGAGAAGCTACACACGAAAGGGTCGATGGAGAGAGAGTTTTGTTGACGAACGCAGAAGAAACAGAATTGCTAACGTAGGACGGCCGATTAATGGTAAATGATACTGACAAAAATAGGGAAACAATTCCAAACGCAACGAGCGGGCTAATGATTCATCGCATTATGCACAAAATGGGAAACGCATTGTAACTGGGAACGCACACATACACACACACACACACATCAAGATAACGACAATCGCTTTACCGATTACCAAAGGGACACTGGCTTTTTCCTCGCTAATAGATAAGTGCTTATCATCAGAAATGCATTACTTGCTGGGTATTTCCACAGTTCCAGATATCTGTGCAGGTAATTTCATGCTACACCGAAACAAGTCACACGAGTCATTTAGACAAACCCGAAACGAAACTTACGCCCCTTGCATATTTTGTGCACCGTTCGTACAGCGACCTGAATGTTGCATGGAAAAAGCGCGACATTCAGCTAAACACGTTGGTTGATAATGCACAAATTGAAATAAGCTATTTAAACGTTTAAAGGGCTTCTTTATCAGTTCTAGTGAGCAAGAACGAGATCAGCTGCCTGCTACACGCACAATGAGGAAGCCTGCTACACGGTCCACCGTAAGCTGCGTTTCGGAGTGGGGGGGTAACTTATGTCGTAATCTGTTTGCGTCGAACAGAGCGGCCTTCGAACACCTTTTCAAGCAGCCATGGCAAGATCATTGTTGGTGGTTATTTTTGCAGAAAACATTACTTTTCACTTTACGGCAATGCATCCGACAGCGGCACGTAGCGAAATTGAGCACAGATATCCAGAATCAACGCATTGTTGGCATTTTTTACCATGGGCACCTCACAGCGGTGTAACCTAGAAACAGATGCGACGGCTGCTCCGTTTCCAACCGTTTACATCACGGAAATAGGGCTTCTTTCCCGCATCTTTTCACGACCACTTCAAGCACAACGAACACGAACGCAGAATCACAACACAACAGAACCCATCTTCACGTACGAGGAAAAACGTTACCCTGTGGAGTTTTCACCACCGTTGCCAGCACCACCACCTCCGCTGGTGCTGCTGAGCTGTTCCGTTGCTTTCATGGAAGCAAAAACAAGAAACCCACTTACGATCACTTTCGCACGATTTTATCCGCGGGACGCGTGCCTCCGAACACAGGCAAACGGAACACCGTCGAACGAACCGCGGGGAAAGCGCACCGAGCACGGTTTTACGCCCTTTTTCTCGATTTTTCTCACGGAAAATCGTGAAAATGCGTTCCACCTTTCTTCACTTTTTTTTTATTTTTTTTGCGTTGGTTTTTCGTTTGACAGATATGACAGTTAGAGAAACGCTTCCGCAACGCTTGGGTTTTGTTTGAAATAAAACGGTCGTTGCGATGCGTTTGCATTGTGGTGTGCTGAACCAAGGTGTTTATAATACTTTATAAATAAAATAAAAAATCTTTATAAATACCTTGTGCTGAACGGACATGTTGTCAAAATAAAAAAAAGTGTTTCGTTTGTGTTTCGTGTTTAGAAGTTCTCATATGGCCGTTCTCGCTTCTATTGTGCATTGCAGGAAACCTCGAGGCGCGAACGCTGTCAAACCGAATTGTATTTTGATCAAAATTGTTTGGAGTTTAAAAAATATAGTTTTTTTTAAACAAAAATCCTTGTTTTTATACTGAAAAATATTAAACTATACTTTAAGTTAAACTATACTAAACAGTTGAATTTTTGAATTTTGTGAGGTATCGCGCATGGAAGAGCACTTCTGTTCTCGCTCGGTAGCGAGAAACGCGTTTCCACGTACGTTGTGAGAAGCAGGCGAGAAACCCCGTCGTTTGACGTCTCGCTAGGTCATCTCGCATCGTTCTCAGGTCGTCATACAGACATGTAAAGCCCGCTTTAGGGAAACGCTTCCGCAACGCTTGGGTTTTGTTTGAAATAAAACGGTCGTTGCGATGCGTTGCACTGTGGTTTGATGAACGGCCATGTTGTCAAAATAAAAAACAAATCGTTTTCATGGCTCACGTTAGCAAAAAACATAACAAATAAAAAATAATCTGTTTATGTCAATATGAATTATTACAAACTAATCTTCAACAACTTGATATTAGTTCGAGTTTCTTTTGGTTTAAGAAAAAAAAACTCTACAATTTTTTAGCGTTTTTAAGCGTTTTATTGGGTTGTCAAAGAATCTGAACGTCGCATTGCTCCAGACCGCAGCCTCTCAATGTTTGAAATGACCGTTAACGCCTTGAGCATCCCAAACGTGTCAAGAAGGCATTTCGTTCAGAAACACGCACGAAATGGAAAGAAACACAATCTAAACTGATGTGCGTACTATTTTACAAATAATACCGCTCTGTTTCGGATGCGATAAAACACAGTAAAAACACGCTCACTCTTTTGTACGAATAGCATTCTGTTTGCGTTTTATACCAACATGTTTAATTCTCTCTGGTTGCGTTTTAGTGACTTGTTAGTTCCATTTACGTCGTTTGGCGCATTTTTTTGTCCACTAGATTTGTTTTAGCTCGCGCGTCGCCATATATTAACACTCAATATTTAGTCATGCTGCGTTTTTTTTTTTGTGGTTCAATTTTTACATTACAATCGACATTCATTCAACATGAATAAAACGGGTCTGAACGAGGGAGGAGAAATCGTCACGGGAGGGTGATTAGCACAGAGCGACTGGCAATGAGACCCCGGATCCGGCGGGTTGAGTTGGGCTATTTTCGGTTGTTCGTTGTGGTGTTGTTGGCTTTCTGTAGCTACGAAATGATGTCCGTTCTGACGAAAATGTTGGAAGTCTGATTTGTGGCCACTGCCATCGGTAGTCTGTTGTTGTGGATTGTTTGCTGTAGGTTCAGGCTGTTAAAAGTCGCTTAGTGTCAGTTACAACTTGTATACTCGTCTTCTATCCGCCGCCGGCCGTATGCTTAATGGTCGCAAGAGGAAGGCCAGCCCACTTTTAAAAACGTGTAAGCTTCTGCTCCTTCAACAATTGAAACCTTCGAGAATTGGCCATCAAAAGTGCTCGAGTGCTGTGGTGTGTAGGATTCCGCAGGATTTGCTGGAGAATGAAAACCGCTCCCCCACTTCTGCGCACCCTCCCATGCACGCTGTTTGGCTGATAGGTTCTTGTTTTCTTTTGGTTTTACTTTGGCATCTGCAGTATGTACTGGTTTTTTGCGGACTGTGCTTCGTTTTTAGAGTACAGTAATTAGTCTGTCAAATATATTTGGTTTTACCATAGACACACTCGTCCCGTTCTGTACGCTTCGTCCCGTTTTCAACTATGATAAATATATATCGTATATGTATATCTATATATATGTATATTTTGTATATGTATATGTATATTTACGTGTATGTATGTACACAATCATAATAAATATTACAATAATTATATTCAACAGCCATTGAGAAAGTGTATTTGTGTTTTTTTCCTTCATTTTCCGCTTCCGTGTGTCCTCATCCTTTGCTACAAGCGCAGTAATGCATATGCAGACCACTCATACACATGCATACGCATACACAGACACACACACACACACACACCGCCTGCAGCACTATCTTGAGTTAGTTCGGCATAATGTTATATGATTTCATCGATATCATCGACCGTATTCCACTATCGCTAGTTTTTGTTTTCTCCTTTAATTTGCTAGTATGCTTCTTGTGAATGATATCTCAGGAACTAAGAACACTTATTAGTGGGAGCAGTCCGGAACTGGGCTGTCTGGGAGTGGGGAAGAGGATAGCCTCAACGAACGCAAGGGGTAACGCAACACGGCAGGCAGCAACAGCAACTAGTTGGCAAACGATGCGCACAAACATAACCAGTCCAGTCGGGAAGAGGGTAACAACATAGTCTAGAGCAGAGAGGGGGCTTTTGTTAGATCGCATGTCCCCCCCCCCTCCCACCCCAGTGACAACGGGACACGCAGACACGGCTAAAACACAACAAATATAGAGTCAGCGGGCTGCTGTTTGTTCTGGACTGACTGGCGGATCTGAGTTTCTGTTCCATTCATTGTCCATGTCTAACGCTACGGGGCAGGTTGGATCAGGGGAACACCAGGTAACAGCGACATTTGTTGTATGATCTTCTCTTCACACATCTCCGCATGTACACGGGATCCTCAGGGATGTAGGAGGATGTGGTTCTTTTTCAAGTTCAAGTTACTCCAGCGACACGCTCACATAGTCACACCGTTCCCACACTTAAGGGTAGACGAGAGCCACGCGGTTCGGTTTGGCGGGGATCCATGCTTCGTGTGCAGCTTTCCGTGGGTCGTTTGCAGGAAACATCGAACACTGACACCGAACGCGTGACGACGGGGACTATAGCAGCAGGCGTGAGTGGGTCGTGGCGTGTTATCATTCGGTCCGGGTCGGGTGGGTGGATTCTCAGCTGTACTCGTCCTACAGCTGATCCTCATCCTATAAGCCACAGTCGAAGCTCTCGCCCCACTCGCTGTAGCGCGAGTCCTGCTTCTGCAGCCGCTGCTGGCACGCCTCCAGGTAGCTGTCCTGTATCCGGTACATGCCACTGTTCGCCTGGTACATGAGCGTCTCGAGGATGCGCTCGTTCTTGATCGCCTTCGACGGGAGCACGATCTTGATCAGCTCCTGCGGTGATATGCGATGCAGCTTCAGATCCCGGGCCAGCCGCTCCATGATGCAGCGGAACTCGACCTTCGCGTCCGTTTTGGCCGAAGCCTTCGACTTTACCTGCGCGGGTTGTGCGGAAGGATGGGATGATTAGGTTCAGGCTCCTCCGGCGTTCGCTATCTCCAACTCACCTTGAACTTGGCCCACGCCAGCATCGCCTCGAACTTGCGCACCTCCGGTATCTCCAGGTTGCGGCACATGATCATCTGCACCATGCTTTCGCTGAGCGTGAGAAAGTCCGCGTTCTGGAACAGTGCGTAGGCGCGCGTTTCCACGAACGCCAGTATCATGTTGACCAGCTCCGAGGCGGACGTGTACCGCCAGTAGTAGTTCTCCAGCGCCGTCAGCATCGTGCAGACGACGTCGATCCGCAGGAACTGTTTCGCGTGGTGGAAGCAGGCCTGCAGCAGCTCGGGCAGATCGTAGTGTTCCGCCGCACAGATTAAACCTGCAGGATAGGAACGTGTACGTGTTGGGCGCTTCGTTCGGACACTTCGAGAGCTGGGACCACAGTACCTGGTATGGAAGTGCACGTCAGGGGGCAGCTGCCGGTGTGCAGGTAGTCCAACAGCACCCGGAACGTGTCCGGATCGAACTCGATGATGGTGAACTCGGTCTGGGCGAGCTTGGCACGGTCCACCTTCTGCGCGTCGGCACACACCGATAGCCGTGGGACGGCCAGCTGTCCGGCGTTCGCCTTGCTCTTCGAACTAGTCTCCTTGCCGTCCTTATCTGCGTTGGGAAGATCGATATTCAGTATGTTTGGAGGGCACTTCATTATCCGGTAGTTAAGTTTGGTGAAACAAGTTGATAAAGCAACAAGTAAAGCGGGTTGTGATGTAGATTGCGCACTAGTAGGCGCATATTTGTTTAACCCTGTTTTTGACAACCGAAAATACAACATCCGAGTTACCTTGGTAGCCGGCAACTTCGGACGTGAATAACTAACTGATGCGCATTTCCTTGATAGACAATTTTTCAACTACTCTTGAACAGTTTCCAAGTCGATCTTCGAACTACATATATTAACCATTTCAAGGATATGTGGAACAATTTCAAGATTGGGTAGAACGAGTTCATTTAGCTCTGGGAACTGTTTAAGAATGGATGAAAATTGCTGTAAATTTAATATCTTTTCGCGGTAGCGACACAAATTGATCCCCCCCCCCATACTAAAATTGATACATCACTGGAAACCGAATTTGAGCAGTCGCTTGATAGTCAAGCAGTTCAAATTGAAAATTAATGTTTTTTTTAAGTTAGATAAAAGCTTATCAGTATTGGAAAAATAACATAAGACCATTTTTTATTGCTGCTGAATGGATGGTAAGTATTTTCATCACATTCGACGAACTTAGCTTCCAGTGATGTATCAATTTTGGTATGGGGGGGGGGGGAGAATCTATTTGGGTCGCTACCCTTTTCACTTCAAAACTACGCATACAAAAATCTGGAAAGATTATTGAAAATCTAAATTTTGATCTTTTTCCATGTTGAGAGCTATTACGAATAAAAAAAACATGAAAAAACATGGTGAAAAAGAACAAGAAAATACGCGAAAAAGCACGCTAAGCAGGGTAACAAACTTCATAAGTTATTCCTCTTTGTTTACTTGAAGCTTACAACGAAATCAAAAACGCGCTGGCGGCCCGGTTGTCAGGAAAAGAGTTAATGCGCCCGAATGTATGCAATCTTCAAGAGCAAGTGCTTTTTTGATGCATTTTTTTTTGCGAAACAAAACCCCCTTCGACCGGGCCCATCCTTACCGGAACAATCCTGCGACGACGCCCACTTCTTCTTGTCCTCCGCGTTCAGCTGCGACTGCTGCTTGCGGATCGAGCGGCCCCAGCCGGCCGTGATGGTGCCGAGCCGGGAGAACGCACGCTTCACCATCGGCGACGACGGTACGCTCTTCGGGCGGGGCGACTCAATGTCCGGTACCTGCAGGAAGTTGCTACTCTTCGGGCGCTGGTTCTGCGGGGACAGTAGGGTGGGGGCGGGGCGGGCCAGTAACTCTGCTACGGGGACCTGGGGTGACCCGAAACCGGTTTGTATGCCGTACAGCATTTCCTGCGGGGAGGTGCAACGGTGCAACGGTCAACACATGCAACGGTCCCGGCGGCTCTTGCCGGGGGGGGGCAACAGACACACACAGGCACAGAAACAAGGGACGCGAAACTCGCACAACAGTGACACGACGTGTCTTACCTGAAAGACACGACTCCTCACGCCCAGGATCGCACGGACACCGATGAAGCGGGCCCGCTGCTTCGACTGGCCGACCAGAAAGACGACATCGAAGAGCTGTGCGTTCTGAAGACACGATGGTTCGGAATTTAAAAATACTCTTGTAAAATCTTTCGCTAATTGATCATAGTCCTCGAACTGATCTCTAACGGAGTCTAGTAACGGTGACGAAGGCCTCATGTGTCCTGCGAGATGGTGCGTGAAAGAAAGAAAGGAAAGAAAAAAAGAAGAAGAAGAAGCACAAACACAGCCAAGCAAACGGGCGGTTGCGTTGGTGTGCGTTAGTTACCGTGCGATTAGTCCTTTGCCCACTCGGTAGGCGCATACAACGAAATTTGGGGTTTGGGAGCCGTTCGGTGGGTCTGGAGGATGGACGACGGGGTATTCTACTATGTTTTGGGGCCAGTGCTTGGGGTGGGGGAACGGGGAGTTCTACGGGAAGGGAGGGGAGTGGGTTCATCTTGTTGGAACCACATGCAAAACCTTGGATGATGGGACGGTTCGGTACTTCGGTGTTGTGTTAGTGGGATTCAGATCATCTATCGGAACTAATCTTTCAGCTTTTGACTCCTTTAAATTGTGATTCATGAGTACTTCGCGATTTGTTATCTCAACACATTCATATATCTCCAAAGATTCGTTAAACTTCAAAGATCCAAAGCTTCTTTGAAGATTCATGAATGTTTGGAGGTTCACGAATCTCTGGGGATGAATCATGAACTTCAAAATATTTATGAATGAATCTGAATAAATCCCGCATGGAAGATTTAAGAGTCTGAATTCCACCATTAAACACAACACTACTACAGGGGTACAGGAATGATGGCACAAGGGAAGGGAGTTATAATAAAATTTCAAACTATTATTATGGTTCATGAAAAAAACATTACAACTCATCTTCAAGCGGGTAAAGCGAAGCTAAAAGAGAATCGTTACTATGGCGGCTGGTCACTAAATGGTTTCTATTTTCGAGCAGCACTCAAACACAAAAACACGCACACACACGCACAAGAAAACGGGAAACAAAACACAACCGTACACAGAAAGCATCGAGCAGGAGGAAGAGGTGGCAAGATCTCGTATGCTGCAGACCGGCAATGCACTAAGCGCTAGGACGAACACCACAGGAAAAGCGCAAGCGGCACGACCAAATGGAAGCGGAAAAGCCAATGGAAAGTCTCAACATACTAGGAAGGAAGATTTGTTTCCAGAGAGTGGACAGAGAGAAAGAGAGAGAGAGAGAGATAGACAGAGTACAAGAGGAAGAAGGGTGTGATTGAAGAAGCAGAACAAGTGGAAGAAAGCAAACCGGAAACTTTTGGGACTAAGTTCTACGACGCATCGACGGGCGCTACCCGTGCGGGAAAGCACATGAAGGAGGAACACCGGAATCCGGACCGAACCGGGGTTTAATGCTTCATCGTGTTATGGGCGGAAGGAAGCGGCGTTATTTGAAATGGACACTCTAAACGCGCTGTATGCGACGCAGCTGCCGCCAGCTGTCTTGTCAGCCGGCCCCGGGGAGGACACTGGGACGTTTTTTTTTTGGTTTTGTTTAATGGTTCTTCGATGCCGAACCCTATCAACCGATGGCAGTGGAGGTCGGTGGCTTATAGTTTGGAATAAATTATCGTTCGAATGGTTTCGCTTGTTCCGAACGGCGGATAGCGAGATCTGGGACACACGGTTGGAATGGGAGGGCGCAGATCGTTTCTCTCAACTCTCCCGGTAGCGCAGAGGACATTGACCGAACCGGGAAGGTCACGCAAGCACGAACGATTAGGAACGCTCGAGTGGGGGAGGGAACGACGCTTTCAAAGACATGACAGTTAAAATAACATTAGCATTAGCAGATCTCGTCTGGTAGTAATTAAGTTTTGACAGGTTTTGACGTTTGGGTATGTTAGTATGTGTGGTGCAATTGTTCCATGATTTATGGATCGCTCGTTACCCCAAGCGGTGGCGCTTAAATTTGATTGCCAATAAAACTATTCCCCAATCACGATCACGTTTGATCGATCGGAAACGGTTGTACCGGTTCATTATTTAAAGCTCACTCCGCTCTCCACCGTTTTCAATTTCAATCTACCCGCTCTGAAACGTTCAGCTTAACCGTTTAGCCGGTCGCCATAGCAACCGGCACACGTTACATGCCATGCCTGTAAATCCTTTCACCGTATAAAACGTAAACGACGGCCATACATTTTAGAGCGGTGCGTTACGGTACGCCTCCCGCGCTCACCCTCTCTCTCCCCCTCCCTCACCCCTCCCTTAAAGATAAGCCGGTTCGCACTTACGCCATTCGCCTCCGAAACGGTCTCGCCGATAATGGCGGTCCCATCGTCGGCGTCACGAGCCGGCTCCGGTATCGCAACCAAATTCGTAATCCCCTGGCGACGGCGGCCTCCCCATCGGCCGGCGGCGTTCGAATGCCGTGCCCTGTGAAATGTCGATTTCGCCAAGATTTCAACGCGATGCGAATGGGACGGAGGGGAGAGGTCGATAAAATTTAACGTTTCCCTCCAGTTCTCTCGCAATAGCGTCTGCTTCTTAATCTGTTCACTTGCGCACGAAAGGGTGGATTGTTAAGGGTGGCAAAAATTATACTCTCCCCCACTCACCCACAATCGTGTTCCAGCGTGGTGGTGGTGCTTTCTTTTAGTCACGCTTGACGCGGCGGCGAAGCAACGATGTCTGCCTGTTTATATCAATTTGCACCGGTGTCATCACCATTACGGTGTGCGACGGCTTTCCCGGGCTTTGGCCGGGCGAAAGAAGACATGGAAATCTTCACACCCCACCGCCGAATGAATAATTGAAAGCAA
This sequence comes from Anopheles dirus, assembly GCA_000349145.1. NCBI lineage: Eukaryota > Metazoa > Arthropoda > Insecta > Diptera > Culicidae > Anopheles > Anopheles dirus. Next base: position 12,510,092 of record KB672868.1, on the reverse strand, counting down.
CACTCATTGCGCGGTGTTTTCGCCCCAGATTTCGATTCCGCCTGCAAGGTATGCAATGGGCGTGTAGTGGTCGTTACGAGGCTGCTCCCACTCGCGGCAACAACCTCTCTCAGTACTGTCGTTTGGCACCGACCAGACACGTGTGTTGTCGGCGCAGTGATGTTCTGCATTAAGGGGTTGTTACAATTTTTGGGGTTTGTTCTATCATGCGGATGTGTGAAGGGAAGGATGGCTTAGATAAAGACCGTTTATATGATCACGAGATCGATTGGTGTAGATTCAACAGACTCATGATACATTTGGATAAGCGAGGAAAGAAGTTATCTCGTTTCAAATACTAGTCAGACAATCGGCTACTAGAATTTCCAGGGTTTGATTTAGAGTTTCAATTTTAATCACGTAATGGTAAGGAACGCAAGATCATGGTTTTATACACCACTGGCTTTGGGATCGAATGCGTCATCAATTGTAGTTAAAGGAAGTTAACAATCACAAGCCTACTCCTAATCGAGGATTTTGTGCTCATTATTATCATGTTGTACTACTCGATACAGAGCCAAACTCATTGAAATGCATGGAGGCTCCCAGTCATTTGCTATTTCGTATTGATTCGAACTACGAATCGGACAAGTTCGAAAGTTTTCGAACATGGTTCGACATACGGGCGGTTGAGAGGTTCGATTTTGTTGTCTTGTGTAAGCTGAATATTGGTTGTGTTGTACAAGGTACAAATAAACTTTCAACTTGAGTGTTTAATCCCTGAATGCCTTTTTTACTTTTGTTTGATATAATCGAACTTCCGGTCGAAACATATCAAATGATTGTATGCAATACGTATGACAGAGCAACACCTTCTTCTTCAGTAGAATTTACACGGCAGATAGGATAGGAATAAATTTAGTGCAGATTACAGACTTCAGAGGTGGTATAAAATATTTAAGATTTAAGATTTAACCAATTCTAAAAAATGTATATAGTTTTCGTACCTGGAAATGGTATTCAGATTCAACTACTTTCATACCTCAGGAAGTGTTAAAACCTCCTTCTTCTTCCTATCTGGCCAGCTCACAGTTGAGCACGGCGTGCTGGCATGGCCTGGTTAACCCCCAAAATGGGATAATACGAATAACCATAGCTTTTCGTTGGGTAGAAGCGAGATCACGGGGAAAAACTAGCGTAAAACCCAAAATTTTCTGGTAAATAGGTATTATGTCCCGCCACAACATCACTGGCTCTGTTCCCCTCCAACGTTTATACACCACTCGGTTTGTTGCTCCCATCCATCGCTCGGCCGGGGTGCTCCTGTTCATTCGTTCGATAATTTCATAAGCTCATGTTGAAACGGAATCGTGGATAAACTGAAGCACACACACACCTCGGGACCCGCTGGCCACGGATTATCGTGGCTGTTGTCGCTAAAAGAGTTTCGCCCGGCCAGGATCATCCCGTGTTCGGAATGGCCATACTAGTCACACACACACACACACACGCGCTCACACAATTTTATCCCGATTTTATCAAATTAAAATCGGATGTGGACTAGTGGATGGACGGCAAAAAGCGAAACAGAGCAACGACGACAACAAACGGGGAAAAAACGAAGTCTAACACGGGCACGGCGTACGCTGTGGCGTGTGCTAGTGATTGCCTTCTCGGTTGACCACTGAACGACAGTCACCGGACACATCGTTATCATGTCGGCGAGCAGCAGAAACGGCAGCACCAGGACACATCCGGAGCAGCAACAACATGTTGGCCGCCGGTGGTGGCCGGTGGTGGCCCTTGGCTCGGCCAAATCCATTTGGATGCTTTGGCGAAACGGAACGGACGGCTAATGATAAATTTTAATAAATATTTAATCTCCATTAGAGATAGCACTGCCACTGCCCGATCCACCCGGACGATGGGGTTGTTTGTGTGTGTGTGTGTGTGAGGGGGAGGTGGGCACCAAACAACAACAACAGCAAAAAAAGAAAACTGAATAAAATAAAACAGTGTGGTCAGCGTCATCCTCCAGCGCTACGAGGTACACATGACTAACTTCCGCCCCGAAGTTGCGGCCGTGGCCTGCGGGGGCGTAACTGGTGGAGCTCACCACCACCCCCACCCCCGAAAACACGGGGCCAAACCAGAAACTAAATAAATAAAATGAAATGAGATAAAATGAAATAAACTAAAGCCCGGTGTTTGCGGGAACGTGAACGTGAAAGCGAACCTGCCCGCACAACGGGGGGAAAACGAGCACCGGGAAACCGAGGAAAAGCAAAGCGAAAACACACAACTTGCTGTTTGCTTGTTAGCAACGGGCCACCCTTCTTGCAAGGAAAGCGAAGCCAACTTGGACGCCAACGGGGCAGATATGAATCGTAAGGCTGGCTGAAGGTGCCAATGACGAAAACGTGCCTGAAGATGAGCGCTGAAAGAAGGGAGAGTGTGTGTGAGAGAGAGAGAGCGACAGAAGTGCGAGAAAAAAACGCAAGAACACAAACACAAACTTTAATATGCCCTTCCCCGTTTCGCCGGCACGGAACCGCAGCTTCCGGGACGTCTTCGGGTCATGATTTCAATTTTATGTGCCGCCTGCTCTCATTGCGCTGCGTTAAGCCTTTTCGGTGCGCCTTTCGGATCGGGCACGGACTTCCGGACCTCTCGGACCTGGATTGTTTTATTTTCATTCTTTTCTCCGGTTTCCGGTATCCCCCACTCTAGACACACACACACGTACGCTGGTCAAACACAGCCAAGCGCACCGCTGGATTTATTCCTGTTCGCTGTTCGTGAGTTAATAAAAGCAACACACTAATACATTTTAATGAATTAGTGAGCACACGTACGCCGAACGATGTGATGCGGACACGTGTTTCCCACCGTGTTGGGTCGAACGTTCAAAAAAAGGCAACTTTACGTTCGTTACACCACGCGTTAATAGGCTGAATGCCACCGGCCAGCGTCGGGACCAGTTTCGGGCAGATGGCCAGCGGTAGGAGTAATAGCAGTTTCGGAACAAGATTTCCGCCCATTACGGTTAATGCAAATGGGTGGATTTAGTGTGGGGAGGGCCGAATCTCTGCAGTTGCGTCTCCCTTCCCAGCAACGCGCTCCCAGTCTCGGTGTGTGTGTGTCATTACACCATCATTGAGATAAGTGTGGTCGGGTGGGGGGTAGGGGGGGGGGGGGGGGGGTCAAAGTAGCTTCCGCAACTCTTCGAATGACCATTTGCGAGTGGAAAACTTTTCTTTCGCAGTTTCTTTGCGAACCACGGCTAACTAAAACGAACGAGCGTGATGGGGATTTTGCCACCTGGGTTGCGCCCCCCCCCGGTTGCACTGGGCCGAGATGGGCTCTGCAGGTGCTCTGCACACACACACACACAGACACGTGGGTGCGCGTGTTGAATTTCGTTTCTATAAAATTAAACCTAAGACAGCATGATGTAAATGGTTGTGCACTGCAGAGGAAGGCGTAACAAAAAAAAAACGAACTAAAATGCATACATTGGAATTCGAAGAAAAAAACGGGAGTCCCACCGTGTCCACAACACAGCTGGAGAAAATCATAGCCTGTAGTGTTCTGCGGCGCACGAAATGTGGCCCCGGGAAGGGTTTAGCACGGGCACGAAACTCGTGGCATGGTGCATTTGTGCATTTGTGGAGTGGCATTTATCTCACCACGGGCTGAAATTCGAATCTGCACCGACACTGGCTTGCCATGTGGCGCCACCGGGCAATGCCACCTTACAAATTGCACGTTGCCGAGGGGACAGGGCACGGAACGGGGTGCACCGGGCGGATGCAAATAGTGGGTTGCGTTTGAGTGTGATTTAACTAAAAGCACGGCGAAAGTGTTTGTCGTTGGTGTGTGTGTGTGTGTGTGTGTGTGTTTTGAGAAACCGGAGTCTGGTGATGTTTGCTGTTCTGTTTGGTGTTTGTTTGACCTCTTCACTGTCCATTTGCTCAGTTGTTTATGAGAAGTGAACAACCAAATAACTCGAAGTAAACAGTAGCTCGTTTTGTAGTGTCAGCTGCATTTTTTTTATGAACATTTGCTTATTCAACTGAAAAATATTCTATTTACACAGTAAAACGTATCATAAAAACAATTTAAACGATTTGTATGCCTACCTTTCAGAAGGAAATATTTGTTACACTATCTGACGGCACGATTAACGACCTCGAAAGTCTTAAATTTTGTACATTGTAGTATGCGAATTGCATACTTTTTGACGTAAATTAGGTCAATCATCCTGAAAGTATGTTGTCCCCACATCAAGAATTCTCTTCTAGTCACGTTTGGTCATAATACACATAGCCTAGCAATGCTTTGCTCTGAAAAGCTAGTTTTTATTTAGAATTGAGTAGTAGAATCTTAGAAAGAGAGTCAGAGATGATTAAGGCTGTACGGCCCAAAGTCTCTATAATAATTTAATAACCAACCCACCTAAGAAGTCGGTAATGAACATTAGTGAAGGTAATCCAGAACGATGTTTCCGTTCCTTATTTAATCTTCCACTAATGCGTTTAAGTGTGTACGTTGCACCCTTTCAGGCGTAGTTTTGCTCTTTCAGCCTCAAAGTATGCAATTTGCACAAACAATCATAAATATCATTGTATTTGCTCTATTTTAAAAAGGATTCCCACCTTGAACCACTCTACCCGTACAGCATCACAGTGCACAGCGTTGCTGTCACAGGAAGTTACGTGTAAATCAATTGTGTAGCAGCACAGCGTTCACAACAACGAGAAAGAGCCGCGAAAACAAAACAACTGGAAGGTGACGTTCATTACTGGACGCTTTTGCTTAGCGCAAGTTTTGTTTGCCTTCGCACGAACGCCATTTGTGAGCGAACGCTTGGAGCTTCCCCAACAAAGAAGCAACAGGGGGGGCAGCGGCAAAACGCGAAGTGGCACAGTGAAAAGAGCGCAAGGACGCAAAACAAAGCCGAACAAAACCGTGACCGGAAGAAGCGCTACACAATGCACGGTGGCACCGTGTCGTACGGCATCGGGCCAGTCGGCAAAACGTGAGCGATAAAAATGCGAGACACGGGACGCCTACTGCTCGGGACGGTGTTTTGCCACGCAACACGAAACAAGAAAATCCTTTACAGCATGCAGAATACCTCCGAATAGCGAGAATTCGAATCACGCCGGGAGAGACACACGGGCCGAACGTGTGCTGCGCGTTGCATACGCTGCAGGCGCCGAGCCGGTCTAAATGTTCATACCTTGCGCATGCTTGTAAATGAAATTTTACGCGTGTCCAGTGTGGAAGAGAAAGCAGGGGGAAATCTCTCCGAGCGCCGAGCAGGACGGCAAGCAACGCGGTGAATCATACAGTAAGGGATACCAGCTGGCTGTATCTGCCCCCGACAGCCAAACCTTCTCATATGTTAACCGATGTGCATCACGGCACACCCGCAACCGGTAGAAGGTGCGACAGCCGAATAAGCGGGCTGGACGCAGCTGAACATTTTCGCGAAAACCCCAGTGTAGATATCACGCCCGGCAGCGGCATCGCCGCTAGCTTGGATGGTTCCGGGAGTTTCTGCTTCCTGTCAACCGGAAACGTTGCCGAGAGCGGGAGGTGAATGTCCAAACAATCCATTCACAAAGAAGGCGAAGACTACCACGGGTGGACTAGGACGGTAAGTGAAACGCGCGCAAGCGGTTATTTTTCGAGAAGCTTTCGCGCTTTTCCATCCCTTTCTCCCCAGAGTGTTTTCCGACGGCGACAGCGTCGTTGTTACGATCGCACGGTTGCCCCAGTTACGGTTGGCAGGGAGCGTACGGTTCCAGTTGGGATTTCGCAGCAAAAAAAAAAAAAGAAGTGAAGTCCATCCCCGTGGGGCTTTCGCCATCTCGCCGGCTGCCACGGTAAGGTATCAAGTTACGGTGTGTTTCTGTGCGTCTCGTTTGCCGTGCGCCGCATTATGCCGTCGGTGACCAGCATTGTGTCACCCTTTTTTGTTATTTTTTTTGGTCGGCGAAAGGGTCGCACGAGCGGTGGGCGATGCAGCGCAAGGAGTCCATTTCGCGACAGTTCGCCTTTCTGGTGTCCATTGCGGTGACCATGGCAACGGTGCCCAGTAACTGTCAAACGTGAAACTCCATAACCATCGCCGGCGAAACGCAGTAGGAGTGCCGAGTGCGAGTGAGGAGATGGTGGTCGAGCCAATCTCCCTTTGTCGGGCACCATTTTGCCGTGCTCTAAATCTTTTCCACGGACTGTTCCCACACCTACAGACACACACACACACACACACCCTCGCGAACGAGCATGTTTACATTACTAATGGTTCGACAGGAGTTCATGGTGTGGCGACATCAAAGTTCACACAGACACACTTTGGGATCGCAAAATTTCGGAACCGTAACGAGGCGAGAGGCCAGCCGCGGAGTTGGCCAGTTTTATGTTTCACTTAGCAGAGGAGCTTAATAATTCGCCTAATTTAATTGCCCGTAAAGCGGCCGTCGTGGGGGAGGGCGATAGATTTTCACGCCGGTGGACGCTGGCCAACCCCGGCAAGGGACGACGGTTTTTCCACTGCATTTACTCCGCTGTAGTTCGGTTCATTGTGAACTTTAGTGGTACGTATATGCGGGTGCGGGTGGGAGTGGGTTAGGTGAGAAATTGTTGCGAAACTTTACACTTTCCCGCTGTGCAAGCTGTGGCGCTCGGAGTGGTGAAAAGTTCGTCACAAGAAAGGGTGACTACTTTGCCGCTAGCCATTAGACACAGTTTGCTATCTGCGTCGGGTAAAGAGCACTAGTTAGAATTAATATTTTATGGTTGTGCACACTTTGGGAACTAGTTGTGTTAGCACATTTAGCAACCGTTGCTCGGGCGCTTCCCTAGCTCCTTTTAGAAGGGTTATCCAACAGGCCTTATTAAAATTGGAAAACTTAATCGATATTACTACCTTCATAAAGTAGTGGACGAGCGTATTGCATACTTTAAGGCTTGAAGCGCCTGAAAGTATACAATTTGTAAAACACCAGCCCTTTCGTTTGTCAGTGTAACAATCTTTACTCGATAATAAAGCATTTGCCGAGCAGATTGTATACTTATAGGTTTAAGACACCTTACAGGATGCCATCTAAACCACAGCAACACCTTATTAATGTCTTATGAATGCTTTATTTGTCAGTCAGATACAATTTCACGCTTTTGCGCAAGTTAAATAGATTTCCACAAAGAAGTATGCTATCTGCATTAATATTGTCTGTTAAAAATGCATTCTAATGCTTTATTTATCAGTTTCACAACCATTGTGGACCAATATTGTGCTGCTGTTTTTTTGTAGCGTCTGTCCGGCAGGTTTCGTTTCGAGAGAAAAACATACAAAATCGTCTCAAAAACACCAACCCACATTCGCGGAAAATCGAAACTGAATAAAAGCTTTGGCTACAGTAGAACCAAGTTTGAACTTCGACGGAACTAGGCTAGGGATCTATTTATTTCCCTTACTGTGAAGTACGTTATAAACTCGTACTTCGAATGCGCACCAGCATTAAGGAAGAAAATTCTCTCGTCGGCAAAAAGTAACCTGCTGATCGGGAAGAGCGTATTAGTACGACGATGGAGTAAAGATTATGTAAGCAGTTGGTCAGGAAGCGACAGTAGTGTAGGTTTGTATGCGTATGGAAGTTAGCAGCGAAAGAATCTGGCCAATTCATGTTGTATCGTATGGTCAAAGGCGAACGGCGGACATACGGAACGAAACCGTGGCAAAAAATAAGAACGCAAGAGCGCGTAAGAGGTTCAACTTATCCGTGGTGGCTGGGGGGGGGGAGGGCCGGTGGGAGAGGTTTTAAACAACAAACCATAAGATAACGGATGTGATAAGGCGAATAAGGTGACCGTAACGTACGTGTGCAATTTCGTATGAGGAAGCCTGTGTTTGTGTGAGTGAGAAAGTGCGAGTCTGTGTGCGTGAGTATGTCTTTTGCAATAGAGAGAGAGAGAGAGATCAAGAGAGAGAGAGAGAAAGAGAAGGAGAGAGAGATAGCTTTCAAGTACATACTATGCGGCACATAGAGTCGCATACAGCAACTAACTGTCACTCGTAACATGCAAGGATCCTCACCGATGGGTCTCCACGAACCCCTTCGGTACGGTTTGGGGATTTGTCCGGTTTCCGCGTGGTTGGCCAGGTTGGCCACGATGTCCTCGAGCATCTGCGACCGGGTGCGTTCCTGCATGCGGGCGAACTTGGGCGCCGAGTAGGAGGCCCGCTCGCCGTTCACGATCTTCGTCAGCAGCCACTCCCTGCGAATGCGGTCGGGATGGCAGGCAGGCAGGCAGGGGGTTAACATCGCGCGGACGCTGCAACGGCACGCACGGGCCAGCACGGGACTTACCTGAACATCGGACCCTTCTCGAACACCGACTGCTCCCAGAGATACGGCTTGTAGGCACCAACTTCATCGCGCGTCACCACCGAAACCTCGTAGCGCGTCGGTTTCCGCTTGATGCGAGCCGAGACACGAACCTGCGCGTGTGGAAGAGGGGGTTTTGAGAGTCGGGGGTCAGTTACACGCTTACTGCATGCGGCCACAACATTCACGCCCCGACTTGATGAACCGAACGTGTCCCAGATCGGACGGGTGGAGATAAATTGACGGTAAAACAGATTTTTCCATCCTCCATCAAATCACCGTTCATGGGACCCGGGCTGTATTTACCCCGTATCCATCCCGCTGGAACGGACACAGCACAAACCTGTGTATGTCTGGTCTGCATCTGGCAGGGTCGGGAGGGACACATTTTTATATGCAGCGTTTATATGGCCAGGACAATAACGACTAGGCGCCTCCATTGTGCGAGCCGAGGGCAAAAAAAAGTGAATGCGAAAGGCAAACTGGGGACTAAAAGAAAGATAAACAAACTGACTCCCCAGCCGTGCCTGAGCTGAACCCGAACCCCGTTGCTCGTTCCACCCGTAAACCGCTTCCCACTCGGCATGGGAGAGTGGCATAAAAAACTTATGATCATTAAATTTCATCCACCCGGACTGCCCGGCTTCATACTGCACTGGTCCACCCCCAGGGTTCCGGTTCGATGATTCGGTCAACATATTTATGACCCCCGGAGCTGCTGAAGGGATTGCGTGAGGGACAAGGTGGAATAGTGGATAGAGGTACACGGTCTAGATACGGTGATTCGTTTCGGTTTTACCTTTACCCGGTCGCCCGGCTGGGGATGAAAAATGGGAACCGATTTGTAGATTTTGGAGAGATTATAGATCAAAGCGCTGGGCAAAAGGAGCAGTGCGTAATGCTTACTATTTGCTCGAATTTGTGTATGTGTGTGTGTGTGAGTGTGCTTTTTGTTGTGCAGAGAGGAACGATTTGCCGTTGATGGTAGATTAATATTTGAAGAATGTGAGGATCAAGCGAAAGGACCATCTATATGCACAAAGCAAAGGCACGGCATCGCCTTCAAGGATAATGGCTTGAGTCAGAGGGACATCCGGAGCGCTTCTTAAGGGGCATAAGAAAAAACGTTGTCATTTTAGTACGGGTCATTGTTAGTGAATAAATCAAATCGTTTCTTTATATTTTTAAACTTTAATTTAATGAAGAAAACTTTGTTATTTTGTAGAAAAGCATCAATCATTGAAAAAAAGAAATCATTGAAAAATATAAGAAATGTATTATTTTGTTAACCTTCCAGTTGGAACATTCGAAACACTTTCCATGTGCCTATCCGGCTCAAAGGACCAAAAATGTGAGAAAAAACTCACGAACGTTTACAGTTCGAGCACCTAGCCTATTTGACTCTAATAGCCAGCGGTACACGTAGTACGTAGTATACAAATTATACGTGAAAAGCAACCACCAAAAGTTGAGCGTTTCATCGTACACACGATAACAACTTTAACAAGCAAGTAAACTATCTTGCTTCAAAACATTGCATACAAAAAACTGCCAAAAAAGAACATATAAGTTTATATATAAAGTTTATGAAACTATTAAAGTCATTGAGTGCTCTTAACTTATATTTGCTAATTGGGATACACTGTGCGGGAGCTGAAATCACAACTCTTCCCAGCGTATCTCCTACCAACAACAAGCTCATGCAAATCGGGCTGCTGTAGAGGTAAACAAATTTAATCAAAGTTTTGATAACGTGTACCGTACATTCCGCAAAACGGCAGGCGGGCTGGCTCGCTTCCAAGCGCCCAGCGACGGAACCATCCACCACCACGTCCATAAGTAAATAGAAACAATAACGGTACGGGCTGAAGAACGAAATTCTCCCGTGCGCCAGCAGCCGGCGTTCTGCCCTTCGAGTCTGGTTTGGCGTTGATAAGGTTCGATGCGAAAGCGAACGACATGATCCGTGGTCAGTTACAGCCCGCTGCTACATGGTAGGGACGGCTTCTCCCAGGGGGAGGTGGGCTAATGCTCTACCGTTGGCGCACTGGGCCGAGAGATCGTCCGACAGATTCGCGGTTTGCAAATGCGTTTCGTGCTCAAAGCGAAAACGTGCAGCGGTTGTGATACTGCCCCTCTGTGGTTGTGTGTGTGTGTGTGTGTGTGTGTGTGTGTGTGTAGATTTCATCCTCTTAACACGCTTTGATCTGGTGGCCAGTTGCCACGGAAAACGCGAGCACCGGTACGATGAAGTCAAGCGAACGCAGCAAAGCTACTTCTAATAATGGAGACGGCCCTTCGGAGTGGACGGAGTGCAGTTTCGCAGCTGGGGGCTCGATGTTCATTGCATTGCCCGCAAACGCAGCCAACGCAACTCCGTGTGCGGATTGCACCTCGCGTTAGCAGCCTCGTTAGTGGAACCGAGACCGGCAAACCAGCGCCAACAAGCTGAAAAATAATGTATCCACCGCCGAACACGGCAACAGCCGGCAGCGAAGGGAATCGAAACCGTGCCGTGGCGGTGTTATCGTGCCCGGTGTGTAGGTGCAAACAGCCACACTGTCATAAAAATAATGGTAACTTCTTCCGGCCTCTGTGCCGGCCCGGGCACAAATTGTTCAGCCCGGCCCCATTCGGGTGGAAATCCACGCGACACACCGCACGACCGAAGTGCGGCACGTGACCGGCTCTGCGTGCGACAGCAGCCCGGGTGGACCTCGGCCTCGGTGGCCGCTGGCCGGCCTAAACAAACGGCACCATACCGGACCGGGCCGGCTCTGTGTAAGTGGGCGGTGGCTGTGAGAGGGTAATAATTCGCCGGCAGACACCGTTGGCTACTTACCAAGATGAACGTATGTAAAAAATGGCTCTTGATGCAGGCCGGACTGAACGCGGTGTTGTCCGCCTCGAGGAACACCACGCAGACGATGTCGTTGCCGATGTGGCGCTTCCGCTGGAGCTTCTGCGGGTCGTGCTTCTCGTACGGGAGCTGCGTGGACACGTGGAACATTATCTCTATCGAACGCCAATTTGTATAAACCGAGTAAAGTCCTGCGTGGGTGGTGTTTCGCAACGATAGCCGCCAGACGGCGATTAATTAGTATGCTGCCGGGTTTTCGCTTTGCGCTGTTGGCCCACTCACCTGTCAAATCGTGAACAGTGTCAAGGCCGCCTTTGTATTTATCAAAACCACGTAACCTAACTTTATCGCCTAGTAGCTGTAAAAACTCCTCGAACAACGGTGAATTTTCGTTATTGTCTAAAATTTGTTCTTCGGTATATTGACCCTCCTTCACGTAGATCACGCCCACCTTCAGCTCAGATTTTATGAAAACCTGCGGAAGAGATATTGCGAACGGTGTGTTCGTGTGTTTGTGGGTTAGCGCAGGGAACGGTTGGCACGGTGCCAGCGGTTGCCGTCGCTTACCTGATCCAGTTTGAGAAGCTCTTCCGGTGTATCGGGCAACTGTCCCAGCGTTAGTGGCGGGTTCAGATTTACTTCCTTACCTAACGATCTAACTACTTCTTCCCTATTATACCTGCAAATAAGAAAGCAGCCGGAAAGAAAGGGGGCAATTGATTAAAGGGCTCCCACAAGCGTGTTGAAATTGCTTTAATCCCTTCAACTGAAAGAACTGTTTCGAAGAAAACAGTCCTCAGTATGAAGTGTGCATTCCATTGTTTCCAGAAGAAAATGGCTTTATAAATCTTCGAAAAGGCTATTCACAAAGCTAGTCATTTCATTAAAACTAAAACTAAACTGGATTCAAGATGGAATAGCATTTAAACAAGTAATTTGTATCGCCAATTCTATATAGAGCGTGAAACATTTGTTAAGTTGGCAAATATAGCGCTTAAAAGCTTTAAGAAAGTTTCTTGTAGAGCAGATTGCATACCTTTAAAAGACAAATTAGTCAATGCAGCCAGAAGTTATGCAAAACCTATTTTTCTTTGCAAATTATCTGTTTAGATTACATAAAGTTTAGATACAGATGTATGGGCTAAGATATTTGCACATTATGTTCATTTATCAGCACGAAAGTTATGCAATTCGCATAGAAAACGCCTGATATGCCCAAAGTTAATAAAGCCTTCTCGGGGTTCAACCTTACCTATCAGCAAAAACACAGGAGGCTGGTATCAGTCCATGTACGGTGTACGAGATCGCTCGAACTAGGATGCGGAACTGGTCGCGCCCGTTGATCGTTTCCTGCTTGATCGACAGGATGACCGGGCCGAGGTCTTCGTCGTTGGTGAAGTAGTTCCAGTGCTCGGTACCGTAGAAGTACTTCTCGTACGTTTCCTGCTCGACCGAGGTCAGCTCGAAGCCCTGCTGCTGTTCCCATTGCTCCTCGATGGCGGTCTTTTTTCTACGGAAACGCTGACTGCTGTTAGTGGTGTGTGCGCATTTCACAGTCATCATAATCGTGGGGTAGCGAAACAGGGGCGAGGGTAACAAAAAGCAAACACCACAAGCAACAAGCAACCGAAAACCCAACGATGGGCGTGATGTTGATGCATGAGATGTGATGCGATGTTTTACACAATATGGAATAGGTACAAAGATGAACCCATTAAATCATATTAGATAAAAGAAAAAGGTGGAATGAGCATATCAATTGAGATAGCCGTCAAATGAGAGAGCAGAGAATGAGAGAGAAAGAGAGAGAGAGAAGCAGAAAGAAGGAAACGTAATGTGAAAGCTACTCTAGCACTACTGGCTTGCAATGAATGTTTACGTTGCGTGCACAGAGTTGACCTCTGATGAACTGTGTTTCATCATGCGATCGGACTGTGTGTGTGTGTGTGTGTGCGAATGAAAAGCGAAACGACTCGGCGACCCCTACCTTGGCACATTGTCCGAATCTTCGTCGTCCTCGTAGAGATCGCTGCAGTTGCGTTCTAGCTGCGGCTCGACGGTGATGCCCCGGGCGGCATCCTCATGCTCCGACTCGCTGTCGTCCCAGATCGTGTGCTGGTTCGGGAAGGCGATCTTCTGCCGCGAACATTCGATCCAGTAGCCCGGCGTCGGGATGAGATTGTGCGGGTAGTCCTCGCAGAATTCATCTGAAAGGACGGTGAGACGGGAGTTACAACACGAAGCAACCAGCAGTGCAGGGATCCGGTGGGGGTGCTAGCAACGGTCGGGGTGTGCATGTCGCAGGTCGATTACCGCGTACCGGGACGAGTGTGGCATTTCGCATCCTCAGGTGGATGCCTATTAGTAATGGAAATAGCGTCATATTTTAGCACACGCCACAGCTCGCGCCGGACGGACCTTTTCCGAAAGGGAGCCGTCTTCCGGGAAGAGTAATTGCGGCCGGCACAAACAGTCGCGAGTGGCGTGGTGGCGAAAGTGAGCATTTCGCATGTTAATTCATCATAAAGCAACTCGTGCGCCGGACTTGGGGGGCCTTCTGAACGAGGGGCGCTTTAGGCTTTAGGCAACAAAACTAGCGGCTCGGTTTCACAGACGGATGAACGGTGCGCTCCGGGTCCGTTTGGGACGGACGAGCAAGCGAACGCTCGTTTCGGTACGTCAAACGGGCCCTTTCGCACACCGCACGCCCACGGATTGGGTGGAAAATTTATGGCGAGTGATTGTATAAAATTACCGCTCCAATTAATGCTTGTAGAGCACAAGGAAGGGATAAAGGGACGCTCGTGACAAGTGTGAAGGTTTAGCATCCATGCGCGATGTTTGCATCGGTGGGCGCCCCATGGAGGGGGCCATTCACCGGTGGAACCGGAACAACCGACACGAGTGACAGGGCTTGGTCAGCAGAACGAAACGCGAGCACAAACCCCTTTTTTCCGTGCGCGTTCGCGCGTGGTGTAAAGTTTGCACAGAGCATGAAGTGTAATCTAATAAACGGGCGCACCAGCCTGCCCACCCACCCACCCTACCACTCAAATAGAGTCCGTTTCATGCGCGAATAATTTTCGCACCGTGCGGTACGTGGACGCACACGGCTTTCGTGCGGGCTAGGATCCGGCACACCCCCAGTGGGAGAATGGGGGTGGTAAACAAACGAATTAGCGCGCCGGCATTTCACCGGCCACCCGCCGCGGCCAACCCATCATGAATCTTTTTGCGTAAAACGGTTCCGGAAAATGGTTTCCTTCGGAAGCGCGCGCGCGCGCGCCCTCGTTCGCATGTTCGCATTCCCGGAAGTTGCCGGAGCGAGCGACCGCGGATGCGGATGCGGAAGAATGATGGCGAAATTCAATAACCGAGATCGGTGCGGTTTTATAAGGCGCGGTATAATCGCGGAAACTACCGGCTGCGCTATTTTATTTCGTCTCACAGCGCAGAAGATGAGCGCAGGAAACAAAGTAGGCGCTCATCTCACGCTCCAAAAGGCCCGGTGGAGGCGCCCGGTGCCCGGTTGCGAATAATGACCGTCGGGGATGGAGTGTTGTGACGGTCCGACGGTCGTTTATCAGAGCGGCGGTCACTGCCTAGTACGCGCGGCCCCTAAGTGTTGCTTAGTCACGGTTCTGGGCAAAAGCTGGCCCGACCGACAGCCCTGGAAAGGGGGTGGTGGCGTAAAATTGATTGTCCTCAATCAGGGCTAAACTTTGGCGCATTTATTAAACCGGGTGCCGGGGAGGAGAAGATTGGAAAATGCCGGCAACAAAAAAGCGTGAAAAAAATAATTTTAAATTGTTGGCTTTACGCTAAACAGAGTAAATCAGTGGTGTTCGAGCTTTTTTCGACGTTCAATGGAGACGCATGGTTCTTTGTGCCCGCAGGCCACAAGAAGTTCAGATTAAGCTGTTATTTATTCAGATGAAAAAAAAACAACAAAAATGCATACTTTTGGGAATTGTTTTGTATTTTTTGCAATGCAAACAGTGCAATCCATTTCGTGTATCGCAAAAAAAAGTTGGTAAGGACATTAGCAACAATAGGTTGGAATATGTATTCATTCTTCATTAGAGATTAATTTCCGTAGCTAGCTCTTACATTTTGCAATCGAAGTTTGAGACAATTTACGCAATCGGTATTATATAAAAACATGTATTACATGTAACAGAGCCAGTTGAATAAAATCGCTTTAATTATCGAAGCCGGATCTAAATTCTTGTATTTCGTCCTTTAGACCACCTTAATTTATCGCGTTGTTTGCCCCATTAGGCCCGCAAAACCCGGCGGCCGTTTGTTTAACAAACTTTTCTCACTCACACCTCAGCCCGGAGAGAGTTTCCCAAATTGTCATTTGTGCTCGAGCTCCTCCGGTACCGGGACGGTTGCGAAAGCTAATGAAACCCTCATCACGATCACGATCACGGCGCTGTTGCCACTAACCTTCGTTAAGAGACTGTCATCGAACTGATTACAACCCCGTCGCGTGCTTCGGGCCCCGTTTGGCAGCAAACTGGAAGGTAACGTTAACGCACACAAACACACACACATACACACGCATACGGTTAAAGCCGACCGGGACGTTTATTATTTAGCGACTCGAACGGTACGCGAATCGCTTCAGAAATCGCCCGAAACGGGTGTGTTAATTATTTTATTAGCACACATGCTCACATGCTCGGCAAGCGACGTCTACTTGCAACGCCTACTTGCACACACTGTTGAAGGAGACAGTTTACCCTGCGCCCTTTGCCGTCGGTTACCAGGCAACCGAATTTTCGGCGAAACGGAGTAATTTGACTTTTGGCAGAACGGTTGGTTGAAATAAAATGTAAAATGTCTCGTTTATTTGGGGCGGGCTCCATTTCACTGTCGCTCAGCCGCTTTCAGACCTCCCCCACCCCATTTGGGGGCTCGACACTTTCGGTGTATGGTGTGAAAAATAGGCAGTAATTGGCATGGAAATAATGAAAAAAAAGAACCGTCAACCGCCGCTTCACATGCCGTGCCAGTTCGGGTGTCGACTAAAGGCCCAGATACCAGCAAAAAGCATTAGCGTTAAGGCTATCATCGTTTGCGTTAAGTATGTTTTTCAAACAGTCGTCACCGTTCTGGGTTACGGAGCGCTAACGAACCGCAGCAAAAGGCAAACAACAATCACTGAAAGATGATGATGATGATCACGATCACATCGTTTTTCTTTTTTTACTTTCCACTTCCCGCACCCAGAGAATTCGTTCTGCGAGAGGTTCAAGAGGGGGATGAGAAACAACACAACAACAACAACAACAACCAAAATAAACGTCGAAAGAAAAATCCTCCAAATGGGCCGTTGGAAATCCTTACCGCAGGGGCACTCAAAAATCGCACGACGTTGAGTGGATAAAGGACATTCTTGAAGTATCGCAGCGCGCGCGAGCGCGTGTGTGTATGTGTTACGGGATGTGTTACGATGTGTAGGCGGCAAAAGGTGCCGAAACCATTTACCTCCGCAGCGTACAAAGCCAGCGAACGAACCGAATATGTCACCAGCCACCGAAACAACATCAGCCCGGCTTTGCGCTTCGTCCTCGGTGTGGCACACGAGTGGTTCGTTCGTCGTTCATAATCCGGTAAAGTAAATTTTCCAACCTCGCAACGGGCAACCGACTGCTTGTACTGCTGCCACCAGTGAGCGGTCCGGGAATGGGGCTGGGGAGGAGGAATCGCGTCTTGATGGACAAGACGGACGTCGTTTATGGACTCGTCTTAGTTGACGTTCGCTTTGGCCCCCGAAGTTTGGCATTGTCTCGCTTCGTTTCGGGGGGTTTGCCCCAACGGTGCTGGCAATCGTGATCCTGAACCGAGTCCCAAATAATAAAGTGAACTTGAGTCCGTTTTTATTCACTGGTGCACAGCCAAGACGGTGCGAGGCCATCGCAGAGGCTCACTTGTGTGGGAGCGTGAAAGTTGTTGACCTGTATTAAGTTTTTATTCCAACGCCGTGCCGTGCCGTTCTTGAACGGAGCGAATGGAGCATTTTATCGTGCACGAAGCATTGGAGAAGGCTTCTTGCTGAGGAGCTTAAGTACGGAGCGCTATTTACTCAGCAATCACACCATTTAGGAAAGTTTTTTTTTCCATTTCTTTCGAAACGGCTTTAAGTTCGAGATTTTTAAAAGTGATATTCTTGTGTCTATATTCATTGTTAAAGCAGAGCCGACGTGAACATACCGTATACTTTGTCTTGATGGAGCAAGTTTCCACCGTAAGGGGGTCAATTTAAAGCATTGGGCAAACGCTGTATTTATTAGTTTGTAGCTACAGCTTATATGTATAACCTAATAGTAAATGAAACGATTGATCTGCTCAAGGGGAATTTTAATTGTTTATTTCATTTAACTCCTCATGTCACTAGGGAGTTAGTTACTAATCACCACTGGGATTAAGATCAAAATAGAATAAGTTAGTGAGAGAGTAAATGAGTGAGTGAGTAGAAGAGCAATTGCAACTCACTCTAAGTGAGTTGGATCAAAATGACTCCCAAAAGAGTCATGAAATGATTCGAATATCAATAATGTGTGAGTGAGAATGAAAACAAACTCATCACTTTAAGAAGTTATTTAATGTCGTTTTTAATTGTATGAGATTTGGCAAGCAGTGAACACTATTTTTGTTATGTTTCCCATTAAATTGAATTATCATTGAACACCCTCAATCATCGGCAAGCTCTCTTATCAACACTAACACTAACATATTCTCTCCGTTAATGTAGGGCCGCTGTTAAAACAAAGGCTGATATCCTTTCGCACTCCATCCCGGCCGGTGAAGTGTATTCGCAATCGACTCAAAACGCTGCCCAAATCAATCGCGTTCGATCCGGGCCCCCGGCAGAAAGGGTCCTCATGGCAGCGGTGTGTTCCGTACAAACATATCCCAAAAGGATTATCGAGAAAACACTGTTAGCGTTTGACTTTGGCAAACTTCCCGCCCTTCACGCTTATCGCTCCAACCCGGGCGTGTATTTATTGATTTTTACTTAATTCTAAACCAACCCCTAACGGAAGGACTCTGCCGGGAGGATGCGAACGAACTGGATAAAGATAATGACCATTAAGTAAAGGGGTTGAGGGAGGAGTGGGGGGGGGGGGGGGGGTGCGGTCGAACCGAGAGTGCGAGAGAGCGTTTGAGAGCATTCTGTTTGTTTGACGTGTGTAACGAATGCGCGTGGATGTAGTGTTTTCCGCCTGCGAAGTGGTTCATCCGGGGCCACTTCCTGCGAGGCGCGTGTTCTTTTGTGCATGCGCTGGTTGCGGCTGCTCGCAAAACCCTTGTCCGGGTTAAGCGGGAAAACTTGTCCGGGGATTGCGCGACCGTACCCGGCAAGGATATCCGGGCATCCCTGGCACCATCCGGCGGCGAGCGTGTTGTAGCAGCTTTCTTTTCTTCGCTGTCCGTGTTCCATTGTGTGCGTGGCTGTATTGATCACTTAGTGGAAAGTGTTGGAGAGAGATAGAAAAAGAGAGCGAAAGAGCGAGACGGAACAGATGGGAAAGTTGGCAACAGACGAGCGATGGCTTGCCGTAGCGCTCAGTAATTAACTCATCAATTATTAACGCGCGCACAAACGCGCCAGCCGAAACTGGGCTGAAGAAACTGGGCCACTAACGAAGGACAGTCCTGCCAGACCCTCGTCGGGGCCGGGTTCGGTAACGGGTGCGAATGAATGAACCGGGCGGCGGCGATATAAACGGCACAAGCCAGGAAATGGATGAACGATTGGAGCGCACGCGGCACGCGGAAAATGATCGAGTTTAGCCGTAATGAAAATTGACGAATGGATGATTGATGGGCGAGCGTATTGTTTCGGGCGGCATGTCCTCGTTTACCTCCCCTGGGTCGGGGGCGGGTTTTTTTTTGCCCTTCCCGTTTGCCGCTGCCGTACCCGTTTCCCGAGAAGAACCAGCACTGAAGAAGTTCTATTCCTAGCCTAACGAATCACGGCTGTGGCGTGTTGGGCGGCGGCGGCGGCGGCCCGTTTCGGGCTTAGCACGGATAGATTGATCGAGTTTTCATACCCGGAGACGTAATTTCGTTATCGAAGAATAACACAGTTAGCGAGGGCAGGGTAGCATATGGCGAGCGGCGGCACGTATCGTTCATCGTTACGTCTGGTCGGGCGCAGCCGCAGGCACCGGCGTATCCTTTACATAATGAACCCGGCAAATTGATTTCTCTATAATGGCGGGCCCGTCCGCCTGTCGTGAGCTTTCGCTCGTGAGCGAGAAAGGCATTCGCAGGCATTAAGATTTATTGCAGATGAATCGGTGCTTATTGGGTCGGTCGGAAGCGGTCCCCTACGGGCGTGCCCTGGGACGGGCCGTACAGATAAACGAATTAGATCAAAAGGATTACGAATTCCGGTCGCTCCCTCGAGTGACTTCAATTAGTGCGGGGTTTTTGGTCGAGCTGAGCTGAGCGGACCTGTTTATGTGGTGCATTAAATGCGTACAAATTGTATTAAGTTTGTAGTTTGGCTGGGGCTTGGTTTGGGCACATCAACACTGGCCCCGAGGAAGCCAACGCTTCCTTACAAATGCTGCCCACTTCCAGCAGCTCATTACGACTGGCACTGTATCAATAAGCAGCTGGGCATACAGTGTGACCACAACCACGCCACGATAAGCGAGTGTACTGCCATTAACCAAACCCACGGTGACCGTGGCGTCTTCTGCAACCCGAGGATTGTTTGAGTCCCGTGGTCGTTCCGCTCGGAGTCCTCTGCCGGGCGAAGAAGCCGCGCTGCTCCTCGAGCAAGCATAAACATCGTCAGGCCACGCCAGCCTGGTAGCCAGCACAGAACATGCTTAATCTCTTCCCGGGCAAGCCAACACGCGGCCCCCCGTCCAGCGCACGTCGCAGCGATCGTAAAGTGCATAAATTTATGTCATGACCCGTCGCGACGGTGGTGGAGACGCGCCTGCCCGCCATATAAACCCACGCATTCTTCCGTGCGGGGATTTCGGGTCACAGCTGTGTTACAGTGTGGTCCGCCGAGCGTTTTGCAACGGTTCGTTGCGTGAGAATTAGAATTGTGGCCGCATAAAGTTCCGCCTAACGCCCGGCTTTGGTTGTTTGGCCTCGTTTCGCCATCGCGTCGGTCGGGAAAGTGTTTTTTTTTTCTGTGTTAGCTGCTATTGCAGCCAGAGACGGTTCTGGCCGAAAAAGTGATTTCTCGTGGCCGTGAATTGTGGTTTCGTTTGCGTGGCTGTCGCGCTGGTAACGGGGGGCTGAGATTTGTTAATAGTTGAAGTACATTTTAAACTTTTTAATGGGCATTCGATTTGGGTGCGATTATCGTTATTAGGTGGATAAAGTTATAATTCGCGTAACGCCATTTTCATGAGGTTAGTCATTGTGTTTTCCCTTTTATAAAACAAAGAACCCATTTTTGCTTTGTAGTTTATGCTACAACTGACAATTTATTGGACAACTGTTGTTTAGTTGGAATTTTGATAATTGAAGTTGGAGTTTTGACATTCACATATTCTCTGCAGTCTGAATTAAAATAAAAATTCCTTTCAAGCATGGCGGAACCAACACTAATCCATCATAATTAATAAGGTTCTCATTGAAGCTCACATTAAGACTTTTCATCCTAATAAGGCTCACATTGAGGTGTATATATTGGTGTATTATTAGCAGGGTTTTATCTATGTGAATTAGCAGGGTTTTATCTATGTGTTGGTGTCATCTATCCCATATACAAGAAGGGAGATAGGTTGGACTGCAGCAACCACAGGGGTATTACGGTGTTGAAT
>KB672868.1:12326760-12488090 GCA_000349145.1 Anopheles dirus | reverse complement strand
CCCCGTATGTGTGGAAGGACAATGGAGGAGCCGCTATAATGATGAGCTCTATGAACTGTACGATGGCCTCACTATTGTGGAGCGCATTAGGCCGTCCACATGGACAGAGGAGGCGTGGTAGGCCCAGACTGAGATGGATAGATGGCGTTGATTCTTCCGCCAGAACGGCCAGAAATGATTGGCTGACGACGGCGCGCGACCGTGAGCGGTTCCGGAGTTTGTTGCAGCAGGCCAAGACCGCAAAGCGGTTGTAGCGCCTGATAAGTAAGTAAGTAAGTTATCTATGTGAATATGATTCAAAAACGTTCACTACTTCTGGACGAATTAAACCGGTATGTTTCGATCCGCCAGTAAGCGAATTCATTCCGTTCCACAAGATATCCATAAGTAACTGATAAGACTACGCCATAATTTTCTTTAAGCAAAGGAGCAGAAGCAGCACTTCTTTCAAGTGACGCAAATTTTATATTAAATTAGGCATGATTTCGTTCGAAAAACACAATACAATAGCGAAAGAAAGGACAAATATAACGATGTTTTCAATAGGGCACACGATGTCCTTTTCTATCCGTAATCTTTTGCTGACACTGTCTTTGGTGACACTGTCTTTGGCAAACTTACTAGCAGCACATTGACTTTAGCGAGAAATCCTGAGAAATTATTATTTATACAAGAAAACTTTGCTGCCGTGACTATTGTACCTAGCTGGTCGTTTTAGGAAAATCTTTCCGGTTATAACACCGCCCACCACAGCACCAAGTACGCGCCAGTCCAACGGCAAGAAAACCATTATGTTAATGATATTAATATTGCATCGTAATTAAAACACCATTTCCGTCATGCTGAATTTTAATCGCTTTTTGTATGATTAAAATTCATCGTGAAGCTTTTCCGGGCTCACTCCGGGCGGCCGGAGAACGGAGCGGAAAAAGCGCAAAAAGTCGCCCGCTGCAGTTGGGTTTAACTTTATTAGCGCAGGTGAAGACGCAACCGGGAAGATAATCCTCGGCGCTGGTTTTGCCCGGTACGCGGTAAAAAAAAGGTTGTTGTCGTGTGTTTTTCCCACCCCCCTCCCCCCTTTCTGTCATCCTGCTCTTGCGGGCGGACGGCACTGAGTGACAATATTTAATCCAGCACTAATCCTATCCTCTTCGGCGACCTTCACTGCTCTTAGCTTTCGCCAGATTATGCTCGTTTCGTACCTTTTGCTAGGGCGCGCTTGTTTATGTTTTTGTTTCGATTTTTTTTGTTGTCGCTACGGGAAGAAGAGTGCAAAAAGTCCCGAACGTCGAACACGTGCACTGTTTTTTTTGCTGACGCCATGATTCCAGACAGCAAATTAGGAGCGATTGCTGGCCGCGGTCAGTTTAATATGGTGGAAAAGGTAATCAGGTTTGTCCTGGCCTGGTCCACGCCGTCCCGATCCAATTTTCGTGCACGGGCGAGAAAAAACTAAACTCATTTGGCGCGTCTAATGTAGTTATAAACACAGAAATAACGAAACAGTTTAACAGCTAGATTACACAACGAAATCGTCCGCACCGATACGGCCATCGGAGCCGATCGCGCTGAGCCCTCTTTAAATAGGCAACGACGCCGGCGACGGTGTACATCGGGTTGCCGTAAAAGTGCGCAGATTTTCCGCTTCCGCAGCCGTTAGTTGCGAGCCGATGCGCCCGTTTTCCATTTATCGCTTCGCCCGCCGGCCGTTTGGGGCAACGGGTCCGGTTGCTGTAGCCGCCGTGGTTGCGGAACCGCTTATCCCGGGCGGCCACCTTGTGGGCGACCGTCCCCGAAACCCACCGGGCTTTGGTTGCGCTTTCTTCGGTAGGATAAATTTACATATCAAATTTAAACAAGCGCATGAAATTGCGGTTGATTGCGGCTGTTGGGTGTCTGTGTGTGTGTGTGTGTGTGTGTGTGTGTGTTGTGTGAGGGTGTGTACCCGAAGAAGGGCACCTTCTACCGTCACAAGGGTTTCAGGCTTGCAGGAACCCACCCGGTTGGTTGTGGTCGCAGGGTAAAAAAAGATAAAAACAGAGAGAGAGAGAGAGGGCGAGAAACAACGAATTGCCTGTCCGGAAATGGGTTAAATGGGTAAAGTTCCGGTATTTATTTTTACCTGGCACACCTTCGGCCACGTTTTGCGCAGCGTGAACGGTGTGAACAGCAGGGCGAGAAATGCCGGGAATCCAATTATATGCCGAAAAGTGGTCGGGAGCGTGGCTGCTCCAGAGGCTGCGGAGTGTGCTTTAGCGTTTAAAAAGCTTCTTTTTTTTTGGAGACTGAGAATGTTGCGTTTTTGTAAAATATAAATAAGTATACCACCCAGGCACAGTGCGAGTGTTTGTGACATGCAGGGCGTGTTTGATGTGAGAAGCAATCGAGGCGCTCTGCTCACCGTTCGTTGCGCGACAAAGAAAACGAGCTGAAAGTTATTAATTTCATCCATCAAATGTTTGGTCACGTTACGATGTCACACGCAATGGCTTTTCCATTACATGGAACGGGATCGAATTTCAGATATAATTGTCAATTACGAATTTTTACGAGTTTTACTGATTGAATGTGTTAAAAGATTGTTGTGTTGCTATTTCTTAGTAATAGAATAAAAGAATAAATGAATGAATAATACTTAAAAGTCATTGACAGCTCAAACACTCATCCAAGCATGCCTGGAGCTGGCTTTCCCACATCACGCGAGGCGTTATTGAAGGAAGCGAAATTGGATTTTGAAATTTGATGAGATGAGTTTCTGTTGAAGTAACGCATTAATCATAATTAACACGAGTTATGCGTGCAGAAGTAGAGAGAACCGTGTGATGCTTCAATATTTCATTAAAATGTATACTTTTGCCTTATAAATCGTACCGTATGCGATGCCTGACAGGGGAAGGGTATCTTCGCTCACAAAAATAATCAAAACACACACACACACACACGCGCACCGTAAATATTGCTCCGCAAATAGTAATCCTACGCCACGTGCGCAGGGTGTGTAGATTATTTTTTTCCTCATTTATCATCATAGAAAGAACAAATTGTTTTACGCTTGCCGTTGCTGACGCTGTCTGGGTTTGGCTAAGAACATGCGCCAAGAACTTGGGTCCCGGGCAAGTCTTCCCTACGGTGCAGTGGTAGAGCGTCGGAGCGGCCGTTACCTTTACCAGGGAACCCCGGTGGTAGACAAATAAAGTTTAATAGCGCAGATATGTATAATCCGACGGTGAGAATTAATTATAATGCTGCTAACCAGCGTGCGAACGTGTGCCGCACCGGGGAGCACCCTGTGGATTGAAACAAGATTTGATCTAGCCGGCCGGTTTGAGCAACCGCGCGGGAATGTGGTTTTCATGCTCACCCGACTGCCGCTACCACCACACGCACACCCATTTTCCCTCCCATCCGAGGACTCTATCAGCAATCAGTAGCCGACGATCGGGACATGCGGCGTTGGCATGGTAGCCTTGAAGGGGGTCGAGCTGCAGGGTTTGCTTAGACGCGCGTAGGTTCGCCGTTCGCTAACCGCAGAGCTGCTGCTGCGATTCTCCCGCGAGCGCTCCTTTATGATGAGCAGGCGATGAGGTGATGGTAATGGAATTTACTCACCATCGCCTGACAGCGGGCGCTACGTGGCTGGGCGTGGTTGTCCGGAGCGAAAGCCTGGGTTGTGTTTAAGCGAGCGTGAACCACGGACGCGTGACGGCTCGCACCGAAAACAATCTGCAGCCAAGCGCCGCTGGTTCGTTATCATAAATCGTCCCGAAAGTTACACTCTGTGGGTTTGTTTTCATAGTGCCGGAGTAGTTTAATGGTTGTGATAATG
Source organism: Anopheles dirus (assembly GCA_000349145.1). Classification (NCBI taxonomy): domain Eukaryota; kingdom Metazoa; phylum Arthropoda; class Insecta; order Diptera; family Culicidae; genus Anopheles; species Anopheles dirus. The sequence goes on along the minus strand of KB672868.1, from coordinate 12,484,264 downwards.
GAGTATGTCGTCACAGTCGGCAGTAGAGGAAAAATTAACAGAAAACTAACGACTATCGATGAGCGCTTGAGTTCAGAACCTGCTGGTTCTTTTAGTTTCTGAACTGAAGATGTCCAAAGTATGAGTTTAAGATAGTTTAGGAGTTCCTTTTCGTAACGTCAAACAAACATTGAAATTGGTTCTAGACAGCAGATTTAAAGCATACTCTTTACAATCAAAATTAACACCTCTTTATACATTATCTCCCCATCCATTTTTCACCGTGACCGTGACAACTTTCAGCGACCGTACCTGTTGCCCACCGAACAAACCGTTCCAGCAAAGGCATCCGGTAACGCCAGCCTTAAAAGCATACCTGATCAGATTAACAAGACAAGCCGAAACCGATGGTAAACGTTGATTGGTGGAGTCATTCGCTCGTCCCAAAAACCGCTCTCGACCGTACCACCAGGCACCAGCCACGGGCGCCATATGGTCGTCGGGTTTATCACAAACCCCCGATGGGCCGATGTTTGGAAGTATTGGAATTGACTTGGGGCACGGTCTCTGGAGGATCGAAGCATGCAGAAATGAAGACCTAGCCGGGCGATGGAGCCCGCTGTCACCGCTCGTGCACTCTCTGCACAATCTGTAATGGTTGCCGTGCCGTGGCAGAAGGAAACCCATTTCCGGATCGCATGTTTACGGCTAATGCACTTGTGTGTGTATGTGTGTGGCGGTTTTTTCTTCATTTCACAAAAATTCGGACTCCACCTTTGCAGCGCGCCACGTAACTGATTTCAGACACGAAAGCAATTACGGGCAAGCAGCTGCACCGCAGTTCCTGGGCATTTATGTGGCGGCGGCTTTATGACTGGCCCTGAGTGGCTGAGGTTGGTTGGCGCTCGCAAATAAACACAGGAACTTGTTGTTTACACGGCAACTTCGGCCGTTCGGTCCGTTGACGAGAAGTCTGGTAAGGTAATCAACAGTTTGCTTACCGTTTCCGGTGCTAAATATTAGTTCAGCGCGTTTTGCTGTTCGCGGGTGGCGTTGCAGTACGTGATTTGAGCATTGTGGGGACGTCGAGGAATGCAGAGTAATTTGTTTTAATAATGTTTTATTAGCACATTTTATAATTCGCTTCGTTAAACGTTTTTGATTAGCGTACAACTTGAAGCACGTCAGTACGTGCCGGACATTTGATGGGAAAGAGACAACGATGAGTTACTGTGAGTGTCAATATAGGGAAGTTCTCACTTTAGTTCTCAGCGTGATGATAGAGATGTTCCTTAGTACCGAATGAAACAATTCTTCTTTTGTAGTTAGTGTAAAAAGGTAAGCATATCGCATTCGAGCTCTCTGTCCGCTTCACTTCGACGAAATAAAAGGTAAGCATTCAAATAGCATCAAATATTTCGTGATTAAAATGTTGTGATGACATGACGTGAACTCAGTATTGTGATGACAATATGTTGGTTTAAGTACTTTTCGCTGTATAAAAAAAATATAACACAATGCACCTAAATTACAATTCAATAAGTGGAAACGGTTGATTCTCTTTCTTAAATACACCGATTAAACACTCTAAAATCTGTTTTGAAAACCCTCGAAAACATCTCACCAATATACGAAACATCTCTCACATGGGTCGTCACGGTTTCGTGCTCGATTCCTTGGCCCCCGTCTGAAATGGAACCGTTCCAAGTGACAGATTTGCATAGCTTCGGTTCTCTTGAAACTGTTTCCTCTTCACGTGTCGCTTGCGTCACGCTGAGCACTATTCACTGCCGCTGTCATTAAAACATGTAAACGAAACTAAACATTCGTGAACGGTCTTTTGTCCGACCGTTCGGTCCGAAACGACGCAGAACAAGTCCGAAAATTGTCTCCCATCCTTATGCCCGGTAGCTCCAGTCCACTCTCGTGGATTGACTTGAGTGTTTCGCTCCTCCACCGTCCTGTCACTCGAAAAAGCTTTCTGCGAGCAAATACTCACGCTCACGAATTGTTTGGCCGGCCACTCGATAAAATCAATATCGATTTGCCTACGGCACAGTGTGCGAAGTAGGAGCTCCGTTTGTGGATGTGTTGTTGTCGGCAAAAAGTAACACAAACCAGAAGAGGAAACTTTCGAGCGCAGTTGTTTGCCGAAATGATTTTTCCGTCTCTTTAGTGCATTGAAGAGCTTATAAAACACACACACACACACACACACACACACACACACGCACGCAAGTCCAGACGGTCAGCAAATAGTGGACCAAATAATAAGCATCTGGCAACCCGGGGCGTTGCAACGGACGAGGGACTGGGTTTTCGCCCAGTTCCCAGTTACGTTCAGATCTGTGACGCTCCAAAGGATCGATACGTTTGACTTCCGCCGAACGCGCGAAGAACCTCCCCGAAGCGGGGCTTACTTAACGAACAACCAATTACCGGCGGGTAGGACGGTAGTAGTGCAAGTCGTGGGACTGGAAGCAATTTCACTAATTACGCAAGCGTCACCCACGCCACCGTCCGGTACGTTTGGCGACGTAGGCGTTGGACGCGCCTGAGCTGAGAGGCTGGTACAGCGCTCTCGAAAAAAGCTTCCCTTGCTTGGCTTAATGTCCTGCTCGACCCCGCGCCGTACTGGAGTGTCGGAGTGTCCAGCTCGAAACGGAATGAGCATTCGTTGGTACAACGCCGGGTACGCCGGGCACTGCATGCCCCACGACGGTTAGAGATAGCCTGCTTGGATGCTGTGAGGCTGAAGTGAAAAGTTTATTATCACTAATACCGCCTTTATACACCCCTTTTGCGCGGCGAAGGGAGAGTAAATAAAGGACGAGGATTTAATTCTATTTGCCCAAAACATCCGGTCCCGGACCCGGTCCGTGCGCGTCCCGTTCAGGCGTTCTTTTGTTGGCGGGGTCGGGGTGACGAAAACAAAACAAAAAATCGGACCGAAAGGAAAAAGTCATCAATGGGGAGCGATCTTTTGAAATCACACTTATTATTACGGTCACGGGCTCGTTTGTTGCACTTTGCCGGGGTTTTGGCGTGATCGGTGCGGGGCTGGCAGCTTTTTAATTGGCGAAAATAATCGGCTTTTTGCTGGTGTTATCCTTCATTACGACCCCCTGAGAGGGAGAGAGAGTGTGTGTGGTCGTTTCCCACCCCACCCCATATGCCGGAGCCACTGTGCCACGCTATAAATGATGACAGATTGGTGCAGCATATTTACGAGCCACGGGGCCGAGCCCGGGTCCCAGTAAAGGCAGTGCAAAAAGCAGAACCAGATAGCCTTCCCACAATACAAACACACACCCGCCTCCTCTCGGCTCGGATGAAGGATGAGACGGCCGGGAATGGGGGAGAGAGAAACGATCAAATGCACACCACCAGCGCAAACCACCGGGGCGTGAACCGTGCCGTGGGGGCGGAGGCGTGACCCCGTGAAGTCTCGGGCTCGCTCTGCTGATGGCGATATGTCATTGTGGACATTGTCGGAAATGGGAACATTGGGAAAACATTATCCCCCGGAGCCGGAGCCGGAGCCAGAGCCGTTCGGGTCACCCACACCAACAAAGCCACACTCCGAGCCGGAGACCAGAGCCGGGAGACCAGAAATCAGTAAGTCCTTGTAATGAGTGATATTTAAGGCGACAAAATTAATGACTCCCCGTTGGTTTTGCTGGTCCGGGCGAAACTTGGGGGCGGGGTTTGACTTCGTTTCGAAGGGGGGAAGCGCTGTGGTTTATTGGACCAGCTGGGTGGGGAGTTAAATCTGTTTTCGGGGCGAGCGGGGGTGGCAATTTGGTGGACCACTTTTTCGAACTGGGAGGAATTGGTTTGGCGAGCCGGTTTTGGGCGCGATGGGTTCGAATTGTTTTGTGCAGGTCTTGCCTCGTATGGATTCGGCTTTGAAAGGGTTGAACAATGGACGTAATGCGCTTCGTTTTTCCCATTTTGTCGACACAGATCAAAGGTTTGTGGATCGGCAATAACTGTTTGTAATTGAATGGTTTGAATTGTATATAGAATGCCTTTGCATGGAGTTTTGGAAAATGTGGCCAATGTGCTGGGTTCACTTTGATGTTCGATGGTCCTCTATAGTCTATGAAGAACTAATAATATGTTATACATAAAAGCACTTTACTCTGCTTGTATGCTATTGGAATGACTCTTTCACTTTCTTTTTCCGTCACTATGTATAATATAACGCCACTTGTTCAATGAACGATTTAATCCCAAGCAAATTTTTAAGTCTTTTAACAAATTTCCGTTAGCAAATACAACATATTTTGGACATTTTAATAATTGCGATAAAAAGTTTTACAACAACGATTTTAAATTGCTCTAAAATTGTTAAAAAAATGCCTCAAATGTATAATTGTAAATATGTTATTACAACTTTTAGTTATATACAAAAAATACAAAAAATAAGATTTTTGATACAGCTTGCTTAGTTTTTCTACTTCTCTATCCTACTGTGGGTATTGGGACAAAGTTAGTGAGTTGTTGTGTAAGAGAAAAAATCATTTGTGCCAACCATATGTGCTGCAAGCTAAAGGAAATACATAATAAATCTTTGCTGATTAAAATTCAGCAGTATTGCTAAAAATCCATGCTTTCAAACTCATTTTAAATTTGGAAGAAGCTCATCAATTAAAATCTCAAATCCGATCAAATGACCACTTGGTAGTGACAGTGTTAAGCACAGTGGTTTGTCTACTATGTTTTCATTTAAAAAAGTGACGTATTTATTGACAGATCACATAAATTCTGATACAAGGCTTGAATCCAAGACTTGATTCTTTGACCGGAAACCGTAAATGGAAGCTTTTAATCAAAAGTATGTAATGTATTATGAATCTTGCGAAGCTATATTACCAATAACAATGGAAGAAAACATCGTTACGATTCTTACTTGGAACAGCAAATAAAAAAACCCTTTAAAACATGAACAAATCTCTCAATCGCGAAACTACTGTCCCGGTTCAGTGCACTCTTTTTTTCTATCCCTTCCACATCCTCCAGCCATTTGCGCTTTTTCACACTGCATCCATCAACACATGCGCCTGCTGTGCGGCACTTCTCACTGCGCCATCTCGTTTCCATCTCGGCGCTAAACTCTTTTCCCCTACTTGCACGCGGCTCGAATGAAAGTTGATTAAGTGGAACTGAAATTATGCTCCCCCGGTCGTCCCGAATTTCGTTAGCACACAAACCCGCACCACCGTGTGTGTATGATGCCGTTGTTCTTGTTGTATCTGCTACTTTACACGGCCGTCCCCGAAGCGCCACTTCATCCGCCTGTGGAAGCGGAACATCTCGGTAACAGGAGCTGCCGTTGCGCGATCCCGACGCGGCTCACTGTAAGATATAACACCAAGCAAACGAGCGACGAGCTTGCTGTTCTACTTACAGCCGAGCCGTGTGCGAGATGGTTCGGTGGTTTCGGCCCTTTCGTCGTCCAGTTGCTGCATACACACACACACACATCCACACAACACCGCACGTTCGGCACTCGGCGAAGGAGAATGCAATTTTGTGGTGACCTCCTCATCCGCTCCGTTTTGCTGATGGCACTAGTTTTTTTTGTCTATTCTGTTCTCACGCTCACTTTACATAATTCCGTCGTATGCTGGATCCATTGACTGACAGGCGAATAAAAAAGAACAAACACACAAAAAAAAACTCAAACGGGCATCATTTCATCAAGCATCCTTCCGTGTGCGTGGCTCTTCTTTTTCGTTTGCCTCGGTTGGTTGCCTCGGTTTGATCAAATTAATCCCAGCTAGATGCTGGGATCGGGCTAGAAGATGGATGTTCTCACGTACACGTGCAACGATAAACCTCGGCACGGACGGAACGGGTGGACCCGCAACGCACGGCCATTTGCATGGCCATGGACAACCACACGAAGCCTGTCTCTCTCTCTCTTTCTCTCTCCCACCGACGCTCCCGGGGGGCAATAAAATGAGCGAAACTTTTGCCATCCGGATGGATCTAGTTTTACCGGGCTGCACCGTTGCGAAACGGTCATCAATCCGTTCTCATTCTTTCATCCCAGCCCGGACCCCGGCCGGTGCGAAACTTTCGGTCACACAAAGTTCGCCGGAAACCATGTGCGAATCCCCCATGTGGTTTGATACTGATGGTTGCCCCCTGTAGGCCTTACTTTCGGCCCAGATCGACACTATGAAGCGGGCAAAAGTTGCTCCATTCGACCACCGGTCCGGTCCCGGCGCTTTGGAAAATGGGGTTTGCAAGGTGGTTTTCCACGCTGGCAGGCAACGATGTGCTCATTAGACACACTGGGAAGATAATTTGAATGCAAAAAAAAGTAAAAAGAGAGAAGGATTGCACTAGAAAAAAGGCAATATAGGCCCTTATGTGTTGCAGAAACCCGTGTCAAGTATCGTCTGGAGGTATTAAGTACATCCCTCCCCTTTCGGTATGTGTTAAATAGTGTTTTGTTTTCGCTAACGCTAACATGCGTCCCGATCGGAAGCATAGCAAGCAGCAACGGTGTGGGCAATTTATTAACGTTCCCATGTGCGGATCACCCTGTGTCTCGACCGCTCTGGCTCATAAATTCTGCCTATAAATCATACCAGTTAACCACGGAAGGCATCGTTAAAGCCCTCGCGAACCGTGTCCCTGAGAGGGAACACACAGTACGGAGCCCTCTCCACTTAGCTCCAGTGTCGAAACAGCACGGAAGCTATTATTGAGCAATAGTTTTATTCCCAACCCCACTTCCCGGACAGGGCAGCGCCCGATTTGGTGCGTGGTGCATGATTTATGAGCCCGCAACCACCGTGCAACCGATGGACATGTCTTGCCACGTTCTCGGCGCGGTTGTGGCTGCCGGCACCCTCCCACGGGTCGGGTTTTGGGGTCTCAAGAAACGTCACTTTCTTCGGTTTCGGTGTGCGCCTGTCAATAATGGACGGACGACAATGATCGGTTCCGGTTCCGATGGAGGCAGTCGGTACCGAAACCGTCACCGTTCGGAACTTCGGCTCCAAGCCACCTGCCCGACCTGACGAAACCAAACTACGTCGGTCGGTTCGAAGTTGGTCGGGTGGTGCATGGAAAATTTTACGACCACCACCACTGAATCGAACCCGACGCGGTGACCCAGATACGGACACAATTTGAATACGAAATTCCACTAAACCACCGAATGATTCCGGCGATTCGGATGCGTTTAAAATATGCATAACATCGGCCAACCTTCCGGAACACGGCCGTGCGACATCTGGGCAGTGGAGCGGATCGAAGCGGGAAAGGTTTACAAGCGTTTTGTTGAATTTATCGGGAAAGCGTTCCCGTTCCCGTGTGTAGTTTCCCAATCGTACCACACTCCCTTCAGAGTGTGTGTGTGGTTTGGTGTGGTGTGAGGAAATTATTTTCCAATAAATTGAATTAGGACCTTCGGGTGGTGCGTTTTATTGCCGAAGCGAAAGGTTGATGGATTTTGATGAGATTGAGCAGCTTAGGCGGAGAAGGCAGTTCGTTGGAAAATTGTGCACGGGTGCTGTGACTCAAGTTTGGCACGTTTTTTTTTGTTATTAACCTTACGCGGACATACATGAGGGTGTGCGTGTGTTTGTGCTTTCTCGGGTGCTTTTATTGAGAGGGCGCTTTGAAGGGGCTTTGAGAGGGCCATCAAACGGGTGCTTAAATTGTCTCATTAAATTTTCACAAAGTGTTGTGTGGTTGCGCGCGTCGGTGTTGGATTACGATGGTGGTTTTTTTTCTTTCTCCGGCTGCACACCGGGGGTGTGTGTTTGCGTGTGGACATATTGAGAATGGCGATGGAAGCCGTTTGTTCGGCACGATGCGTGACGCGACAGGGCAAAGCCAATTAAGCGACACTTAACGATAAGATGGTTGTCAATTATGTGGCGGTTATTCGATTGCCGTTTCGTTTTCTTTGAGAGCGAAATACGATGAGCAGTGGAGATGTTTCTATCGTTGGTGTTTGTTGGTTTAATTATTTGAATTTTCTATGTAATCACTCATGCAGTGTTTCCTTTAATGAGTTTCATCCCTTTTATGGGCTACTCTAAAGAATCCTTCTGCAATAAGTATTCTGTATTACAATCGAGTTTCTATTCCATTCTGTATGACACACACACTATGAGAGCATATAGAAAAGGACACACACAACAGGATCCCATATATGTATAAGCTTGAAGACTGGTACTAGCGAGTATTCCAAAATTCTTCCAATACATTGACACATTCTATTCACTGAAAAGTGAAATGCAACATTGCCGATTGACAAAGCAACGTCATCTGGATAGGAGATGAGAAAATAGTTATGCAGGTAAGAGTAATAACGATGGCGGTCAATTACGTAAGTTGATATGTCTAAAATTAAGTTGAATAAACACAAGGATATACAAATCCGTGATATTACGCCTAACATGTTTTTGCTAACATTAAAATTACGGTTAAACATCTTTTAAGATTTGCATTTCATTGTTCAATACGAGATATGGTTCCTAATCGAAAAGCACTCTTATTCTGAACTTCTCTAGAACTTCTGTCAGTCTATTCATATAGGGAGATGCCTTCGATCTAGTTCGATGTGATACGTTCTTTCTTCTGCTTAGAAAGGCATTTTAAAGTTCTCTCTCAAGTCAGAATACTGATGGCAAACAGATTTGTGTATTTGATATGACATTTTAACAAAAATGTATTCAATACATCGCAACGGAAAACAATCGTCAATATCAATGGGAAAAGTATGGGAAACAGATTTGATTATCCTAAAAATTAAAAAGCGAATCAAACTATTCATTCAGTAGCTCAACACTGCTTGTACACATCGGAACCATTGGTTTCCGCATCCTAAACATTTCCTTAGTTCTTCAACCAAAACGTATCTTAAAAGAGAAAAAAGTAAAAGAGTTGAGAAAAACATTGAAAAAACAGCAACCAACATCTGGCAACAAGTGCCAACGGTGCAGCTTTGGTCCCGGCGAACGGTTTTCGCCCCGTGATATTCGCTTCGTCCGCGACACGACAGGACAGGACAAACTTTTCCACCACACCCAGCCGAAGCCCATCGTTGAGATGTTTCGCTTTTGAAATTCATATCGAAGTGCAATCGATTTTTGCACACCGGCACTTTGGCTCTGTTGTGCTGTTCAAAAACAAAACAACACAGAATGGAAAAGAGAGAGCGAGAGCGAAAAAACACCCTACGAAAGCAAAACTTCAACAATGTTTTCTTTGCGCCAGCAAAAGTTTCCTCCTGTCGCTCGTAGATCGCAAATGGAAGCCGCTGGCTGCCGGCTCGGTCCCGATGATGGATTGTGTTCAATTTCGCTCGGATTACATCGCGCGAGCGACGATGCCCCGGCCTGATAACACGAGAAACCGGACCACCGCGTGCAAAGTTAGATCACTTGCTTTTATGCGTCGGTTAGCTCGCGCCCGGGCGCAACAATGAAGCCATCGACAGAGATTGAAGAGTTCGCTCTTCACCTTGGTCACTGGTTTCCTGGGAAAAGGGGTAAAAGTTGAAATTAACTTGGGCGCGCGCGCGCGCGCCCGCGTGTGGGATGAAGTAAAAACAATGGATTTGGTTTCACATCCGCCCGTTCGGAGCGGCACTCGAGTAAACACATTCCGCACGCCCCTGAGCAACAACCGGAAGCGCGGCGTAGTTGTGAGTGTGTGTCACCCAGGCAAGATGGACAGCTTCGAGAGGGGAATAGGGCCATCATATGGGTGGGTGGTTGGAATTCTTCTAGAATCTCGGTCCCGTTTCGTCGAATGGACGACACAATGGGGAAGGTAGCCCCGGACGGAAATGACCGCCACAGTAAGTTGATTAAATGGCAACTCCGTGGGCCTGTGTGCAAACAAGCAGCTGGACGGGGCAAGAAGCTGCGCACGGTTTGCTGCAGCAAGATGGATCATTGATGGAAGGGAGCCTTACTGCCGTTCGCCGTTGTGTGCGAGTGCGAGCAGGATGACGTGAGGGAGACACTTTTTTCGTGCGCTCATGGCCTACTGCTAGGAACATCCAAGGAACCTGTGCCTGAGGCTAGCGCTCTGCTCTTCTAGCAGATTGCACGCGGAAGGTAAACGATAGGCAACAGTTTGCCTTCAGCTCCAGTGCGAGCGGGACGAACGAGTGGGTGGTGTCGGGCGCGGGAGACACGAGGATAACAAATCTGACCAAACTCCGGGCCGGAAATTAACATCCCGAGGCTTTGTCGGAGGCGAACAAGACGAACGAAAATAAAACACCCAACGGCAGGGCAGGCCAGCAGGAAATGATCACCGAGTGCCGCGTGGGCCAAAATAAACGAGTGGGCTGGTGTAAAGAAAACATGCGACCCATCATTATGCCCCGTCCCGGGCCCCGCGACTCCCCGCGACTCCTCGCGACCCGGGAGTTTTCCATCAATTTGCAATTTAACGGCACGCTCGTGGAGGTGGGAAAAAAAAACGCTCACAAATAGCCACCACAGCAGCCGGGTGGGTGTGGGTGTGTGTGTGTGGGTGAAAAATCAAATAATTTTCCCCGAAAATTGCACCACCCCCGTCCCACCGTTTCGGAGATACAATGGGGACGCCGAGGGACATCGGGTGGTCTCCTGTTGCGCCATCGTGTATCGTGCTCTTTCCCCCATATTGATATGTTTGCAAAAGTGTGTGCCACGTGCACGTGCCGAGGAGCCGCCGAATTCCACCAGGGCAACGTGGGGCTGGGCTGGAGAAACTTTTGCGTTCGTATGCGTTCTTTAATAATCGAAATACTATACTTTTTTCTTTGAACGCGGTCGGCACGGGCCCGGAATGTTGTGTGCCGGTCGGTTCGAGTGCACGCAAGTGTACGCACGAATACTGTGTCTGCCAAGCGACAGGTCCTGTTTCGTTGCGGAGGCTACGATTTGAATCGCACAGCAATGCGTAGCTTATCATTGGGTTTTCGTTTTCGTTGGTTTTTGCTCCACCGTACAAGATGATACTCGCTCATCCTGCTCCTGCGATCCCGTTTGCTTCACCTTCGCCGCATTCCACACTCTGGTTTTCCCAGGCCCCCCCCCCCTCCGGGTTTCACCTTGCTGGCGTGGCTTCCGCCCGCTCGGTTGTAAAAATGTAAAGGAGATAAAAATGAAGAAATATGCGCCGGGCCGCCTGCGGGAGAAACTTAAATCATAAATTTCTGTTTCGAATGGAATTATTTGCATTTTCCCTTTCCGGCTCGCCATGTAATGGAAAGTATGCGTCCGTTTACATTTCCTGGGATGTTTGTTTTTTCTCTTTTTCTCTCTCTTTCCGTTTTCTTGCAGTGCGCACGGGTTTTAGGCTGTCTTTTAGCTGTCTTTTGTAGTTGTATATTTGTTTTCGCCGCCCGGTGTACATGTTTCCACCGTGGAAATGGAAAATAGTATCGAGTGAACACTCGTCCGAGAACTTACGCGGAGGAATGCGGGAAGGTTAGCGGGTTTCGACTTTCCACCCGCGGGAAAGGTAATCATTTCATGAAAATTGCAATCCCCAACCGTGCTGTATGGGCGAGAGGATTTTCTTAGGATTATCTGACAGAATAATGAAGAAACATTAAGTGTGGATTTTTATGCGAAAGGGACAGAAACTACAGTATCATCCTTTAATACCACTTTGCTACCAGTGGTATGTTAGAATTAATGTTAAATCGCCCATCCTAAGGTGATGTTTGTTGATTTGAAATTACATTTGTGTTCTCCTTATAATAGCTTGTTATCTTGAAGACATTCGCGTACTTTGTGGGGTAAATCCGCCACCCAAACGCGTTAGTAATGCTTTATTATCAATCCATCCGTCCTGTTGTATAAATGAGAACATCGTTTATACACCAAAACCTTAGAGAACAGTGATTCTTGACCAAAGCCCTAGAAAATAGTGATTCTGTACCAAAACCCTAGAAAACAGCACGAATTATTTTAAGTGATTTTTCATTCTTTTCGGGTGAATTCTAAAAAATCAGATCAGGAATATTCCAGAAATATAATTAAACTGACAAATAAAGCGTTTCTAACACATTGAAAAAGCAGCGGTGTGATGCAAATTGCATACTTTTCGGAGTAAGCTTGAGAAGCGAGCTTAAAGTATGCAATTTGAATGAGAAATGCTTTATCAACGTGTTATTGGTTTCGTTCCTGCATTACATCCTTATGCCTTGCCTGTTGTTGAAAGTTTTTTCTCTCATTTTCCTCTTATCAATGTTTCATTTTTCGTGGCTGAACATCCTTTACAGTTCTATGAGATTTGAACCCAAAAAAGGCCAAAAATTCGATTGTAAAATATCAGACACCAACGATAAGGTCATATGTCTAATTTCATATTCTTCAATGTCCAATGTCCAATGTCACATATCTATTGTTATAAAACTCCGAAAAAAGCCCACCATAACAATCAAAAAGCTTTGATTGGAGAAAAGTTTGACAAATTCAGGGACATACGAGAATTGATTTAAAACAATCACTTGGTGGGAGTGTAAAGCACACACGGTTTGGTAATGAAAGAAAATACAAACACTCCCCGATTGTTTTCCATATTGAATGGAATCGTGTTTGCATGCGATAGGTTTAGCATTATAAAATAGTGGGTTTGTTTACCCCCCCGTGGTACGATTTACTACACAACTCTAGCGGTCGGTATGTTTTGGAGGTAGTTTACGTTCCCATGCAAATTCCAGCCATCCATTTGCACGGGAAATGTATGATAACTGAGCCCTGTGTTTTTCTATTCCCGGGTTTCGGTTCCGAACGTGCCGCTGCCGCGGACTACACATCGAAGGGATCACGTGGATGGCGGGGCAATCGCGGAGCGATTGTGGTTGGCGTTGATGTTAACTTTACACACCCCGAACCCGAAACCACCATTCGAAACGTGGCGGTCCATTCCCGTCAAAACCGCGCCAAACGGCCCCGCGCGGCACTGAATGGTTGAAATTCACGAAATAATATAACGAACAATTGAAGAGTAAACAAAACGAGAACGAAAATGAAAAAAAAAACACATACACACACAAAAGGACATAAACACACTGACACTCGGTAAGCACGCACCCCCGTTTCGCAGGCAATCGGGCATTGTGTCGCGTTTTAACACGCGGCGCCAAATAAATGTGGCATGTAGTGCGCATAAATATACACATTTCCATGCAAATGGGCGCGCGCAGTTGGCTCCCCGCCGTATTGAGTGGCAACTGTTGGCAACTATGGGAGGCACCGAGCAGGCTTTGGTGCTATTGTGCCTCACTATTGTTGACACTGGCATCAGTCTTATTACCGTGGAGGCGGCAGCGGCAACATTTGTTTGTTTGCAGGCTGTGTGTGTTTTTTTCTGCTGTTCGCCCGTTTCTTTAAACCAGTTCGCATGTTCGGTTAACCGGGAATGGGAAATGTTATTTCGGTTATTATTTTTTCACACAATTCGCACCTCCCTCGGGGCGGGGGACGGAACGGGACACATTCAAATGTGCTATCTGTGTGCGTAGTTTCATGGGCGTAGCGAGCGGCAAACAAATAAATAAACCCATCGTCAGCAACGTCAGCAGGGACGGCCGGGCCGGGGCGCTGCGGCCTGTTTTTGGCAATAAATCAACATCACATCACATCGACACGGGGGCTTTGCATGGCATCACGTAGAGTGCAGATCGTCTCATAATCTGAATACGATGCCGCACCGGTTCCATTTGGAAGGAGCCACACACATACCGTAACTGGACTGGGGGCGAAGAAATGCCTAAACGTCAGACAAGTCACGTGAAACACTCCATCATCGTCGGCTGGCATCACCGATTACTGTGGGGGATTAAAATATAAATATACATCACAGCAGGGCGGCTCGATTCCGCCCGTCATGGTCATTCCGAAGACTCTACCAAACGCACCGCTCGTCTCGGCTCACTCATGCCCATCTCATTATTCATGCCATCTGCTGGCCCGTCAGTGCGTGGCAGAAAGCTGGAAAACAGTCCGCCGGGGCTTGATGTGGCTCACTGATGAGGGGTGTGAGTTTGCCACGCGCCACGGCGCCCGCCACAAAAGGTGACCTCATCCTGGCCGGGATGACTCCGCGACAGTCCAGCAACCGGAACTGCCGGTGTCGAGATTTACAGGACGCAGCTTTGGCATTTGCGATTTGCACTGTACCGGAAAAGTGGTTTGCTTAATCGATTCTTTGCGGTGGCACGCTAGAATGACAGCTGAGAGCATCGGAACTGACAGCTGAGAGGCTGCCGAGAGATGCATTCACAGCCACAGGAAGTAGGCCGGTTAAAATATGTATAGCCTGCTGCTCGAACTGTATAACAGCAATTCGTCGCCGGTGTCGCTCCAAAGAATAGTCCTCACTGTGCTTTAACCTGCAACCTGCACAATATAACATTATTGCCCACCTGTAACGAGATTAGAAGCGGAGGAAAAAAATCGAACGTTAACCATATGAATCGCGTACGTGAGCCGGATGCAATGTTGCGAAAAAGGACAATAAAACGAAGCTTGTAATTTATCTAATGCCTCCTAGCGAGGAAGGCTCGCAGGTCAATAAAAAATTCATTCATCGCAAGCTGCATACTTTCATCCTCCAATAGTCAATCATGAATCACATCATCATCATCACACACACACACAAACGAACGCTGGCAAGAGGGCAAGGATGCTGCGCATTTACATAACCCCACCGCTTAGCTGGCCGTGGCCGCGTTTGGCGCGCCGGAAATGGCCTTGGACTAGCTGTGCGAGCCGTTTCGCTCCTATCGTGTCGATGCCAATACTAACGTGAAATGGAATCCAATTTCGCTGCCCAGCCAATCCCCCCCTCCAAACGCCCGTTCCCTGTACGATATACGGGTCGGGGCGCCTGCAAGGTATGCAATCTTTTCGCATTACGAAGATAAAGTTAATGCCATTATCGTCGTTTCCGTTGGTTGGCCTTTTCTGCCCCCGGATGTGCGCGAATCACCACGGGATGAACCCGGGAAGAAGAAGCTGTCGAGACCACGGTGGGGCAAGGAGGCAGACGCCATTTCACTCACCCGCCGAAGGGTGTAACGGCGGCTAAAGAGTGAGCTGGAGCAAGAGAGCTGAGAAGAAGAGCGGGACAACAAAAAAAGGAAAACAAACACACTCACTCACACCCAGCGGTGATGATGGCGCTGCCAACATTATCATCATTCCCATCATCGCGTCCTGATCATCGCGATGGCCTCGTTTGGATAGACACACACACAGACACACACGCATGTAGCTGAATCGAGATAAAATCGGCCCAACGAAGGGCAGCAATGGTTTGCATGTGCGTTCCCCGAGCCGCCATATGTGATGGCTTCCTCCACGCGTCTCTGTGTGTGTGTGTGAGTGTGAGGGGGAGGGGAGGTGCGTGAACGGGCGTGCGGACGTGCGACGACGACGTGCGTGATCTCGATATAATAAATGAAATCGAGTTAAAATTGCATACTAACAGGCGCCAGCCAAACCACGGGCTGCTCCGTTCCAACGCGTGTGCCCTGACCGTCAGTGTGGGTGGGTGGGTGGGTGGTGATGAGAAAACTGTAGCCCACGACCGCAGGCGCCAGCCGACGTTGTGCGTTTCGCTCCTTGTCTTTCCTTTGGCGGGAGAACGAGACGTGACGGCAGAGAGGCTTGGGGCGCTCCCGAAAGCGTGATGTGAGCAAATTTCCGGCCGAAGCGAAAGGAACGGGAGCGAGTGTGCGGCTATCATATCGTCTTTCTGACGCATCGGGCCCGAGACGGAGCGCTTCTGCATGATATGCAACAAGCTGGTTCAAAGCTCAACTAGCACCGGGTCGTAGGTCCATCGTCGGAGGGACGAGAGTGACGCGGGGACGGACGGTTGTTTGCGAGTCAATATTGCAATGATCTCATCGGTTCACCCGTGGGGGGAATTGTGCTACGTACACCTACACGAGTTTTGTGCCGACGTGGAAGTAATCTTGGCGAGGAAAAAAGGCAGAACTAGCTCATCCTCGGGAAAACTTATGGCATGAAGCGATAGTACGTGACGGAAGACGATCGTAATAAAATCAATTAGCAAGCCATTGCATCGTTGCACCGTTCTCCGGGATGCAGGATGTGTGTAGGAAGTGTGTTCCTTCGCAGCGCAGGGCACAAAAGAGAGTCAACATTGGCCAATAATCGTTTGTACAATAAATCGAGCAAATCGAGTGCAAGGAAAGCCCGCCGGGCGAGGAACGCTCTGATTGTGCGAAAACGGAAGAGATTAATTGGATTTTCATAATACATTCGCCGTGCCGACAGCGATGGAGATGATGATGATTATTATTACTGCCACGGCACATACGGCGCACACGTTTCCTCTCACGCTTCGCTTCGAATCGAATGGAAGGGGCTTAAAATCGATCAAACACCGGGCGCCTCCATTAGAAATTTAAAACACATCTGTATGCATTGTTGAAAAATGTGTCCTCCTTGTGGTGAGGTGGGAGGTTGTCCCTCGTAATCGGTAGTGTGATTCATACATTCCCATCGCTAAAAGTGCTACATCATCGCAGTACTAATAATCCGGGCTCCGGAGTGAAGCAATTTGCAAGCAAGTTTTCTCCTGGGTGGTGGCTACGCGTATGTAGTTTGTGCTACTTCTTTGGGCACGCACGTCCCCCCCCCCCCCTCAGCTGCTCATCAATACAAACGACCCACAATTCGTTAACGCTGAGCCCATGAATGTTTCATCATCCCGGCGTGGGCAGTGGCGCTCGGTCACGCCAGCCGCACGCAGCTTCTAAGAAAGCATAACTCCGCTGTGTGCGCCCTCAGATCGTGGCAGGCGGTGGGTGAGTGAGTGAGTGAAAAATGTGTACACATTAGCGGCGGTGGTGGTGGGATCGTTTCGCGGATTTCGCGCGCTACCAACTAACGAGCGTGGCTTACCGCAGGTGTAAAGAGACAAAACAGCGTGAAATCACCGACGCCACCACCGTGGGTTGGACGTGGGTGATGGTAATTGATGTTGAAAGTTTGAACTAATTAGAGTCCGCGCGGCTGTGTGTGTGAGTGTGTTTTGGGGGGGAGAGATGTCAATCGTACGCGACCAAGGCGTGTGTGTGTGTGTGTGTGGAAATGGGAAATGTTTGCCCCGCCTTAGGAGCGGTGGTAAATGGTTTATGTTTGACTAAACTCCTCCTAAGCGCACTGTTTGTACACTCGGCTGTGTGTTGGCAGAGGATTAGAAGTTGGTCGTGGCGTTTTGCGAGTAGTTTTGTGTTTTGCGGGATGTGAAATGTGTGGCTGGGAGCTTCGTTTGGTAGCTCGAGTCGAGTACGTGGAGCCGGTCATGACACAGGCAGGTTTTGGGGGTGATGAAAAGAAGCGTGCGGTGATGGACGAGTAAACTTCAAGTTTTTAAGCAACGTGCTGATTTCTGAACTTAGCTAACAAGAACATAATGGTTCTTTAATGGTAACCCATTGACATATTTCGGCAGATTGGGAGAACAGAAATGGGATTCGCATAGCTATTTAAAACTATCCGTCTAATATCATTCGTCTGCTGAAAGCGCAATTATACATACATTGTGAAGAAATAAGTGAAAATCAATCACAACGCTAAGAAATAGGTAATACAAATTGCATACGTTAGCTTTGTTCTTCCTTTTTGATGGATAACCTATCGAGGTTGGTTTCAACCTAAACCTAAACGGTCTTGAGATACAACTTCGAATAGAATGAAACCCCAAAGCTATAGTACCTTCCCCAGATAAAAAGCCATTCTAAGAAGCACATTTTTGAGAAGAAGTCAACCAAATATAGCAGTCTTTAGACTTCGCATCTCAGCAAAAGTTTAGACGAAAAATTTGATGATTTTACAAAGAAACGAAGGACATCATCTCGAATCATGGCTCCAGTGATTCAAGATGTGGCTTTAGTGATATTTGTTGAATTTATCTAAAACATATTTCCGACATTTTCCGTCGTACAACATTTTAAAGCAACTCTTGAAGCACGTTTGAAAAAAGAAAGCAGTAATAAGAGTAAAATGAGACTTCCTGTAGCACACCAGCCTGCTGATTATTGAACTCCCAGCGTTCGAAGCGTTTTATGGCACTGTGCGATGTTTCTGACAGGGAACGGATTGCAAGTGATTTCCATACATGTTCGAACTGGTGCCGTCGTCGCCGTCATCGCCGTCGAAGCAGCACCGGCACCGAGGAAAACTTTACCACGCGCAAATCGCACTCACCGCAGCCGGTAGGATTCACCAGGCAGATGCAAAATTTGGCCACGAACAGTTTGGACAAGAATTTGAGAAAAGTCGACATTCGGTGTGTCACAAACACACACACACACACACACACACACACACACACACACACACACACTAACCGGAAACTTAAGAATGAGCAGCTGCGAAGAAGAAAAAGGATGATAACAGGGCGCACATACACAGCTACGCCTGCAGACGTTTGCAGCTGACGTGGCCGGAAGATTATGTTATCCCGAGGCCAATCATCGATGCGAGGGCGAAGGCTTCCTTCGGTGGAAAACTTTCGCCACCGGTGGGGTGGGGGAGGTTGGACCGGAAGCGAACACGGCAGCGGCCCGGGCCCGACATGGGTGTGATTTTCAAGTGATTAACATCCATTATTCATAATTCACTCGCATTTCGCAAGTTCTGCTCCGAAGAGGGAACATGCAGCCGGGGCCCCGGGAAAAGTGGGCCAAGTTTTGTCATTTCCAAGTGGCTTAGGTTTAGTTAACGCTGCGCTCGGTTCGTGGTTTCGTGGGTTCTGTCGGGGGAAGGCACGAGAGAGTGTTCACGAAACTTCGCGCTTCACGCGGAAGCGCACTGGCGATCGATCATCGTTTCGCTCGTCAAACCGGTGCGGACGCGCCGCGTTTCTTCTGACTTCCGGAATGTTCCCGTTCGAGCCCGTTGAGGAAAACTTTTCGGCCCCGTCGTCAACTTGTCACGGGGCAGAAGAGAATTAGACGCCGCGTGATTTACGCCCGGCTAATCGTGGCCGATCATGGCTCCTATCATTCATCTTTCAGCGGTTTCGGCGTCGTAACGAGCGATTTAGCTTGAAGTCCCGAGCGTGAAATCGATCCAGAAGACTTAGGCATTTTTGTTAAGTTGAAGTATACAATTGAACTTTAAATCTAAACAAACCTTTTCATCCATTTCAATTCAGGTCCAACGTTTTGAGCACACCGTTTAAACGCAACTTATCACGACCAGAATGGCCGTATAATGTGGCTCGCTTCTCGCACCGGCGCTCTGGCGCGCTCTCTTGATTGACCGTCACCGACTTGATTAGCTTAATTAGAGCCCGAGCTGTGGAAAGAACCAACACAATCACGGGGCCCGAAAGTTTAATTACGTCGGTTCATGTCATCTGGCTCATGCTCCGCAGCCCTGGGGCGGGAGAGAGAACCGATCCCGATAACATCTCGCCCGGGCCGGGCCAGGCCGGAGCCGGGAGAATCGAATTTCGAGCAGGCGAGCCACGCTTCGCGGGTTATCGCGTCCTGCCATCGAATAGACAGTTCTGTCGGTTTGTCGCTCACTGATTAGTTTGTTCGTGGTGCGTAAATTTGTCCTCAATCCAGGGGTCCTGAGAGTGGGCGTTTGGGGTTTTGATGGGGGAAGAATAGATCAACCGCCGCCGATAGTCTAATTGTTGCGAAACATAAATATTAGCCGACTGTTGAGCGGTGGACCGTGGAGTTGGTTGGTTAAAAATCATTCATTGATTTTATTTCATAATATTTTGGATTTACTGAATTGTGGTTGAGTTTGTGAGGTATCATAATATTGGGTTTCCCTTCGTGAAATTTAAAAACAGTGTAATAACAAAAGTCCACTAAAGTCTCTCCAATGAAATTAAAATATGCTGATAAAATGTAGTTTTGTATGAAATTATATTGTAGAAGCTCTCAATATAACAAAGAGTTTTCTGAAAATACACAAAGATTATCAGAAACAATACAAACTCGACACTTTTTTTTGTTGAGAAATAATCAATTGATTCTAGATGTTTCCATCAATGAAACGTACTAAAATAATAGAAAAATCAAAACTTATCACATTGTAATTAAAGGTACGTTTTTCTAAGTTTAGTTTGGGTAGAAATGTATTCAAGTGGAAAAGTTAGTTAGTTGGAAGATGACATTAATTAGGTCCTTATGTTTCCTCAGAAGAAAATGTCCGATTCCACCTGGTTTAAATCAAAACAAGACGTATGAATATATAAATATTAAATTCAATGCTTTGTTCCTAATTCAGACAACTTTAGCATTTGATCATTAAGTTTATTTTATTTATGATAAAGTGCTTGCTCTCGATTTAACCGCATCTACTTCATAACTATCGGTTAGGTTTAGAATCATAAAACCACAATAAAACCCAAACGATCGCCATATCCTGCCATACATTACTTTTCCGGCGGTTTGAGTTCAGTTTCCACAGCAAAAAAAAGAGGCACACAGTTGATTAATAGCCATTTATAATTATGTCGGCGGGTGAGGTCAACCTGTCAACACTCCTATTTATTTCGTTTGCAGCCCACAAAACATTGCGCAACCGGTTTGAGCTCAATCTGCGGTTCGGTTAGGTGAAACGCTCAAACATCGCCGCGCGTTCCCTTCCCATCGCGAGCTGCCACGCCGGCGATGCCGCTGCGAAACATCGATGAACTCCCTCCCTCCCTTCTCAAACACCCATTTCCGACGTGCAGGCCGCATTTTTAATGGCAATTAAAAATGTATGCAAATCAAGAATTTAATCGTCCATTTAACCGTGCCCGTAACCATCACCGTTCGATGTTTGCTCATCGAAACGCTCCGCTCTCGGGCGCCGCTTCCGCTTCGGTTCACCCTTCCCGTATCGCGAGCTTGCGATTGCGATGCTTTTCAAATGTAAATTAAGTTGTTCGAGCAAGTCGTTAAAGGCATTTCGCTTCGAGCGCCCGCTTGGGAGTGTGGTGAGTTGGTGTACGACCCGCCGGCGCTTGTTCTTGGTGCGCTTCGGGGAGTTCTTTAAGGACATGATGCAAGAGCCTTCCAACCGGAAGCCATTCGACCGAAGGGCAGCCACATCGTCAACGACAAGCCAAGGGGTTGCTGTGTGTGTGTTTTTTTTTCTGTTGCGCGCTCGTCTCTCCTAATGGGCCGATCGTAATAGGAAACGATTGGAAACCCGGGGGGCAGGGGCACGGGAGTGGTGAAAGAGTGAAGGCTTTCCACCCTCTCCCCCCGTCGCTTCGATCGATCGGGGCCCCATTTGCCGGGGGCCCACCGAAGGATTCTCATAAACATCGGCACGGCACGAACGAACTCGAAAAGAATCCATCGATTATCGCTTCGCTTTTCCACGCTTTTCTCATTTCCCGGTGGCACCGCCGCCGCACCCTGGAGGAACCGAGCGCTTCTTCTTCTTCGGCTGCTTGCTCCCTTGCCGCTGGCAATCGCCAGGCATCGATCGATTAAAAAGAAGCGAACCGGCGGCAAAAGCCTTCTCCGGCGAGCGAACGCAACGGCTAACTGGGGCGTGAAACGGCACAAAAGGGGATGGTTTCCGCTAGTTTTTTTTTGTTGTTGTTGCCGTTGTTGCTCTCTTAGCACATCGCCCTGGGGGAGGGGGCATCGGCTTCCGCCCTGGGTGGTGGTTTTATTTTATTTCATTTTAATCTCCACCCGAAGGCTTCGTGCTGCGATGTCAAAATGATCGCAATCGAAGCGCGTTCGGCGAGTGAAACGACGGATACACCCGACGCGGCCGCGTACCGGAGCCAAAACAAGTGATTAATTAGAAATGACAGGAAGTGAAAAGTGGAAATCGTCCTCGTAATGACAGATATTAAGGCACCGCACTCCACTCTCCGCCCGACAGCTGACGGGGGAGTCGTTGAGTCGTTGCTCTCCGCCACTGTTCCGGGTCTTCGTGTCTGTTTCGATCTTCCTGCTTTATTGCCGGCGGGTGCCGGGTCTCGTCGTGTCGCTCGCTGGTGGAGCGCCGGTCGAGTGTCTGGCACGCGAGTGAAATTCATTTAATTGGACTCATCATTTGCATTAGCGCAGCCCCCGGGAGGGAGAGCTGACACGCGAGGCGAAACAGGTGCCGACGGAGCGGTGCTCGGAATTTAACTCGATCGAATGGAAATTCCAGTAGACGGCTCGCGAAATAAGACACTTGCGGCGGTGTGGAAACGAACTGCCTCGGGGCACTACGCTCGATTGAATGGCCATTGGGGGAACATTTTATGGCAATAAACTATAAACAATAAGTAAATTTAATGAAATAATGAGTGGATGTTAAAAGATATCAATTTGCAATGGAAAATGATATTCAATTCAATTGTTTTCTTAATTTGTAATCGATGTTTTTATTCTTATTTCTATGTTTCTTTGAACTGATGTTAGAAGGGTTTTTTTTTCATACTCTCAGACTGTCATATTAGAATTCAGAACTATTAAAGTTTGAATTGTTGGATGGATTGACCCTAATTTAAGCGGAGTCTTCTTCAGTTGAGTACGAGTTTTGGTAACAGGAAAGGAAAGGAAGTTCTTCCTGAACTCAAAAAGCACTAAAGTGCTTAGGTTTATTTTGAAACAATTCGATTGAAACCAATGGTACTAAACAACTCATAAAATGCTATGTTATACTCCATACAGTGGCGCCATCTGGATGTCCTAATACACTTTCAGCATGTTCTTTCGATAGATGATAAAAATACATTATTTGGAACACATAAAAAATTACATTAGAGAATGCAATGTCCGCTCATCAATCCATCCTGACCACTGTGCGATGGGTCGTTCGTGGAATAAGAAGCAGTCCGCGCCGCTCGAAGCTTAATGCGTGAGCGTCCGGGCGCGAGTTAATGATGAAGTACGTTGATTAAATTTGCCCAACTGACAGGCCCCAAACGAACACGCAGCTGGGTGCTGAGCCAAGCCATTCTCCAATACGAGACACCGGTGCACTCACAAAACAGCAACCGAGCGCTTCGGAGAGTGATTCTCCGGCTGGGAGGATCTTTGGAGAAAGAAATCAAAGTAGCAATAATCGGCGACTGACCGGGCGCACGACCTCGTTTAAAGTTCGACGGAAGAGGGCGCCGAAATCGAAAACCAATCAAACGAGCGTACTTTTTTAATCAGCTCTATTTTTCAAGCACACTCCACCAGTTGCCGGAGTGCAGATTGCAACGGAATCGCGCTCCAGACCCTCGAAGACGACGCCGAGCGTCTGGCGATCAGTGGAAACGCTGGGAAGTGAGTTGGGTGTTTTGTAAAGGAAGTTTTCGGCACGAAATTTCGTATTGCATGTTCTTTTTTCGCTCTCTCGCTCTCTTCCTCTTGGCCATTCAAGCTAGCCAGGTGCG
The DNA here is from genome assembly GCA_000349145.1 of Anopheles dirus. Classification (NCBI taxonomy): domain Eukaryota; kingdom Metazoa; phylum Arthropoda; class Insecta; order Diptera; family Culicidae; genus Anopheles; species Anopheles dirus. Next base: position 12,460,909 of record KB672868.1, on the reverse strand, counting down.
TTTCGAAAACTTGAGCAGTCCCACGTCAGTGCAGAAACGAAGTGAATCGGAAGAGTTCTTTTTTCCAACAAGATAGACTTTGCAACATGGCCGTAATACATTTCGATACACTCGGACCGATCGTCAAAATCAGAAAGCCAAACTTTCCGCTCAAAGTAGGCCATGAAAATAGGAAAAGTTAGCTGTCCCGTCAAGCTCCAATTTTCCAATCAACATTATCATCACATTCGTCTCGCAGCGCGTTACCTTTCAACGTTTCTGTCAGCATTAGTGCCCGAATCGTGCCAGAGCGGTTCCACTTCTTCCGTTCGGGCGACCGAGAAACCGGAAATAAAAGCGTAATGAAGAAACGTGGCAGTGATTGCGGCAGGATGTCAAGCTTTCCGAACAATGGTGGCTGTGGCAAATTTCTAATGGCGCTATCTCACTCGTTGTTGCTTGTCCCCGTGGCGGTGGTGGTGGTGGTGCAGGAAATGGAATTCTTGTTTGCATTTCCTGGTAAAGGTGATGGGAGAAAAGCAAATGTAGAAGATGCTCGGAACAAAAAGGTAACCTAGAGGCAATATAGCTGCTTGGCAAGATTGCTGTAAATTCAGTCTACGGTGTTCGAGAAAAAATTGAGCTGTCCAGAGCTGACGAGTTTGTTTTCTCTTGTGAAAATGTCGCCCCTTCTGTTGAATTATTACTTTCACTGTGAAATGAGACAGAAGATGTTCTATGGCAAGAAATTTTGCTTCGGTCAAATTGTCTATTTTTCAAAACAGTCCATTAACGCCATAACGAGAGAGCGATGATCTGGACTGGTTTAAGTATTGTGTATACGTTTGTATCTCAAATAATAGCAATCGAATAACTTGAAACATGAATCTGTAGTGGTTGAAGGCCTTACGATATTGAAACCGAACTTGCTATTTGTCATATGTCAGACCATGAGAAATTTGAATTTTGAAATGAGCTATCAATTTGGAGGAATCCACGAGGCTACGAATTCTCAGAATTCACATATAGAACTCTTGCGTATAGTATACACGCTCTTGTAAACATCCAGCCAATGTCCAAGGCCAAGGACGCAGTTGGCAGTCCTGCTTCCGGCTTCCAATCGCATCCGATCGCATCGCAACGAAGGGAAAGTATTTGTCAATTGGAACATTCTTCTCGGAATCGCTGGAAAATATTTGATCCGTTCGTTGTCCCTGTCCTTCTACTGCTCACAACGACACGCTGGCTCGGGTGTGCTTCTGTTCTGCATCTCTGCTTGAAGTCATCCCCGCTTCCATCTCGTACCCCCTTCCACTGCCCAACTTGCATTTCCGGCGATGCAATCTCACATGCACGGCAACCGTACGCAGCAGCTTCGGGACGCTCTTCGAACAGCTCGCCGGTACGCCGGACATGTGCATGTGACTGTCGCTGGTGCTGGAGTTGTTATTTGCACGAGGCTACCCGCCGCACCGAAACTTCAACTATTTGACATTTCATCCCGCGACGCAGCTGGCGTCCCGCGTCCCCGGGCCCAGGCCAGTCCCTTGCGGAAACTTCCAACACAGTGTCCGACAGCTCGGTCTACACCACGGGCGGACGGTGATGAGCTTTTCGGCAGGGGGGGGGGGGGGGGAACGCATGAGCGCCGCCAGCGAATGGAAACATCATTGCACGGAACACAATTGGACAGTTTTCAGTCAATATTCCCGCAAACCTCCCGTACTTTGCCTGTGTGCCCTGGGACGCCAGTGTCCCTAGTGGACGATTGGCCCACTTTTCACCGTTTGCCGAATGGAGGGTCTCTTTCGCTCTTGCCCGCCGCTGTTTGCTGAACGTGTTTTGAAAGTTTGAGCACGATCTCGGACGGTCCGGCGTGTCCGGTGGGGCACTGCCCACACACACACACACACACACACACGTGTGTTGGTTTATGCATTCATGTTTGCTTAGAAAGTTTCGTTTCGTTCCCCGTGCGAGTATGCCGGGAATGTGCAATGCAATATTGAGAGGTGGCCGGAAAGCAGGACCGCGGTGCCTTGCAAGGACAATAACAGCACACAGAGCTACAACAACAGCGACAGCAACGAAAAATGCAATACCGACACGGCGGGAGAGAGAGAGAGAGAGAGAGAGAGAGAGAGAGAGAGAGAGAGAGAGAAAGAGAAAAAAGGAGGCCATGATTGTTTTTGTCATGGATGGATCGCAGGCGACCATTACTTCCATTAGGCGGACGATAGATTTGACAGCGAGTTCGAAACGTAAGTGAAATTTTCCGAGTGGACAAATCGGATCTGCTCCGGGGTGGGAGGTAATGAAAGGCGTTATGTGGCGAGAAGCATATTCGGGCAGTTTTTCGGAAAACCATCCTCGTCGAGTGCACCTGTCAATGGTCAGTGCAATGAGTGCAATGAGTTGGCCAAATATTTTGCATCAGGTTTATTTTTTCTTGGAAAGGATGGAGATGAAGTCTGAGAATGTTTGAGACAAACGGATGGTCTTTCATTCGAAAGCACACAGTTGGTCGTTTCAAGTCCTATTTACGAATTATTGGCAATAGATAAAGTGAGGTTGATGTATGAGTATGTGCATGCTTTTAACCTTTGATAGGACGTTTTTTAGCAAACCAATAGCACCAATAGGAAGCTTGCATACCAAAAGGACGCTCAAATGAATATAAAGTTACACACAAAGAGATTGTTTTCGAGCGTAGAAGAAAACATGTTTACCTATTGTTTTTCAACAAGTCTAATGGAGTTTTTAATGCAGTTTTGTTAGTATAGTTCAGTACATTTTGAATACCGTCGCAGAAGTTATGGTGTAAGTTGTAAGGTCAGATATGGTTCAGTAAACTGAACTAGTAACTCTATGTTTTTATCAGCAGAATGATTTGAATAGTGTAAGTTGGTTTTCAGGACGGTTTGTAGTGAGTTTTTAAACAATTATTTTAACAATTTAAACTTTTTTCTATAACATTTAATATAATATCATGTATGTATGGATACGGCCAAAATTAAGTGAGAGTTATCCATAATCATAAACTACGATTATATCCAATACAACAACATCATTTTATCTCATTTTGGCAACTATTTTAAACATGAATAAAATATTTTACCTTAACTAGTACTACATGCTAGGATATTTTTAAATTTCTGGGATCATCACATTAGAAAAATAAATTTCTCGACAAAAATATTATCCATATTTTGTTTCCAGCTACTTGTTTCGCCAAAGCAAGTATGTCTTGTAATTATAAAATTATAAAAAAAATCAAAACTACTCTGGACAATTTGATGCACGGTTGGAACATTAACATCAACGTCAGCAGCAATAGCACCATTAAAACATTAATTTGATGCGCATATTTTTAAAACGCGACATATTGAACGGTCTTCCGTCCTGTCAATAATACTCAGTGCCCTCGCGGTTTCACTCGTTCCCATGGTCCTTTTGCCCCGGCAAACGAATCGCAACACCACCACATTGATCCCGGCGAATCGATATCCCCGCTAACGGGGGGTTTGTTTAGAAACGCTCCGTTCAGACGGTGCAATGCATTTTTGATGCCATTCCGCAAAATGATTGCATCGGAGCATATGGCGGAAATCGAAAATTCCCTTCCCCGCTGTGCCCGCCGCACAGTTCTCCGCCCCCCCCCCCTTCCAGGCGGATGACGAGTGACGTTTATGAGTTCAGCCGAACCGACAGGGGGTTAATCCGTGCGATTGCAGCGATTGCAGGGATTCAGGGGGAGGTCATTAAAAACGAAGCGAAGAAGATCCAAGTGGGGTCGGGCTGGGGTCGGCTCGGGTGCGGAAAAGATTGCTTTCACCGGAAATCCCTTCCATCCAGCACACATCGACAGCGGTTTGTGCTGGTATGGGGCACAACAGCAACACTTGGCACTGCCGCAACGGGCCGGATCCGGCCGGATTGCGTGATTTTCGACAATCAATCGATGGATACGGCACGGCTTCGGTACGCACGGCGAGGAATGGTGGAATGGAAGCAACCCTCTCCCACCCGTGGGGTTGGGTTGATGGCTTGCAGCACATAATTAATGATGCGCACGATTGGACTGATTTGTGGTTGGCTGATTTGCCCACCGTCGTCGCCGTTGTTGTGTGCCCGATTCCGGTGTGGATTTCGGGCCGAGCTTTTCCGCGCTGAACTGAGTCGGAAACACGCGGGCGGAGCGGTTCCACTCCAATTCGTCATCCCGCACTCGATGAAAGTGTTGTGATGGATTGGGTGGTGGAGTTTATGCGGCGAATTTATGCTTCATGAAGCAATTCCTTCCGTCGGCATCCGGATCGGTGTACGGATCGATCGTGGCAACGGTGGGAAAGGTCGGGCGGGAAATTAATCGTGCCCCAATAATTTGAGGAACTTTGCCATAATGATGCAGTTTACAAACACACACACACTCACACACACACACACAGATGAAACGAGCGGGCACACAATTTCGGGCAGCAGGGTTTTGTTTAATGCATCGCAAATGTTATCGGAAGGAACTGCTCTTTTTTCTTCGAACTTATAAAGCACACCAACAATACAAGCGCAAAAATTGTCCTTTTCGCAGAAAACGCAAATGCTCTCGTTGGCGGGCGGCCAACACACTCACCTGAACACGCTTGCGGTGGCAGTGGAAAGATGAGCGTGGTGGAGCTTTTCCGCCTTGCCACAGCGCAACCCAATGACTGTGGCTTGAAGCTTCGTAGCTGCTGCATAAAGTCGGAACACTCCATCAGGGCAACGTCTGCGAAGTGCAGATCGCAGAGGATTTGATTCTGGAAGGAGTTGAGGGCGGTGCAGAAGAGAAGATCAGTGTTGGGTGGTCTGAGCCGCCTGCTGCTGCTGCTGCTGCTGCCGCTGCCGCTGCCATCTTACCTTGAACCGTCGTGCTCGCTTCTGATTGGGGCCAGTAAGGTTGAGACCACATGAGTTGCACCTCAAACATTCCTCGTGGTAGTGATTGTTCTCATACAGTGGCGAAGGCTCTGTGTGGAGTGTGGAGAATGGAGAAGGTATAAATATCATTATTAAAACATTTTTTTAATTTGAAAAATTAAGTGATATGAATATCAAGTATTGTGAGATATATAAAGAAAACACTTCTTCGTGAAGTAAGAAAAAGGAATTAAAAAACCATCCACTCCCAACGACACAATTTGAACGGGCCGATGAATACTAAAACGTTCAAACTCTTCCACCAAAAGACCGGGCGACCCAAAATCCGTACCGAGTGATGACGAGTCCGATGAAAACTCAAGTCCCTTGAAGCGTTCAATAAAAATCGATGTCGAGGAAAAATGAATACAATCGAGCAGGCGAACAAAAAGATAGAAGGGAACATGTGAATAAGACGAACGCGCGCAACCCACAGTACAAAAAAAAAAACGCTCCTCATAAGCCGATTAAGGATACTTTCCGGCTGTTTGCTTTTCGCTTAACGTATTCGTATGCGACGCGAATTGAAGTTTTGCACTCTGCCCACTCGCTTCGGGAGCATCGTTTCAGGAATCTTCACCTTCTGCGGGATGGAAGGAAGGAAGGTAAAATGGGACACAACATTGTCGTTTAAAAATCGATGACCGAATTCGCCATCCCCGTGGCGTGGCGTGCCAATATAGAGTTCAGAATCGAGCGGGGAAAAAACGAACTATCAAGCACACTCAACACGTTCTCATGATGATTGAGAAGGATGGGGGCTTAAAAAAAGGCACTCAAAGTCGTTTATGTGCAGATCCTGCACCATGCCCAGTGGGGAGCGAGTTCGGTCGATTCGTTTTATGCATTGCCGTTTGCTCTCAACTGGCGCGGCTATTTCGTATTGCGTTATATTTCCAGTTTTTTCTTCCGTTAGAAATGTCCATTCAAAGGTCAGTGATGAGGTGATATTCTCTTGATGTTCTGAACAGTATTTAGTATGCAGCGGGAAGTAATTAAACTGGCAGCTGACTGGTAGAGTACGATCCACGAAAGAAACACCATCAAAGGTTCGAAAGCACTCGAACGGAAATCGTGCTGCGAAAGACCAATATTACCAGTGCTGTGAAAATTATTGCCATTAATATTTTCACTTCACAGTCGCTTCGCACTGCGGGAACAAAACGGTGAACGTGGTGTCCTGCGGGACGTAGCGAACGGCCGCGACATTACTGCGTCCGAAAGACTCACCCCACGGGAGTGGCAAAAATTGTTTGATTGAATTTAGATTCGCGTCGTCCCGGGCAGCTCCGAATGGGGGCTCGCAAATTGAAGCACTCGATCGGAAAAATTGTACATCGAATTAAGCTAGACGATGTAACGAGCAGGAGAAATTGGTTCGCGTGCGAAGGGAAGAAACAAGGCGAACGCAAGACAAAAAATCGACCGTACGCTCAATCATTTGAGGCTCGGCTCACGGCTCCCGGCACCCGGTTCCGGCTCCCAGTGTCTTTTCGTTACGGATGAGTAGCAGGAAAAATGAATAATTTTTCGCCATTTTCCTTCGCTGGTGGAGCGCGATTTTCGTGCCATCGGCAGCGATGGTGGCACTGATGGTTGGAGGATAATATTGGAAAATCGGTTGCTGCCACGCATCGTTTCATACGATAAAATGGATTGAGACGATTGTTATGGATCTCAATGGTGGAAGAGAATTAAAATGTATATAAATGCTTTATTTCATATTATATTTTCAACTGGTTGAGTGGGGTCGAGGAAACTAGTATTAAACAATCCTTCAGTACTAGATCCCATTATTCGAGGACTATCTCTTCAAATGCCTGACTTGAAAAGCAAAGCGCTTCTTATAAACCCATACCTTAGATTGATAGTGCTTAAAAGTGCCTCTTTGCCTAAATGTTCAATAGACAACCCCCTAAAAGTTTGAAAAGTTTGAGAGAGTGAAAGGAATTTATAACTAATTGTTTGAAACATTAAATCCTTTAAAAAAGTATTAAATAATATAAATACTAAGCGTGTGTGGAAAAAAGTATCAAGCAAGAACGTGACAGTGGCACAAAGGAATCTATATTTGCACTTAATACACGGTAAAATAAAAACTACCGAAACTCTCAAGCAAACGGACATGAGCAGCACGGATAAATGTAAAGATTGTAACTAATGTGAAGCTTATAAACATAAACTCAATAACCGTAGTAATATGAAGCCAAAATGGGACATATTTCATGAAACCGCAACGAAAGAGAACGAAAGAGTTACAGGGTTGACGTGAGAGGAGCGCTTGTAGCCGTAGAAAAGGAAGTTATCAAAACAAAACAGTATTCGTTTCATGATATATTTCTCTATGGATTGTTCAGGATGGATTCTACACTCTTCAATAAATTTTCCATTCCCAAATTCTCAAGAAAACCCAGCCATCCACTGATTCACGAGTTAATAAGAACATTAAACTCGGCAGCTACGTGTGAAGCAGCCATTAATTAATGGTATTTGTATTGGTGCGTAAATATGTTTGGGCATGCTTCATCCACCACCATACGCCCCTAACGCTGGCGGAAGAAGAATATAAAGCAAATTATTATTATTATTAATAGATTCTTCTGCGCACACGATTGATGGAGCGGGGGTCAAAAATATCTCACTTCGAGCCAATTAATAATGGCTTTTCCAGGGCCCACGACACGACACAACATCACAACGCCGCATAACTCATCGCCGCAAAACGTGTGCTCCACGTGTTCATGCGAGTCCGAGACAAACCCGTGCGATGGCCCCGCGAGCTAATATCGGCCGAAACTTTCCGCAGCAACCGGGAACGGGTGCGAGATAGTTAATGGTTTCGTTTCGCTCGGGCCCGATGAGTCCGACAGCTGGTAAAGCGTAAAAGTTTATTATTTATGTATCGAATTATGGGCGCTGGCTCCCCCAGTCGCTGTTAACCCCGGTCCTTATCCATCCGCGAAGTTCTTGCGGAATTCTATTACGCCTCACCAAACAAAGTAACGACAGCAAAAAAAACAAACGCCGTATCGAGATCTGGTGAAAATGATTACGGGAGTGTTTTGCGGGTGTGTGTGTGTGTGTGTGCCTCTTAGGATCTCGACAAGTCCGACCATTTGTTATAGTCGCCAAGCACCCCCTTATCCGCCCGGGAGGCCGGCCCGTCCAGGAGGGCACCTGGCAGATCGATGGTAAAAATGAACGATTTATACGCAACCGTCAGCCATTTTTCTTCGCTCTCAACCGACCCTTAATGTGCAGCTCCCGCACCGCGCGCTTATGGCCGTCTCCCTCACGGCACGGCGAAAGGTGAAAGTTTACTGCAACTTTGGCCATTCGGAGAGGTTGTGTTTTTTCTTCTTTCTTTTTTTTCGGTCAAGCTGCACAGTGGTCCACTGCACAGTGGGCCGTAAAAAAAGCCCATCTCCACATGTTAATGGATTACGCGGGTCGGAAGGGGATAATGGGACCGGAGGGGGAGGTCAGGTCGGGCGTCCCTTTTCGCTCCCCTCTCCCTCCTATCCTTGTTTGGAGTGTCGGTAATGTCCTGGAGATTTGTTTGGTGTTAGCGCTAGATGAGTGTGTGAGTGTTTTTTTTTTCACCCAGTAGGCTGTGGTTTCAATGGACTTTGTTTGGGTAAGAAATGACGGATAGATTAGCTGGGGCCACCTGGGGTCCAACCTTTTGCTTTTAGTTTGAGCAGCGGCAAAGATGGATTCGGTGCTGCTCGGAGGTGTTGCTGAATATTTAACGCATCTTGACCGGTCCGTAAATCATTGCGTGAGCGACCGCCAACCAAGGAACACTGCCCTTAGTATCGTGAGTGCTTTCGAGAAGGTGTTTTTGTACACTCGTTTACTGACAACACACTTCCAGGTGTATTGATTTATATGAAGCCTTGTGTGAGATCACTAAACAAAGCAATGTTTTTCAACTTTAAACATCTAATAATAGAGCAGGCGCACAGCATAGGATTCAACTCTCCCGCGAGAGAAACTGGACGCCCCCGCGACGTGGACCAAACCCGTCATAACTTGCTTATGAGCACGGAAGACACACCTGCCCGGGAGCGAATCAGACCGGGCGCCGGGTGTGGAAGAAAATTGCGTGAACGTGGCCGATGGTCATGATCATCAAATATTGATGTGACAGATTGGACGTGCTGGCGAAGTTGGCCGTGCAGGGATGATTGCGAGCGTAGGCACAACCCCACAACGGTGGAGGACCTGGACCCGACGCCGATTAGCCGCGCGCCGGAAGCGGAGGAGCCATGATTTCGGGCTTTTCATATTTTGCCCCCCCCCTTCCGACAATCTCGCCCATCGAATCTCAGATTTAATCAAGTCCGAATGGGAACGAGTGGGCCGGATGAGATGCATTATTTACTCGGGCGATTGGGTATTTGTTTAGGTACGCCATTGGGTTTATGGGGTGGGAGCGTTTGGTTTTGGTTGATGGAATTTACGGTGGAAAAACGATTCCGATTGATGTTTTGTGCGGAAAAATCTTCTGTTCGCTTGCAGGTTGTTTTTTCCTTTAAGTGTAAATAAATAATAAATGTTTTTCTGTAGCAAAAAAACACCATTCGAACCGATTAACCGTTCGGAACGAACGGAAGTTTCGCATCGTTCATTAATTTCCTTGAGCACATCCTCGAGTGAAGGATTCTCGTTTCACTCTATCATATCGACAATATTAAGCCGATGATAAATGATAAAACTTTGAAGCATTTCGCTTCATTCTTCTTGAGAAATTCCCCTTTCCGAGCGCGAGATTCCTATCAAGAGTGACTTGTTCTCGAGCTCGATCTGGTTCCAAAGTTTTTTTCTCGTCTCATCAAATCTAACAAAAATGGATTGTGGTGTGTCATTTCCTCAGCAGCTCATACTTTCGCTATTTCTATCATGTGGCTTATCGCGCACATACACAAAAAAAGATCCGTGCCGTCAAAGTTCTGTCTGCCGTCTTTTTTTTTCCTGCTCGATAGCTTCCTAGCCGTACCTGGTCGTATTTTCCTCCCCCAGAAGGAAGCCATCGCGCAAGTAAATTGCGAAAATGCTAGCCCAATGTCGAACGAGTGAAGTGAAGATGTGATAGAGCAAACAAACAAAAAAAAAACTCCCGTGGAAAATACTTCCCAGGTAAGTTTGCCGGGTGTCAAGTGACATTGTGGTCAAGCTGTCAAAGTTGGCTCCTGCTGTGAAAACCAATCGCTAGCCCCGGGAGCGGCTCCCGAGCCATTTACCCCCGGGTCAGAGGCAGTCCGCGGTGTGGGGTTGAAAATTCTGCGCTCGCCAACGAAGCTGGCGTGGAGTGGTTGCTGTTGTTTTGTTTGTTTTTCTGGCGCTCCCCGTGATCCCCGAAGAAATTGCTTGACCCGTCCGGTTGACGTTGACGCAAAGTGAACACAGACGCGTAAAATAGCACGTTTCGGACAGAAGTTTGGACAGCCGCGTGTGGATTGGCGAGGTGCATTTGAGGTGTTGCTTTCTACACGGTCGTGGGATGAAACAGAAAAAGGGAGAGAACATCTTCATTCGGTCGGAAGTGTGCGATGGTGTCGTGTGAGATACGATTTCAGGTTGGCCGTAAGTAGCTGTAGGGTGCTGCTGGGAAATTGGTTTTAAGGTTGATTTGGTCCATTAAAATAATTGTTTTCGTAGCTAGAGTTCGGCTTCCATTCGACTGGTGGAAAAGTATTGGATGGAAGTTGCCCATTGTTCTTACTGTGTTTAACTGTAGTAAGACGAACCAAAATACATAAGGAACATTAACTAGAGTCGGTCTTTTTTTAGCCAGCTTGCGCTCAATGTAATAAAGAAACCTTCCATTCGCATCTGGCGGATTGTTTATTCGCTGCCTGCCAATAATCACTTCATCAGCCCGCACGGAAGGTTATGAGGCTGAAGGCGTCACCCGTCCCAATCTAGGCACCAGGTTATGCCACCGGGCATCGCCGGGTGGCCGGGGCAATAATTGTGCGCCTTTCACGTTTTCGATCTGCCCTGGGCCGACACGTGGACGACAAATGGAAATTATTAGCATAATTTCATCGCCCAACCGCAGCAGCAGCAGCACCACCAGTGGCTGAAGCCGTTTCGCGCTCTCTAATCAACGCCCCCAACAGCAGCGAACGGAAGGTGTAAGGTGAGCAGGCAATAAAGTACGTAGTTATGATGTAAGCCGATAGTGGTTTCGGGTGGCCGGTGCCATATAAAGGTGAACCACTTTCTGAAGCCACCTTCTTAGCCACCAGCTACCGTCTCAGGTTCTGGTTACGGCGGGTGGGTCAAAGTGTAGCGATCGTAACAATCGTGAACCGCGCCGTGAACTCTTTTGGCATTTTTTTTGCTTAGTTTTCCCTTCATCCGGTGCGCCTTAACGCTCGTCTTTTGTTGCGTGAGGCAAATAAGGGTAAATCACTGCTGATAAAATCAGAAACTACATTTGAGAGGTGCTACTGGTGGATAATTTTGTATCGACAAATCGTAATGTTCTACTATTTTGACATTTATTATAATATTTTAAACACTTTTCTATTTAAATTGTTTGTTATTCAACCAATTTATGAAATGATTTGAGCTAAATTATAGCTTTCATATACAGGATGTGACAAAGGTTTTGAATTGGATAATCTTTTGCAAACTTTTGAGCGTTCGAGCTTTTATAAATCTTTTAAAAATAAAACAAAAAGTTGTATATTGGAAGTTTATTTTGGTTCAGACAATGTTTTGCAATTGAATTGTAATTCATTATCATTTATTCATTAAGAATTCATTTATTTATTTGCTGTTTAGTTAGCTGAAGTTAAAAGAGTTAAAGTTATTCGAATTTATTGCATTTCAAAGAATTAAGTTCTCTATAATATGTTGAAAAATCAATTCACTCAAAGATTATGTATTCTTGAGCTTGCATTGGATGTAAATGATCATTTTGCCACTTGGAAAACACAGTATGAATTAAAAGTTTTCAAACATTTAGAGAGTTGATAAAAATATTAAAAAAAAAGAAATCGTAACGAATTATTTGTGAAATTATGGACTCTGTTCTCTAGAGAGAGAAAAACCCAAATTAAAGCAAATTGAAATGAGCTTTAAATTCAGCTTCACCTGAACGAACAGCAATTGCATTATTTCGATCACTATTCATCACGTCTATCGCTTCGCTGACTATCTGAAAGAAGCTGAGTTGGCTTCGAGCGGCACGAAGCGAAGAGGCGACCAAGAACAAAACCCGCCATCCGTCAACGGCCAGAGACAGATAAGTGGTATGCAAAATGTGACGCAAAAGCAACCAAAAAAAAAAAGCCCAACAGAATGGAAAGCTTTGTTGCTTCTCCAGTTCCAACAGCTCTTGACACTGGTGGCCTCGGTTGCGGGAGAGTGCTTTGCTGTTCGCTCTTCCCCGAACCACTTTCCCGAGCGTCGTGTTCGGCTGGAAGCGATTGTAAGGGGATCGCGCCCGCATAGACACACGCAAAAGACGGTTACGGTTCAAAGGAAAACCCATTCTTCTTTAGAGCAACGCCAAAAAGAAAAGAAAGAAACCCGTCATCAAGCCCGGCCCGTCTCGAGACTGACGAGTGTCCTGACAGTGCGCTTCAGCGTAAAATGACGAGATCCCGAATCGCGGAACGACTGCGACCGGGAAGGCGGGGGGGGGGGAGTTTAAGAAACGCAGCGTGAGAAGCGCTAAAAATTATCGTGAAAATTGTACCTCCCGATCGCACCCGGGTGAGAGCGTGGACGACGTAAGGTAGCCCCAGACTCCAAGAGGAAACGAAACGATTTTGTTACACAATTTGTAATTTAAGAAAGCGTCAGGAGGTGTGTGTGTGCGGCCGAACCCCGGCCAACACGGTGAGGGTTATGGATGAAAATTGATGAAGTGAATGAAGCCCCAGATGACCTTCCGCTTCGTTGCATCATCCACGTTTCACGAGCGGAGTTTGTTCCGGTTCATTCTTCGCAAACTAGTTTATCATCATTATATTCGCTACTACTGCTGCCTCTGCCCAACTGGTACGGAATGTTGTGGCCTGGGCGTGCTCTGTAAGAACGCGAGCCAGCTAGTTCGCCAGCAATCGACCGACCCGCCCAGGTTTCGGTGTCGTCATCTGCCGGGGTAAATGCCGCACCCAAGACGCTGCATTATACCTATCGCGCGGTATCGCAGCGTTTTGCAGCGTTTGAGTGATGGAATGCACGTTCGCTTTGAAATCCCGTGCATATTTCAGGCTTCCTGGCGGTGTTCTTTTCTTCTCGCTTGCAATCAATCTTCCGCGAGCGAGAGTGAGAGACGCTCGCTCGTGCAAAGCTACAGTCAATTGAGGATCGTGTAAGGTTTCCGGCCAAACGCGGGTTGTCTACATTTCCGCACCGGTCCGGGTGCATGGCTCTATTATCTTCTTGGTGCCGCGTTTTGAAGCGCCACCAATAAAACGAAGTGCTGATCAGTTTCGCAGAAAGCGGGCGCTCGGAAGACGACGGTGCGTTCCCGTGTCCTGGTTGCTTTGAAGAGGGGCTCGAAGCGGGCAGCTTACATTTCAAGCGAAAGCCGTTCTCTGGCAGGGATCCCTCAATGGTTTCCTTTGTAATTTTAAACCTTTTTTGAAGATTTTTTATCCGACGTGTAGTGTGATTCCGTCTTTGAATTCACATATCGTATCAGCCATCGAATTTAGGTTCGAAATGTAAGTGGTCTTTAAATCTGAGTGAAAATTCTTCTCAGGGAAATGTGACTTCACTGCACAACAGTGTTTTTGAAAATTAACCTTCAAACTAAGTTTAGGTAGACTGATCGACTTGGCGAACTTAATGGGTTTCTTGTTTAAACTACACAATGCTGGAGTAAACTGACTGTTTCTTATACTTATAGAAATCTGATTTGTCTGAATCTTATTGTTGAAAATTACAGTTTTCATAAGACCTTGGTTTTTTAAACATTTAAATATTATATCCAAATAATCAAACATTCGAAAATTCTTCGCATCGAGATGTTTGAAAACGAATGAATCACCATGCAGGTCACAATTAATTCCCTTTTATTATACCATCTCCAAGCCCTGCCAAGAAAGTATCTGCCGAAAAAGGATCACTTTAATTCATACTCCACTCAACCGTCTGCTGAACAGGATTAAAGAACCCACGACACGCTTTATCCCTCTGCCCCGGCGCTAGACACACTCGAGCATTACAAAAAGACACCAAACGTCACAAACAGTTTGTTCGCCGGCAGTAAATAGTTGTTGCACGTAGAGGTGGCCGTACCGAATTCCGTGTCCGTGTCCGTGACAAAAGGATTACACTCCTCGAGCCGATAAATTACGTGCCATATGTCAGTGCGCACGGACGAGAGCAAAAGCGAGTTCGAGCTCGAGAAAGCCGCTCCGAGCCGAGCTTCCGGGGCGAGACAGAAATAAAACCTAACACAGCTTGTCAGACAGATAATACCAACCGGACACGGGCTCCGAATGTGAACAGAAAAGAAATTACGACAGAAGCACACTTGCGTGCTGCTGCAGCAGATACAAGAGACCGAGAGAGAGAGAGAAAGAGGGAGAAAAACTCGCAAAGAAAAGTATTAATCCTCCTTCCAGAAAATGTCTCTTTAAATCGCAAAACCCCGAGCACTTGTTGCTGCCGCCGAAGCCTCGTGCATTCGGCCGAGTAAGCCGGTCTTACACAGCCCGGCAAGGACGTGCCGGAGCGCTGTCGCAATCGGCAATCGGCTACGAAATAATAAAACCGAAAACGAAATCCCAAACCCCAGCGCGCTCACGTCAAATTGTAGCGCAAACATCAAGGAAGCAATATAATCCCGGGCTGAAGGATATGCAGGAAACATGAAAGCAAGTAAAGACGGCAAAAGCATGCTGGGGGGTTTTGGCATCTGCGAAAGGGGCAATGCTGCGAAACGAACGGCACAGATAGATCGGAGCCGGAGCCCGACAGTAGGAAATCGAAACCAACTGCCCGGGTGATGTTCGAAGGGGATCAGTTTCGATCGGCATTTCCGTTTGTTCGAGCAAAAACACACATACACACGCACGGGGCAGAAGCAGAGGCAGATGAAAAAGGGAAACCTAAAGCGATGCCTAGCAGGGTTTGGGGCCGGTTGCAACGAGTTTGAAATTCAATTTTACATTTTCTGATTGCATTACAGTGAGTCAACGATGACTCCGGCCGGTGTCATACACGAATGTGAGCGAACGGATGTCCTGCACTCCTCGCTGGTCCTTGCTCGTACGAGAGGGAGTGTGTGTGTGTGTGGCGTAGTGCTGAAAGATGAAAGCAGGAGCGAGTCTGTCGCCGTGGGGCGTCTCAATCGACAACGTTTCACGTTTGATTTTGATTTGCTCTTTTGACCCGGGGTCTGTTATATGCTGCGGGGCGTTTGTGAGAATATCCGCTTTAATGGTGCTTGAAGTAGTGGCGCAGACGACGACGACGACGACGACGACGACGACGACGACGACGACGACGACGACGACGACGACGACGACGAACGATTGTTCGCCGTGCAGAAATGTACGTACGCAGCCAGTTCGGTACCGTGCGCTACCGGGCGTCTCCATCTGGCTGCGCTAAGCCCCGCCGGGAACGTAATACGCGGGCTCAAGGGCCCGCACCGTGGCACGACGTCGCTGTGATGGCTTTTTATTATTATTTTCTTCCACAACCGTCCTATCTAGTCGCTTGCGGGTGAAGCCCGGCGCGAAGAAGCTTTTCAACAATCGCGAACGCTACCTTCGAACGCTACCTGTGCCTTCCAGTCAGTCAGGCTGAAGGATGCTTTATGCGGAATATGTCTTCTTTATGCTTCCACCTGGCTTCTGTTCGTTTCGGGCTCGGATTACACCCAACGACTGGCGCTCCACGACGCCAGGAAGCGATGGTAACGTCGATTTTTTTATGGATCGAACAGGTTGTGCACGGTGCTCGGGCCGGCCTCGAGAGCGTGCTCGCCGCCGTTCGCGGGATCAGGGTTCAATAAGAAAATGGCAACGATTTGCTTAACACGACGGTTTACGAGGTGAACTCCCAAGGATGCTCGCACGCTCTTGGTCTCCATCCCCAGCTCCGCGTAATATGCCTGCTTGGCCAGCAGTGGGGAAACATTCTTAAAGGGTTCGAACCGTTGGGCGCTTTGGGCGAGGACGAATCATTTTATTACCCCTCGTTCACACAAACACACACACACTCACGGTGCGCTTTTTGCCCTGTGCCCTTCGCACGCACGGGTAAAAGGGGAACAAAATATGCTAATAAGCCCGAGCCGTTTTTGGACGAAGCCAAGCAGCTTCACCGGGCGAAATAAAACAAACTCGGCCGATCGATCGATCGGGATCGATAGGGTGCGCTGGAATGCGGGCGTGATGTGTCCTTCGGATCGGAAAGCACACACACACACACACATACACACACACATACACATGCGTATATTGACGAAAATAACCATTCCTCCCACGTCGTCATCCTTTCGGCCGAGCGAAAAATCGCACAACCCGTAACTGGCGAGCTGGGAAGCAATTTCGAAACGGTACAGGATTAGTCTAGGACTTGCTAAAATTACCGATTTCGAGGCTACCCCCCTTTGAACGAGCCCTCGTCTCCACGGAGTTTATTTCTGGTGAAGGTTTTAGAGCCGATAGGAACGCCGGAAAATAAAAACAAACGCATATAACCGAACCCCGTTTGTTGCCGGAAATACTTCGCCATTGCCCGTGGTTGGACGAAAGGGTTCGAAATCAATTATCGATTTGCGCGAGGATATAGGAGAAGAAGTGAGAATAAAAAAAAACCCGATGCGAAGAACGCTCCTGCAGCAGCTCCGATACGCGGAAGGTGCTGCCGTGCTGTTATTTGTTTATTTTTATGTGAATACTTCACGCCCACGCCTTCCTGCTGGTGGTTCGGGTGGGTAGATCCGGTGCAGTTTAGTGATATCATAAATTTTTCTCAATTTACGCAAATACTCCCGTCCGTGTTTGGAGGGGCCGCCGTGCGTTCATAAACTATTTATTGGCCTTCGGTGTAGCAAGAAATACACCTCGGGCATGGAGCAAAGCGGAAGCGAAGCCTCTTGAGGGTTGTTTTGCAGCAAGCTCGCGTGTGGAACAGGCCGGAGAAAGGAGTATGGCAACGTATCGAATCGTACCGAGTTACTGGATGCTGGTTGCCAGTGCGATTTCCCGCCCCTTTAAAGATGAAGCGTCTCGATGGATGCTGGCGAGAGTCGAATAGAGGTGAATTGAGCCGGCTCGAAAGCAAGCAGCATGTGAATTATAGATTTAATTTGTGAATTTGCTCGCTATGGAACTTTCTGCGGTGCTCGTACACATTGTTTCCTGCGATGGGTTCACGGCATTACATAGTAATTGAACTAGCCGCTTCAAAATCCCCAATGAGAGAGAGCGAGAAGCTCCAGGAACGCTTCCAGTGCGTCTCTACTAATAATAAATGAAAAGAAAATACGAAGAAAAAAAACAATACACTCGTCCTCGCGCAGGATCGTTAATTATAACACGCCGACGTTGAGCAATTGTATTAACTCAAGCACCATTGAGGCGCCCACAGTGCGGCGCAATTGATCAATCCCGAAACCCACCCGGAGGCAGCGTGCACGCGCACGCGAACTCGTTTGATGTTCGACGGAGGGCGCAAATTAGCATCATTAATCTTATCGACGGTTTGTTCGCGTTGACGGGCTCGGCGATTTTCGGTTTTGCGCGTGGCGCGGGGCCGTCCGGATGCGAGATGGGATTGATGCCATTCATCAAGCATTACACCGGGACGGGATGCGTAAGCGCGTACGAAGGCGAACCACCGAAAAGAGCAAACAGCGAGCGAGCTGGGGGAAAAGATCCGCGAACGAAGCCTCCGAAGCAGAGAGTCGCGGGAAGCAGAGTACGAGACTCACGTTTTTATTTTCCACGGGGAAACAGCTTACGCGCGTTGTTCATCAAAGGCTTACACAGCGCAAACGGGATGCGGGAACGGTAGAGCGAGAGTGTGCAAAAGTTTATTACCAAGCCCATCATCGTAGTAGGCATCGCTGCACTTAAAGACGTGCGGTTTTCTTCCGCACGGCGCTGCTTATAGTGGGAAAGCGTAGTGAAAACAAATTGTTTCCCCACTCGAAGCGACGAAGAAGACGCGAAAGAAACGAAGAAGAGTAAAAGTGTTTTTGCAAACTAAAAGCTTTTCACTCAAGCCCCCCCGGAGCGAGGTTCGCTTACGGTGTGTCTCTTTGGCAGGCACAGAAGAAACAGTCCGACACGTGGAGTTACCTGGGCCCTTTGCGACGCTTTTCGATAAGCCCGCGCCGAGACGAGTGAGGGATGGTACCGTGGCGGCCCTATTGTTTGACGCACACACACACACGCACGCTCGCACGAGCGATTGAAATTCTATCCCGGGACATAAATCTTCACATCTTTGGCTCATCTTGGTCTGCAGCGCGTGGCCAGTAGTAGAGCCGCTTGCTCCGATCGGTGTCTTCCTTTCGTACGTTTCGGAGCGAACTTCCGAACTGAAATACCTTTCTCCAATGGCAAACGCAACACACCAACCATCCCGGTGTCGGTGCCTACTAAGCCCGCTGGTTGATCTGAAAAGGTGTCCCCGGGCCGTACGCTTCTGTTTATAATAGCGGTGTCGGCGCTCCAGATCGGTTTCAAACCCTCGGCATAAGTAGCCGAACGGTGGGACGGGCGCTTTCGATGGAAATGATACTTGACGCGTAAAACGGGCCCGGTGTTGGCAGGTGAGACAGGTGGGGATATCTCACCCTCTTTCTCCTCCCATCTCCTCTCCCCCTCCCCCTTCGTAAATCGCAATAATGGCAGCCGAGCTTCTGCGACGGTTGCGGCACCATGGCAATCGTCACCAACATGTGGGACATTAATCTTGTCGAGCTGATCGCGTCACGTGCGATAGTTGTAAATTTTCATCGAGCAGAGTCGAGGGCTTGTGGAGGGGGGCCGCGAAAGGTGCCGGCGAAAGGCTCCAATCCAGTCGGTTGTTTAATTTTGTTGCGCACCGCAACGACGCACACCACGTGGGAAAGGGATTTTTGCGTGTGCGGAACGCGTAATTTCAAGGTTCCGTGGGGTTCGGTACGGTGTGGATACAACAGCCGTTGCGATACTTTCGTGCTCGGGTGGCGCTCGACGGTGGGAAGCACAGCTGGTGAAGCGGTGAGCTGTTGGGGTACTTGTGGGAAGATATGAGCATTGAAATTGATTCGAGCGGCACTATATTGGGTTTTTAGCCAGAAATGTTGGACAAACCAGAACAATCTGCCTGCAACGCAAACTTCCCGGGTTGGAGCCATCTTTTGAAAACTTGTACATTAAATTTGATTCCTGTGAGCCGATCATTTGGATGCTTGTTTTAATGTTATACTTATTCAATGAGCATTCGGTAGCAAATTCGATCTGGAACATTCTTCTGCAGTAACAGTGACGAAAAGTATGATCTGTAGGTCATTATGTGTAAGGCATAGAAGAACTCTCGATAAACCTGTCAAACTCCAGATATTGGAGGTCGATTCTTCATTCTTCAATTATACGTTTGAATACTTTCAACAATAATGTTTCTACAAGTATTATTCTTTTGATCCAGTTATTCGAATTTTTCAGTAAAACAAAAGCTTCAATTGAAGAATGTATTAAAACAGAACTTGGACCTATTTTTGTTGGACGACCGAACTTGGACCATAGTTTGTTGAAATGGGAGCTACCATGTTTCAATAGCAAGTTTTGTTTCTTAAAGTAATAAACTTCTTAAAACGCTGACACACTTTATGCACATCAACATAAGTCAAGATCAAGTTTGAACATAATGTGTCGTCTAACTTGTTTAAGTATGGTTCATCAGTTGAACCATCTAAAGTAGTAGCAACGAAATATGGCTAAAAACATATTAACTTTCAAAACTATCTATTTTAGTAAAACGCCTATTCTTGTTAGAAAAACTTGCCAATAAACGACATCTTAGCTAACATTAGGCATATTACAGCTGACCTATATGCTAAGAAGTACGTAAAGTATCTCCGACAGAAGCCCCTGAATGACGAAAGAAAAAGAAACAACCCAAAGAAAGTTAAATCGAAGCATTAAATTAAACCAATTTGCATAAAGTTTTGGTTGGCAGCTTTTGCCGCCGACTTGCTCCACCGGCCTAGATTGGCACGGTAACCGTATGCTTTTACCTGTGGCGGTAGCATCGGGGGCCCACCCTGCGAGGGCGAGCCATTTCGAAACTTAAATTAAAACCCTCAATGGCTCGCACGAGCAGACGGAGCTGGAGGAGGCTGGAGCAAATCGAACAAAGCCAATTCCCGACAGACGGCCGGATGCGCCGGAGGCAGCCGCAGATGATGCTGATTCGAATTGTGTAAGTCGAGGCAGTGTGTTTGAAACGCCGTCGCGGTGGAGCAGGCACGGTAATCCACCCCGGCACCGGGAGGAATTAGCTTCTGTCGGTTCGCTTGCGGGCGAGAAAAGAATTAAGGGCAACCATGAAATAATTTGCTGACAAAGGTATGCGCAGCCGTCAGCAGAAGACGCACAATGTTCTGGGACTGAACCATTCCGCAGCGATAATCATCGTACTGGGCTTACGGGGTTGGGTGTGGCTGGAGCCACCGGACGAGGGGAGGACCATTTCAAAATGGTTTTCGAAAATCTCACCTGAGGATTTCAAGATTCGGGATAGCTTTTTCCCAACGTCGTTCAACGACACCTTCCCAGAATAGGAGCTTAGACATTAACTGACGTTACAAGTATTGAGTGTTTGATCTGGAACGGTAGCGTTTTCGATGCACTCAGCTGTTTCTGGTTGAAATTGAAACGAATCTGTAACTGCCAGGTTACTTGGACACATAAAGAACATAAAGAACAAGGGGAACTGAGCAAGAGCCGTAACTCACACAAGTCCATCTCGTCTGCACGCCATTTAACGTGCTCAAAACGCACCGCATAAAGGAAAAACACTCGGCGTAGTTTAGGATTTTTCACCACATACGACACACCGCAGAGAGATAAAAAAAAACCCGAATGTTTTTTTCTTCCCCCACATCAAGAACAGTGCTCTCACACGTTCTGCCAACGGAAGACAAGGATCGAACACGAGCAGTACGTCCCCCCGGACGTACTGGTCCGGACAGCGGGGCAATCAAAAAACCAAGTCAACCCAAGTCCCCACCCGTGGAAGATGAAGGATTTGATGAAGCTGCTGAAATCCCGTTCAGCTTCAAGTGCAAGGGACATCCTCACAGGGGGCCGTGCATCGCAGCCGCTAGTTTAGGGGCTGGTTCTTTCATCTAGTTGATGGCTTTTTTTTTCTCTCGTCCTCTGTTTCTGATAGTAGGTTTGCCGAAGGAGGGCCAAAACAACCCGGTGCCACTGTCGCAAACGACACATTTGTGGTCAAGTGTACGTGTGTTTCAGTTTTTTTCTGTCGTTTCCAGCGTTTCTTCCTTTCGGTTGGACAGGCTTACCTTGCCGGTGTTGGTTACTGCTGCCAGTGGGGGCGGGCCACCCGAAACTCTCTCGTAAGAATAAACTCGACCGAGAGGGAGACCGGCTTCGGGTCACCGCAGACGGGCTATTTCCCATCGCAGCAGGGCCAATTATCGCTACCGGATTTTGAGGTTGTTGTGTGCGGTGTACATGAGCGTTGTGTTTTTTTTCACCTCTGTCCCTGTTCATCTGCTGTGTGTTTTTTTTTTGTTTTTTTTTCACCGAATCTCTCCAAAGGAGGAAAGTTTTTCCTGCGCGTGGAGAGGAGTCGTATCCGAGGGTTCCGGTGCAACCAGTCGGTTTTGGGGAGCAAGAGCCCGAGAAGAAAGGCGATGTTTTGGTACGGGGCACCAAACGCGAGCATACCTAGGCAGGGCGTACGCAAAACACAACATCATATCCTCGTCCCACCGTGTATGGTGGCACCGTTCTCACGGGATTAAAACCGAAAACGTGGCGCCTGGCCGCGTGTTACTCGGTCCGTTCCGGAAGAACGTGGGACGACTGCAAAGCATGTAGTGCCGGGCGTGTAACAAACCGGCACCGGCACCGGGTTCAGTGGCAGGACCTTTGGGTCCGAAACATTGCGTACACAGAGTTGCTCGCCGCGCCACTACGCTCAGTCCCGGGACGCCTCAGGGAGAGAAAAGGGACCGGATCGCAACTAGCTGACCACTAGGTGCATGGTCCGGTCGAGAAGAAAACAAAACACAGACAAACAAACATCCTTAAGCGTGATGGGGAAGAAAGAAGAAAAATACGCACACACCCGATAGGGAGCAAAAAATCGTTGCTCGAGGCGCGGTTTTCATCGAAGTAAGCCTGGGGAATCGATGGAAACGAGGTCAACGGCAGCGGGCGGTGAGTTACGCCGAACGTTTTCCCACAGGAAACATTCCGAGCGAGGTTTTGGGATCGGGTTGCGTGCGTTTCTTTGGAAAGCGTGTTTGTTTGTTTTTTCTTCTTCTAATTTTGGGGTATTTTTGGGTGTGTGTGTGTGTGTGTGTTTCTCGAGGAGGAATTATTCGTTAACGCACCACGGCCCGTTCCAAGGCAGTCACGTGTTTGTGTGCTCGACCCACGCGTTACTTGGCGAACGGTCAGAAGGCGAGAGATGATTAAAAGCGCTCGGTTTCGGACGGTTCGACAGCCCTGGATGGCCCGAAGCGGCGGTATCATCTACACACAACATCGCATCGCACACAAACATAGCACACGTAGCAACACAGAAACACGAATAAGCCGGATAGGCTTCCGTCGATAATCCCGGGGCTTTGCCGAACGCCACTGAACCCAGCTGAAGCTGTCGGGACACAAGCGCCGCCTTCGTGGAACAGGATCCCGGGGGCCGTGGTACGTTCTAATGCTTTAACTTTACGCTTCGACACTTTTGCGTGCAGTTCGTGTGTTTGGCTTGAAGAAATTGAGATGATTCATTGGAAGGATCGCACCGCCGCATGTGGGGTCAGGCAAAAATAAATATATCGCGCCGCGCTGAAAATAGTCTTCGCACAAAGTTGCGACCCTGAAGTCCTGCGACTTTGAAAGGACCAGAGGGTTTCACCAGGCCTGACGGGACGGGATTAGGGATCCCCCGAAAGCAGCCCGGTACGGTACGCCACACACACTGGCGGAGGTCGCCTGAATTACAGTCGTGTGACCGGGGATCAAGCAAATCTCCGGCGGGTCGCACGAATGTTATCTCCTGCTCCTTAAGGCTGCCTGACCCCGTAAAGAAGACACGCACCGATGGGATTTGAGATTTGAGGTTTGAGAAAGTGGCGAGTTGGTCGAACACTGGTTTTGCAATAATTGACGGGTGTCAGTACGTCGGGGTCATTTCTTAAACATTATCATGGCGCCTGAAATAGTAACAGGAACTGACAGAGTGCACCATACCTGATTCGTGCGATTGTTGCGAGCTGCCGTGCAGACGATGGAGCTTACCTGTGGGCGAGAAAGAGGCGAGCGAACAAGACGTTGTTAAATCGGTCACGAAATGATTTATGTATTTTAGAACAATTGTTGTACCGAACGTAGGATTGAGTTTGGCGTTCCGGCGACACACGCTTTCTGTCGTCTGTTTTTCATCGTTTTTTTTTGAGACCATTCAATAGTGATGATTTTGCCAGCTAAATCAATATCGCTGCGGGCAGACTTAACTTTCCAATTCGGGCGCATTAATTATGTACCGAGCAATTATACTCACGACACGCAAACTTTTCGAAACCGCGAGCGGTTAGCGAAATCATCTCCGGCACGTGTAGCGATTCGGCGTACACGAGAGTTTGCGCGAGGGTACCTGGTTGGTTTAGTAGGCCTTGCGTTAGGCACACAGTACACTTCCTGGAAGCTTTCTGCCGCTGGGTGGAAATCTGTTCCCAGGGACAGGTTGTGTTTCTTTAGACTGTGTGCGGCAGTGTTATTGTAGAGGAGTTGGGTTTCGGTAAAACAAAACGTTCCAAGTTGCTGTGAAAATCAACCAGGAATTGAGAGAGCGTATTCGACCATTTATCACTAGCGCTGATGCATTAGTTTACATGGAATTTTAATGAAAGACTGTTTAGTTGGAATATAGAGGTGTATTGCATACACAATTTTCTCGTAAAAAATAAAGCCGTTCCAATGAAATTGCTAACTCTAATGTAACTATCAAGAGTGAACAGATTTGACGATTCTTCGACAAGCATACAGCCGATGCGTAATATTTAAGAATAGTTTTGTCTGTATTGCCGATCCCGTAGACTCAAAAACTGTTTTCCAGTTTGAAATATTGCTGTCAACTTAACTACATATGTATTAACCTCGGAAAAATCTTATCAGGAAAAGGAGCTCCATTGTTGTTTGACTAAAGGAAAGCATACTCTTCGGTTCCTCGAATCAAAGTTGTTCTTGATATTGTGTTTTAATCGTTTGCCATGGTCGCAGGAACCCATCAAGATCACTCTGCTATTTACCTTTTATTTGGGCTATTCTTATGTAATAGGCCACACTCCTTGCTGAGAAATGACTTTCGGTCCGATTCAGATTCGGATCCAGTGATACTCCGAATCAATCAGTGAAATTCATATAGTTGTATACGCTGTAATGTCGGATTTCGTGTTTGTATAGATACTTTTGAAGCCATGTTTCAAAGCACTTGTTAATGACTGAAGAATATATTTTTCAGCTCGGGCTATCGATTGGTTTTATGAACATTCGTTGTGCAAGCCGCAACAAGCTAGATAGCATTATGAGAAAAAAACATAAATTTGAAAACATGTTTCCTTTTGAAAAAACTAGTAAAAAGTTCAACTTTATTCCATTCCAGTTTGCGTTGTTTGCTATTCCTCTACTCTAGTTCATTTTTCATGCCGAGGATGATGACTATCGATTCGATTACTATCTAGATTGCAACCGACGGATAGAGCGAGTGGTTGGGTGAATGAAAACATATCAGCTACATCCACCCGGCGGGTGCTCATGTTGTTGTGTTTTCGGTGTATCATTTCCCACCAATCGACCGTTCGAGAGGCCGAATTGGACGACTACCATAATCAATACAATGATAACCGATGTGCCGATGGTGATGATAGTGAGGATGCTAATACAGTGCACGGCCGAGCAGGAGCGAAGTTCCCTGCCGTGTACGCTCAACAGGATCCCAACACAGCCTTGAACACGGCGGACACGGTGTCGAACGTACCTGCTTCTAGAGCAGCAGGGAAAAAGACTTCCTCACGTGTCACACGCACACCCACAGCTGCTCCCGTGTGTACGTTGCACCTTCCCACAAATACTACCATTTTGATATGGTCAGTGTGGAGAAAAAAAGAAAGACACCACCTGGGTCAACGCTGGGCCGGGCTTCCCTTGAACCAACACACGGGACGGACAAAGTTTGGAAATTGAAATTCATAACCTCGTCACATCGGGTGCCATCGATGATAAGGTGTGTGTGTGTGTGTGTGTGTGTCCGTCCCGTTCCGCCGGGTCCTTCCGACCGGAGCCGCACCTTCATCAAACTCGCTTCAACCTCCCGGAACATATGCCCCGGCTGCGAACACACGATAGGGTGACCAATTTCCGAATCAATATTTAATCAGGTTCCCCGGGCGATATCGCTACACACGGCCGCCCCCCCCTGTGGCCGGCCACGGTGGAAAGCTGCCAGCTGGAATTGGAGCTTGTCATTCGTACTCTAAAACTAGCGCGCTGATGCACGAGGGCGACTCCACCGACCAGTAAACACGGCCCATTTGTCAAGGGAATTGGAAACATGACCAATTACATCAGCGCCTCGCATAGCGCGGAAGGGACCAGTGTTGAACGTAACGGAGGCGTACGGTGGGTGGGGCTTTGGGTGGACTGTTGGATGATGTATGGCCCAAAAGTCCGGCAAACGACCCAGGCCCGGACACGGACGGGAAGGGCCCAGTCCGGTGGAAAGTTACGAAAACCGGGCCACCGGGGTGGGCAATACGTATCATTACAGCGAAACCCGTGCCCGCTACCTTCTCCCGGGGTGCTTCTCCCGGAGTGTATGATGCAGAGCATACAATAATCACATTACTTCATCAAACATGAACCACTGCGCACGGTTCGTGGCGCGGTACGGTGTGGGCTGCCCGTGGCATGGAGGCACATGAAAGGGCTGCCATTAAAACTATTTCCATCCTTTCCGCTCCTGGCTGCTGGTGGCGGCTGCAGGGTGTGGGCCGTTTATGGGAATTTAATTCCCCCCGCACGGCCACGAGAAAGGGGCTAGTAATTATCGGCGCATCGGATTTCGTTTCGCCCGGGGAGCAATGATTACAAAATCATAATTGAAAAGTTGCAGGCGCCAAACGCTTGGTGCACGGTGGTTTTACGCCGGAGTTGGGGTTTGGGCTGCTCGCGATTGCTGCCTCATGCATGCCTAATTGGAGGCGTGTACCGCGCTGTTGTTCGAATGGATCCTTTTTTCTCTTTTGGCTGGTGTCTGTGCAGGTTCTGTGAAATGAGATATGTTTGCTTTCCGCTGTACCAGCGGTTCCGTCAAATGGATGTTAGGTTAGGTTTTGATGATGGATTGGAGGTGGGTAATAGAAACATTGTACTGTGCACTGCAAAATGAAACCATAAAGGCGTGGTTCGGCTGTGATTTGTAGCCCAAACTGACTGACTGAATAGCAATTCGCAATCAGAGA
The DNA here is from genome assembly GCA_000349145.1 of Anopheles dirus. Taxonomy (NCBI): domain Eukaryota; kingdom Metazoa; phylum Arthropoda; class Insecta; order Diptera; family Culicidae; genus Anopheles; species Anopheles dirus. The sequence continues at coordinate 12,434,277 of KB672868.1, read as the reverse complement.
GGATAATTTTAGAATGGTTTGAGCTTTGCCACTGGTTTGAAAAATCATTTGTTACATTTATTAATACAAGTCATTTTTAGCCATTTTTTAACGGTTTTTGACAAGCTTCGCCTGAAGATTTCGTAAGTTTTGTACATTTAATATAACATTGGACTTCACTTCCAACATACTCTGTTTTCAACTCAGCTTTCTTCAGTGACAGAATTTAAATACTATTACTATCTATTTACATCCTTTTTCACCTTCGGATTTCAACCCGTGCTTTGAATGCTTGTAGTTATAAATCATAGTAATCTTTGGATGTTGGAAGTGATGTAAAAACACCGTAGCAATCATAGATTAAAGCCAGTTGAGTCAACATTTACTCCGGATACACCAGACACAACAGTAATAGCTGTCAAATCGTGTATATATCGACAAGTTTAAGAGTTGAATCGTACATAATGTTACATATAAAAATGAAAATAGAAATATACAGGGATCTTGTGGTATAATTGTATATGTGTCAGCAGGTAAGTAATGCTTGCATGTAGTACGACAATTCAGAATATTCAATATATTTTTAAAGTATTTTTAGACATGGTCATTGACGTCCTTTGGCATGCAATGTATTTTTGTATATTGGTCTTTGTTGTTAATGTGATTTAAACAAGCAGTAGAATTATCTAGTATTAAGTTATTCAATAGATAACTTGACGATCACAAACGAACCAAATTTGTAGTTATTTTAAATGGTTCTGTAAGCAGTTGAGAGTGACTTTGGACGATGCATGCAATATTTAGGATATCCTAAAATACCTAATAGAGCCAAAATTGTTAGAGTCTATCGAATTATATGATGGATTTCATTAAAACGAATCTCATTAGCTTGTTCCTAGTCACTTCTCTATCCAAATAATAACTAAAACATCCTCAAAAGAACCGATTTGCAGCACTCACTGAACAGCAAACAACTCTTCAAATCACCTTTACCGAACAGCAGCGATCAAACAATGAGTGCCTCATTTCATCAAACTCTTAACCACACTAAAGCATTCCCCTAATTTGCTGTACCGCGAAGAGCGTACATGTTTGTCCTGGCATTAGCCGCACGGCGTTGAGCCCCGCACATGGTCCTTTCGCCCCGTGATAAATCAATTCACGCAACGATGACGCCGCAGGATCCATTCGCCCGATGCGTTTGCACGATAATATATTTATTTATCAAACTATCCACACACACGCAACCACCGCCACGCCACGCACAATGATGCAACGCTTTGCAGGAAGAAAACGCTACGCTGAATAAATAGATAACGCCTCAGAAGGTGAGCGAGCGAAACTCCCATCTCGTTTGGCATGCCCGTTTCGCAATCGTTACCCATTCCTGCACGAGGTACGAGGAATGTAAAGTCATGCTCGCAGTGTGTGTATGCGTGTCGGATGAGGGGGCAGGCTAGAAGTTATTAAATCACTACTTCTCATGCCTTTCCGTTCCGGTGCGCAAACGAAGAGAAAAAAAAACAACTTCCGAACCCCTTGGCATCCTAATCTCGTCCTCCCCCGAACGCGAGTTTGCGTCAGAACCAGGGCGTCATGTCGGGTGGGGGTTTGCAGCCTCGAGCTGCCAGTGCTTCTTTTCCACGTGATTTGTGGAGGTTTTTCTTTTTTTTCTCTCTCCCACGGCAAAAGGGGACATGTGGCGTGACGAAGGCTTGTATTTATGTTTATGCGTGTTTAACAAAGAAACAGAAACTCACACACACACACACCCACACCCACACGCGAACACGTCACCGTATACAAGCCAATTACGATCCCGGGGCGTTCAACGGTCGGGAAGGATACGTTTCGCTCGAGTGGCAAAACTAAGGAAACCATCTGCCCCCCGCCACCGTGACGCCCAGGAGAGGAGGAGGGAGGGAGAAAAGTGGCTTGTTTGTCGGATTTTTATTCAATTCCCGCTCCACCGGGCGGCGGAAGCGACCGTCCGCCTCACCTCCCGGGAAGGACGAAAATCGGCGCACAAACCCGAGCGAAATTTGATTTATGATCTCATCTTGCGTGCGGCGAACATATGCAGCCAGCACGGGCTGCGACGAGGCGACGGTTTATATCACCGCTACGTCACCGCCACCGACTTTACTTTCTTCTGTGTTGCGAATAAAAAGTCCTTCCCTTTGGGGAAGCTGATATTGTTTTGATTTTATTGATTTAGAAGTTTTTTTTCTTTCTTCATTTTTAAAGGAAGCCTGCTGCAGTGGCACGAAATGAAAAATTGAAACGCGAATAACGAATGGCATTTCCGCATGAGCTCGAGCCGGTGGTTTTGTGTCGAGCAGGTCCGGGTGTTAGTTTTCGTCTATGAAACAAAACAACGCTCAACCCTGCTCGGGCCGTCCAAACTCTCGCGTTTGATAGATAACGAAATGGGACGTGCCACGTGGTCGGTACGGACTGCCACTTCACACTGCCCACAACGGCCCTGCCTAATATCTGCATCGCTTTTGATGACACTATCCTTTTGGGAGGCGCGATCCTTCGTTTTTATTCCGAAAGGAGGAACAGCGATCCGGTGTGATCTGGCCACGGTGGATTCGGTGGAATTATTTATTGGGCACGTCAGGTCGTTTGTTTGCCGGGCGGCTGGCATCAGCCGTCCGGCACCCGGTTACAGTCGTAAATTGTTGCCGGCAGCTTTGTTTTGTCGAAACCGAGTCCGAGCAGGACGGGGGGGCTGCGAAACGACACTGTTTGAATGTTCCGTTCGCAGCAGACCACTGGGAGGAACGTGTGGGACATAATGTGGGTTTAATTGCTTTTTTTAGCATTGATGTTTAATTTGTGTTTTTTTGTAATACGAAGTGAGATGAGAGGTTTAATTTGGGCTGTAAGATGTGTCGCTCATGTTCATAAACTCCTCAAAATTTTAAATTATAAAAACTTTTGTCATGTGCTGCGTCCATGTGACGATTTACCTAGAGATTTTGAGGTTTCTCTATTGGTTTAATGTTCTTTTTGAGTTTTTACTAAAATATACTAAAACATGTGATTATTTTGACAGTTGTTGGCCAACCTGGTATGGTTGGCCAACCTGCCCCTAAATTAGAATCGGGGGACTCAGATGACATACTGTGCACATCATCCTGGCTCAACCTGCCGAGACTTCTATTGTAGACTGGCCAGGAACATTCTGGTCGCTTCTGAAATAGAAAGTCAGTTGCTTCTGCTTGAGCACGCCTTTGTGATAAACGATTCCCTTATTACAAATTCACATGGAAATACTTGAATACACTCCAATTTGGAATGAAAATAATCGAAAAGAGACACATTGCAATTCATTCTGGAAGTAAAAATGCATAGAATTCCACAAAGGTTAGACACAAAGCGTAGACACAAACCTATGCCATGGGAGAGGGGGTTTATACATTCATACAATCATTGTTTTTCATAATACTAGTACTTGGAAGGCCTAGTACTTGGAAGTATTTGGAAAAATTGTTGTAGGAATATTGAATCATTAATATCGGTTGAATCTTCTTGGTTAAAAAGAGATGACTGTGGATATTTTAATATGGGTTTTTTTTCATATCCCTCTACAATATTTTCTATGTTTTTGCGTTTAACTTATTTTTGAAATTTTTCCTAATCAAAAATTAATTAACCATTGGCATTAGGACCACTGTTTTCCCCCGTGTGACTTCTGTTTCGGGAACTATTTTACAGTGTCTCGAACAACGAGAGGAAAACGAAAACAACCCTCACTCGATAAAGCTGATGTGACCAGAAACGGAAGAGAAGCGTCTGCTGACAATGATTGAGACAGTCGTAAACAACGTGCAGTCACGGACCAAAGCGGAACGGTCGTTTAGTGAAATTGAAGTGAAATCACTAGCCACATATGTGAAGTGAAACGATTGCCCGATCGCTCAGTTACACGTCTTGGGAGTGTTTCCTCGGGAGCCGCATTCCCGGCCAAATCGATGCCTTTTGCATAGCCAGCATAAGCATGATCGATAAAACGTAACCTACGCCATGCACGTGCACGCGTGGACCGACTCGGTCGCCTCGCCTACTACAGACACACCGCGATACGTGTATGTGTTGGCAAAGAAAAAGATTCGTTCCTTTTTTTGTACGTTTTTTTTTCGTTCGCCTGCTTTGCTTGGACGTACGTGACAGAAAGCGAGGCATGTGTGTCGTTGCCCACCGACCGATTCGACCGACCGCAAAAGGAACCGAGTGACAGAATCAGGATAAGAAATCGTAAACAATCGCGCGCGCGCGAGCCCGTGTTCACACGTACACACACACACACACACACACACACACAGGACACGTTTTCAATCGCGGTTTCTTTTTATCACGGCCCCCCGCCCGTAGCGGTCGCCTTTCACTTTCACGTCCGACCGGTTCGGGGCCGATTTTTTGGTTTTGTCTTCCCAGCCCGACCCGACCCGGGCGCTTCCGGTTCGCTGCTGTGACAGGAAATGGGTTCTCTTGTGCTGAAAGCCGTCTGCTACCCGCTTTCGACGAAACTGCGGCTGCGATGGAATGGCGGGAATGGATTGAAATCAACCGATCACAATGATACGCGGGGTGCCGGTGGAATAAATAGCAAACACAATACACTGAGAAAGCAACAACAAGGGGGAGCGAAAAAAAAACAGATACACACACGAACACTAAATAATCGATCACGAAGAAGAATGCTACATTTCAGTGTACGTGTTTGAGGGTTTTCCGATGCGTCCGGGTCCGTGTGTTATGAATTTCGCTCTCAGCCATTATGTGGGAGGGGTTTTTTGTTTGCTTCTTGCTTGAAAATCCATAACCCGCGAGAAGTGTTTCACCGAATTTTCCTCCTAGGGCGAGGTGGATCAAAATGTGGGAGGTGGGGTGTTCGGTTTTAAAAATCGATCCACAGTGCCTGTTGGATTGGTACGCTTCCAGCACGCGATCAATCCACTTTTTACACTCTCCACCCACTCCCACCTCCCCCTCAGCCACCCAAAATGTCCCCCGTCGTGTGAAGCATGACCTAGAAAGGGATACTTTCGGCAAACGGGGCCCGCCGACGTATTAGCGCAAGTAATATCCTTTATCCTCCCGTATCGAGCCCCCCCCCCCCCCCCTGAAATCGGAGCCTTCTTCTCGGAACGGAGGGAAAATATCCGCCTTAAGCTTCGATCGTTTGGAGAGAATTTGTTCCACCGGCCGGGAGGAGAGGCGTGGTGAAAACGGGCTGTACAACCGGTATCGGCTTTCCGATGGCGAATCGAAAACTCGAATCCGATGGCAGAGAGAGAGAGAGGGAGAGTGTGAAAGAGAGAGGCGTTGGATGCTGACGGATGCCAATCAGCCGAAAAGAACGAAGGCCGAAGGCGCGTGAAAGTATCGAGGGGTTCAAATTTTAATCTTCCTTCTAATTCATTGAACAATTTCCAATTTCACGGGTATTATAAAACTTCCACTTTCACCGCAGGGTCTGCGGCCACCGGGGGCCGGACTGGCCAGGATCGCATCGCTTCCCACCAAACCCTTCACCCGGCGGGCGTGAAACGAGCCGTTAAATCTATTGCGCTTCGGCGTTTTGCATCGTTTGAGGCGCTCGTTTTTGGCTAAAAATACGTTCCACCACAACCATAAATGGGTATAACATTACAGAAAAATTTGCTAGCTATCCGGTGGGATTAGGCGCGTGAGTGTGTGTGGGTGTGTCCGAAAAGACTGCCGGGAAGGGCATTTTCCGTCGTCAGCTCGCTCCCTTTCACGGTGTCTTGCTAGTGCGATTGGTTTCACATAAGAGCCAACGATGTATCAAACACGGTGCATTGTACGGTGCGATGAAAATCGTGCATTAGCTAAAAGGACGCATTTTTTACTAAATACATCCTTTAGTTTATTCTTTACTTAAGGTCAGTAAGCATATAACAATGATCAGAACTTCTACATTACAATACATACATTAGAAATCAGAAATACATTACATTGTGTAGTTTTTAGTATACTTTTCAAGGGAAAATTCAAAGGAAAACACCATGTGTTAGGTAAAAAAATGCTCTTGTCAAGTGCTGTACTTAAAAATGTATCAAAATCAGCTTCAGTTGACTTAATTAGTATCGAGTCAAGTTACTTAACTTGATTGTGATCTTCTGCTAAGCAGACAAACAAACAGAAAAGCAGAATAATCAAACGAAAGCTTGTATAACGTTGATGCTTCAAGGGTTAAATGATCTGAATCAAAGTTTAATATTGAGCCAAAAATGAATGTATCATCCTCTGTGACCCTTTTATGGAACCATTGTGCCATTCCGTCGCCATTCCGTTCTGCCTGGATATGGCAGAAACGAACTTCGGTAATCGTTTATTGAGTGTGGGTTCGTAACTATGAGCCACGTAAATTAAACCAGTAAAATCCTTTGAAAACGACACCTTTACAATTCATAACATAAACTCAAGAGCAATCCTGATTTATTATAGCTATCTTTCTATTATCTAGTATCTTTGTCCTGCTCACGGCACAACCAGTAACGAGCATCATTTCCAAATCTCAATAATGATGTTTCGAGTGCAATTGATGGCATCAAACCGGTCCCAAAGCCAGGGTTTCCTCAGCCATCATGGAAGTACATTCAAAATGCACAACCTCAATTCCGAATAAATCACTTTTATTTCCCTTGCTGCTGAACACCAGCCCACACACACTCTCGTACATTTCGGGTAGGATCAGCGTTCGATTAGCGTTCGGATATGGCTCCGCAAAGAGTGTATCAACATACTACAGCACTCACGGAAATTTATTACCAAACCTCCCCACCGGAGAAAAAATCGAAAAGCAATAGAGATTGCCTCTCTAATCTCATGCAGCAAACAAACAACAGCAAAAAAGCGCGTTAAACCACGCGTGGGAGCGTAAAGTGGAAACAATTAGAAGCCGGAAAGCCCTTTCGCACTAGTTTTGCAATCGATTGGCCGGGCTCCATCAGCATAATCCGGTGCCGCATCGAGAGATTTATTACTATTTTTACCATTCGGTCCCATTCGGTCGGTGCATATTTATTTCACCCATCACACACCATTAGGCGGTGGTGACTGTGGCCGAAATCTCTGCGCGAAGATAAATGGTCACATGGTAAACGGGCCCGGAAAGGGGGGGGGGGGCGTGACCGTGAGAAATCAGCGACGACATGGAAAAACACTTCCCCTTTCGGGGGATGGAGCGAAAAGAAAAAAATCGCTGCCGCTCAATGAGCGGCTTATTTATTTTAGCGCAAAAGATCCGAACGGCCGATCCGGAAGGTGAAACGATTGCGGAAATCGTCCCAATTGGATACAATTAACATGCTGCTGTTTGGGGCTGGGATACTCGTGTTTGGCCTGGGATGGCGAGATAAAGCATTCTTCCTAAGAGCGTTCAGCGATGCTCATCGAAAAGTGAGCACTCTATCCGTTCGGCTCGAACGAAAACACCACAAACGATTGCTAATGACAAGCGAACGCCAACGCCGGCTAGTAAATGCGCTCGAAGGCCGTCTTTAACCTTTACCCGGGGGGGCTTTCGATGTGCGACATAAATAAGCCCCACGCATCCATCAGTCCGTTGCTATCGTACCGGGAATAAAATGAACCCGAATTCTGCCGAAAAAAAAAAACCCAAAACCAGAAGGCTCATTTCTTCCCACCGATTTGCTTCGTCCAATACGCGCCGGAAATTGGCAAAAAATCCCCATCCAACGCGATGGTCAAACATCGTCGCAGCTGCGGACGGTGGGTAAGCGTCGTATTAGATAAGGACGTGGAAAGCATACAAACAACCGCATTAGTTGGCCGGGGTGAAAGATAAAGGGCGATCGCAAAATACAACACATCATTATCAGCTCAACATTAGCGGATTTGCCGTGTGGAGCAGGCCAGCCACGTGAATGGCCTCCGGGCGAGCATGAATGAATGCATGTTCAATACGGCCCGAGATGTTTCCAGAGGGCACAGACAGCCGCACGGCACTCGCCGCGAAAGCTCGTTATAATGCCCCGGCCCATTATTCAAACAAGCGAATTGACAAGCCGCACGATGTCTTCGTTTCGGTGTGCGGCACGAGCAAGGCCCCATGCCCGTCCATTAGCGAAGCCAGCCGAACGAACGAAACCTCGAGACCGGGCTGGTCAAGCTCACAGCTCACATGCGGGCATTTTGTGGCTGGGGGGGGGGTGGACTTGTTGTTTGCCATTTTTTTTTCGTTGCTCTCTTGGTGGTAAACCCGATCGGGAGAAACGGAACCAACTCCTATCGCCGCGCGTACACTTTGCGCGTGTGATGATGATAGATGGGCTTTCCGGGCCAGTTCGATCGCGCGTCGATAAGTGGCATGACAATTCCATCTATTTCCGCGACGCGTTCTAGAGGGGGCGGTCGGTGTCAGTGACGTGACGTAAACATGCTGGCATCTTCGCCGCGCACAACGGCACGCTAATGATCGAAGACATATCCTCTCGATTGCCATTTATCTTGCCCTCGCTCGCTCCGTGCCCTCTGGCGGCAACGTCAAACAGGCTCGTGGTAGTATCGGGAACGATGCCAGGATAAGCCCTTCAAGTGTTACGGACAAACGCTCGTGGCTAAAATAATATAGAAATATATTATGCGCTCGGAACATACAAGCAAACTATGCTGAAATAGATTCAATAGTGGACACAAAAACGCTTCAAAATATTTGCGATTCTGTTGTAGCCTCCTTTGACCAGTACCGGTCGGAGAAACATTGATAATTGAATTTATATCATATCTAAAATAAATAATGTTGTTCACTTGCATTGCTAATATTAGAGGCATTTAACAGGCCTCTTGAATTATTTTGAGCTTAAATGTTTCGTTTGAAAATTACACAAAATAGGCAAACAATTGTTTGATATAAACCGAAGTAGACTTTGAAAAACTTCATTTTTGATATGGCGACCTAGTGGCACCATCTTTGGATAGGATCACGCGACAATTTAGAAGAGTTTTTTTTTGTTATTTCACATTATTGGATTTTTTTTCTAAATTTGAAATCATTTCGACCTTTTACAATGCAATGAGCTGCTTTTAAAAGTGTATTCATCATTTATTTATATCCATTAAAATACGTCTGGATAGAGCAGACAAAACAAAAGCTTATTTTGTTGATTCCTATGTGCGATCAAATCTCACATCCACTTAAATTAGGTAATTTTCATGAAAACTCTTCAAAACACCAGTAACGCTCGTATAAAAAGCCATCGAAGGGCTCACTTCCTGGCGACTGACAGCGCGCACCGAACACAAAACCGCCATTTCTAAGAAAAATAAAAATCATTCGAATAAATTAGCTCATCGCCACGAAAACTCACTCGCAGAGGGCAACATCCAAAATGGATAAGGAAAAATCCGACCGTCTTCGGAAAACTGTGGCGAAACAACATAAAAAAACTTTAATTTATGGAAGCCCTCCTTATACCGCACTACACGACAAATCATTGCTGTTAAGAGGGGGGGTTTTGTTTTTCGTTCTTTCCGCTTTCCCACTCCTGTCAACCATATCCCCTCTCCTCCCCCTCCCTCGCCTCCTCTCCCCTAACCACTGCTATTCATTCCGTCATTATGAGCCATTTCTTTCCAATTTTGCATTCGACACACCCCACCAAGCTAATTTCCACTGTGTGTGTGTGTGAAGCTATTCTCCGTTCCCCCTCCATCACTGTGGGAAGTAGGAGAAGAAAAAAAACGAACGAAATCTTCTTCTCCTTCCCTTTGCGTTACGCAATCGCCTCTCGCCAGTTGCGATCCGTCACCATGGCAACCCATTTTCATGCTCCGTTGGCACGTGGCACGAATTTCGGGCATGGACGACGGAAGCGCGACGGCGGGTGCTGGTGACGGGCGGGAAACAAAATAATGCACTTACACTCGCGCGCCAACACAATCGCTAACGACACGCGTACACGCGTTCGCGGCGAATTTGTGTCGCGAAATGGTTTTTATACCATTTCCAGCGCGCGTGTTGGCTGCCGCCTGGGATGGCGTGCATGGCACGGTGGGAATAAATAAGCGAACGCCGTACGCCGAAATGGAATGTTTCAAACGCAGCGCACATTGTAGCGAGATAAATTGTTGCATGCGCGAAAAATAAAATCGCATACCGGAAATTCTGCTTTATCGAAATGATCGCGATCCAATTTGGAACACCAAGCGTGTGGTAATCGAAAAATGGATTGGAAATTTAGCTCTCAGGATGGATCTGGCAGCAATGAGAGAATGGCGTTAGAGTTTTATTATCTAAACTAGACCACTTTGAATAGCGATGTGAAGAATTGGCTTTTTGAATATTAAAAATATGTTTAAACAATATTTGTTCTCACAGGACTAATATTATGTGTTCTCTAAAAATACTTTCTGAGTAGAATCTCATCCACTAAAATAGTCCTACAATAAATAATAATTTTATTCAACTTATTGCAAGTGTACAAAGCGCCAAAATGTAGGCAATCGAGTGTAGGCGACCGAGGCCCTAGGCGAACTTAAAATTATGGCGTCATCGGTTCGGCTTCGGGAGCCGAGACCAGACGAAGTTTTAGAATAGGGATTTAAAATCAATAAAAAATGTTCTTCCAAAATTGACTCCAAGCCGTCAAGACGTGTTTTTATCGACGTGTAAGCTATCGAGAAGATAATTGGTCCCTAACAGACACTGAGCAAGTCAATACTTAAGTACTTGTAGCGTTACATGGATCAACAGATTTTGAGATATTAAGCTTTAATAGTTCAAATAGTGGTATTGGTTTGAGAAAAGCGAAACCTGCATGATTTGCAAACAAAGGCGGCTGTGACTGAAGCTTTTGCGCTCAAAAATACTTTTCACTAATAATGAGACCGATTAAGAACGCCTTAAAAGACTGAGTGTATTATTAAGATAAAATGTACCACCTTTCGTTGAAAACAAAAACTCCTTCAGCCTGATAAAAAACCCTTATCACGAACAGTGGCGTGGTTATCTTTTCCCGTGCGACCATACCAACCATATTGGACCATCTTCATCGTGCTTTGCAAATATTGCGATATTGTTCACGATATGGGTAGCATATCAACTGAAACGCTCTAAGTAAAACACCACCACCACCAGATAATCACCCACCGCGAACACATCGGCCACGGCGTGGACCAACCTTTTTACCTGTTTCGTCCGGATCGTCCGTGGGCTTGTCATCGGTGTGTGCGCGCCCGGCGACGGCGGGGAATAAAGAAACCGGCCCGTCCAGGACGTGTAACTCGGCCCGGGACTGTAACCTTGGCCGCGTGAGGCCAACTTCGTTCGCTGCCCACTGCGAACACCCTCGCTCACGTTCTTGCCGTTGCTCGGGCGGATCCTGTCACTGTCACCACCGGTGAGTCCCGCCAGGACTCGTTAAGTATCAATTAGCTTCACTTGCAGACACTGCCGTACTTTGTGCTGTGCTGTTTTTATTATTTTCCCGCACACACATACACGCACGCACGCACGCACGCACCCACTGGTCCCGACAAACGACTCGCTCCTACCACGGAACCCGCGATGAACACACTCTCGAACGCCCTGTTCCGAGGCAAGAGGCGGCGACGGCGGCTGGATAAGATTGGCTGGACCGTGACTACGCAGCCATTGGGTGGTTTTTGGGGGTGGTGGGTGGGTGAGAGAGCAAAACTGGTCACCACGGGAGGCAAGTAAGCAGCACGTGGTAATGGTGCAATGATTTGAATATTAAGGAAAGGAGCGAGCTAGCGGGTGGAAGGGAAGAGTGGTCGCGGGGGGTGGAAGATGGATTTGAAAATACATTAGCCATAATTAAAACAATATTAAAACTACAGTAGAGGCGACAGAGATAAAGACATGGTTCCACTTTGGGAAGAGACATTCAAATGTCAAATGAGGCCTTAAAAAAAAGAATTGTTCTTAAAGCGACGTGGAACGGTAAGTTTTGTTGACTCAGCACGCAGGCACGGAAGGATGTGAGCTGTGTTTTATTTGCTTTGGGCACAGATAAACATTCCACTCGCGAGACAAGTGGGAAAATAACCCTCAACCCTCCGCCTGAAGCAACAAACAGGCCGCGCGAGTGTGTAAATACTTGGAGCGCAGGGAAGAAACACAACTTTCCATTCTTTCGTTTCACAAACACAAGCACACACACACCCACATACACGCGCAAACACACAGAGGCAAACGGCAAGCTGCGGATTGGAAGGATTACGTACACTTTCTTATCTCTCGACGCTTCGGTGGCACGAAACTTCCGCTTTCGGTTTGTCTGTGTGCGTGCGTTTGTTGTTTTCGTTGTTTCTCCCGTCACCCGTGTGGAAAGGGCAGGCAAAACGTCCACAGTCCAAGTAGGCACTGTTTACACTGGTTCGCATCGTCCCGCGCTACTAGATGGAAAACATTTTCCTCCGTCCCGACTTAGACCTTGCGAAACTGCTGACTGGCTCGGGAAAATCTGTCACCAGCTGTTCGATGGCCACATTACGCACACGCACATGCTCGCAATTTGACACCCCCCCCCCTCTCCAGGGCGCACACTCTTATGTAAAGTGTGTTTTTGTTTCGTTTGCTGTTTGCAAACTCCGCCACTGATTGTTGCCTAATTTTGCGCAATATTCCCTTTTCCACACAGTAGCTCACACATGCACGCACACATGCACACCTTCTCGCGTGCCGTCACAGCAGCCGTTTCTTTCCTCAGTGTGTTCTGTTCTCTATCTATCTCTCTTTCTTCGCCTGACACGGACACGCAGCCTACTTTGCCCACTGTTGCGCTGCGTATCGGCGGACGTCTCGGAGATAACTGACCCGTTCGTGTTCCGCTCGCGTACTAAAGAAGCTACTGCCGCTTCCGACGAGCGTCGGGCTTCCTGTTGCCGTGTGTGTGTGTGTGTGACTTCTATTGCTTTCGGGTTTACTTCCAGCGTCGGCACGGCCTGGAAGTTTCACATTGTTGCAGGGGTGCGTGAGCGCTCCCAATTCGGTTCCCGAAACGCCCAAGTCCAAGTTCGTGCGCGTGTGTCCAACAAGTTAGGGAGGGAGCACCCCGAATTATACCCCGAGTGAGTGAGAGGGAGAGAAAGAAGGAGAGAGACAGAAGCGGCTCGCCCAGTGCGGGTGAGCGGAAAGTTCAACAAACTCATCTCCACTGGAAGGATGCAGCAACGAAGAGAGAAAGTTGGTGTGTGAGAGTGAGTGAAAGTGCGCGTGAGTTTCCCCGCGCCAGTGGCAGCTCACCTGCTCGCTGGCTCACTGGAAAGCGGGAGCTCACCGGGAGCCGTGTCGCCGTGTGTTTCGACAGGTGGTAGATTTCGACGAGCTGTTGCTGGTTGTTTCGTGTGTTTCCGCTCTTAATTTGTTTCTTTTAGGGGCGAGGAGCCCTGACGAGGAGCCTCGTGCGCTCATCGTAATTGGACGCTGGAAAAATGAGGTTAAGGTTGGGAGGAGTAGGGTTTTCTGAAAGATGGGACTGTTTTCAACTGGTGCTTCATTCACGCGCACCTAGCAAGAGTTTTCACGGGAAAAAGGCTTAAATGGGCGTCATTCATTTGTATTTATATATAGTTTTTCAATATCACTAACAATTTAATCGATTTCTAATATTATTGTTTCCAGGTCAACTTGGTCCCTTACACAATAGAATTGAATTTTCATCATTTTAAGGCAACATGGAAGAGAAACATAATGCACGGCTTGCTCAAGAAACTTACTTTACGGCAGACAAAACTTTTTAGCTTAGAAAAAACTTCCCCCTTATTATAATAAAATAATATTTTTTAATACCAAAACAATTCAATAATCGTTCCGGCGCGTCTCGACTGCCTCATTTTACCCGCACGGCCAGCTCGTCGCACCAATATCCGCCCAGCCCCCATCGGGGCCTTCTCCCATTCATGACCGACTTCATGCTTTCCACATCGCCACCAGCGGCCTGGCCTGGTGCCTGGTGCCGATGGCAGTGGCATTAATTTTCCGACAGGCGCCTCCCGCCACCCGAAACGAGACCGGGATCGGACAGCTTTGGGGCAATAAAAAACCGCTCCCCTTTTGCCCGGCCCGGATAGGGCGAGGGCACATTTCGACGCACCCTTCTTCTCACCCACCGGTCGAGTCGGTTGAGAAATTGATGAGGACAGGCGTATAAAGCGCATGGCGCTCCTCGCGAACGGCGACCTACGATTTACGATGTTTTTCGTTTGATCGACCAAAAGTGGCACCGTAGCAGTGTGCGTCGGATGGTGTGGGTGTGTGGGTGTGTAAGTGTGTGTGCTAGAAACGACTTTCGTAAAGTGGACGAAGCGCCGCGAAGGAAGTGCGGACCGGAGTGCGATTGTTGATGCCATTTGAATGAAATTGGAAACTAAATACGATCGATTACTCAAACGAACGAGGGGGCCATCCCGGGTGGAGCGTATTAACGCTGAGGTCTTCTTCGCCCGGCGCAGCCCCGCCGAGTGAGCATTAAGAGCTTTACGCGCGTTCGGTTTGTGGCGTCGTGTTTCTTGCGCATATTTGGCAGTGGCCGAAATCTGCGGCAGATAACATTCCGACGTTCCCGGAGCGGGATAATGATTTTTATGTTTACTGTTTCGCTGTTTGCGCTCCTGCTCTACTCTGCCGCCTGGCAGTGAACAGGCGTCCGTTGAGGCGGGTTTTTCAATAAATTGGATTCGTAACGACGGTGCGACTGTCGAGTGCCACTGTACGTTCGGAATCATTTCGTCGATTGCGCGTGTGAGTGGATTTCGAGAAGCCCGGGGCGAATGTAATGTATCATTTCCCGCCGGGAGAGATCCGTCTGACGGCACGATAAAAGATCATCTTTCCGCTTCGAGGTGGGTGCGCTCGATGCAAACACCAGGACAATAATGCTCGGGCCGCCCGCACATAAATGAGTGATGTTCAATTAGGTACAACCGTTCGTGCAGATTGTGGCCCGGAGCGGAAGCGGGACCGACGTGATGTAAGTGATCCGTGCACGGTGCCATTTGTCTTC
The DNA here is from genome assembly GCA_000349145.1 of Anopheles dirus. Taxonomy (NCBI): domain Eukaryota; kingdom Metazoa; phylum Arthropoda; class Insecta; order Diptera; family Culicidae; genus Anopheles; species Anopheles dirus. Next base: position 12,419,272 of record KB672868.1, on the reverse strand, counting down.
ATCAATGCGTAATACGAGCCCGATTGTGTGTGTGCATGTGCCATAAAGTGAAGCACCGTCCTTACGCGCCACCAGGCGTCTCCATTACATTCGAGTTGCCTGTTGCCTGCCTGCCTGCCTGCCTGTGCTCGGCTATGCACACGGGCGGGCTGCTGTGTGTGTGTGTGTGTGTGTGTGAGAGGGCGGTATAAAAAAACCACTGGGAGATATGAGCGTCAAGCAGCAAAGTCTGGGAAGCGCACGTTCATCCAGGCGGGCGAAAGGCAAAGTTCGGGCAACGCATTCACAAAAAACCCGGTGCGGCACGTACAGTGAAAGTCAACGTCCTGTACGGGTGGAAAGCAGTTGTTCCATATTTTCCGTACTCCTTCCTTCTCTGCTTCTTTGTTCCCGTTTTCCCCAAGTGTGTAGCGTTACACTTTTAACCTTCAACCTTCTCACAGGGCTAGTGCTGCTGAGTTGCTGGGAACAATAGTTCCCTGCTCCAAGGAATGCCTGGCAGCCGTTTGTATGCAGCGTGCCATCCCGTATGCGTAAGCCACCCTCTTCAGCTGTTTGCTCCGTGCACCTAGTTTGCATGTTTATTACTACTCGTTTAATGCCGGGTTCTGGTTCATGAAGCACTAGTGCATTCAACATCCTTCGTTCCGCTTGAAATTGGATCTTCAGATACTGTTCCTACCGTATCTACGGTATAGAGGTGCATCGTGTTACATTTGGAATGAGGTAAATGATTTGGCTATTTTTTATTTACGTTTTAAGCTTATTTTTCAACATTTAAAAGATTATCAGTAAAGACCTTGAAAAACGATATTAAATGTATCAAATGCATTCAGGAAATGTTGATTGAGTGGAGTCAATTCTTGATTGATTATCGTGTCATGTTTTATGTACAGTAAAGCCTATCAAAGATAGAAAGTCTCTCTGAGAAGCACATTTTTGACAGTTACTTTATTTACAATGTGTTTGTTGTCCCTCCCAGACACATTTGCCAATTATTCACAAGCTTTTTGTACGCCTAGATTCCCACAGCAAGCACTGCCCTAGCGTCCTCGATTGTCATTTTGTTTGAAATGCGTTTACAGTGTGTGGTTAAAAAGTTCTACGTTACGTCAAACTAACTTTGTTGTGAATATTGCGATAAATATGAAATAATTCTATCAGAGAAAACCGTAAGTTTTATAAAGTGTTTATCCATTGATAGCAATATACTTCTATCTAGAGTATATCAAACAATGTGTATGAGATGGCAAAGCTAGAATAACAATTGCCTAAAAAATACAAGCCGTTGCGTCTTCCAAACTGCTTAATATTGCTTTGACAGCTCTCTTTTTTTTAGATAATGATCAACGAAACTAAAAAAGTTATGAACGTAAACAGAGACTGAATTACAACGAGACGCTGGGAAAAGTGCTCTTTTACCATGTTTAAAAATATTATCTCAAGTTCGTCAAGTTCCTCGCGCCTTATTCCGAGCTCCAACAATAGCTATTTGACAGCAAAATAGCTAACGAAGCCACAGGAATCGTGCCAACAGGGAAACTATCTCTCCACCGGTTGTAAACGCCGTCAACCGAAGGATCCCTCTTCCATGGGAAATGTGATCAGTTTGGCACGACACGGTGAAACTTAAAAAAAGACCGCTCTCAACCCCGTTCGCCGCGCGATAATGTCCCGGCGCTCAGAGCAATTCATAATTTAAAGCGCGATTTTAATATTGCAACCCTACGCAAGCGCTAATTCTGACACTTTCCGAAACTTGTCCGGCAACCGTAGTAATACCCGAAGTTTATTTATTTTTACACCGGGTTTTTCCACAAAAACGATCCTTAAAACACCGCTAATAAGCTTTTACAGGCGAACCAGCGTGCGCGCTGGAGGTTTCGCGAACCGGAAGTGGTGTTTTAAAAACTTGCTCTATTTATACCCCACACAGTTTGCAGCTCGTTCCAATATCGAGCTCCACTGCCACCAGGTGATCAGGTGTTTCCGTATCAGGTGGGATTTCGGAAGTTGAAGATGTATTCAACACACGAAAAAAAGACAGGAAAAAACAAAACGTATAAAAAACTTCCTCTTCCTTCGGGTCGCTGTAAAAATAGCACAACCAGTTTTGACAACGAACGAGAGAAAAAAAACGAACCAAAAATACGAAACAGGAAGTGAAAGTTTTTAACCAAGCGGAAAACATCGTTTCCTCTTCTCCCGTATTTGGGAAGTTTCAACGCAGCACGGCAACGAGCCCGTGTCCCGTTCACGGTGCAAACGGTGAGTTAAAGGACAGTTTGATCTAATTACGGACCGACCCATAAACCTCCGGGCTTCCTTCCTTGCAGGGAAGTTGTGTGCTTCGGTTTTACGCTGCTCATTGCACGTTTTACTTCCGCGTTGGGTTGAGTTACTCCCAGAGCCCTATTGTTTTAAGACAGACGCCACCTACACAGACAGGCTTCGATGATCCCCGGAGCCGGCGCTGGGACGATGAAGCTGTCCGTTTCGGTGGTGCCACTGGTGCGTAGCGTTTCTCCGGCCGGTCGATGGCCAGTTTTGCAATCTTTTCTACGTCATTAAATTTCGTTTATGAGCGCGTTTTTTTTCGGTCCGCCCCTACTGTTTGCTCTTTCGTGTCGCTCCCGGAAAAGGTCACAACTCATCAAACCTCGACCTCATCTCATCTGTGTCTCGCACTGGGGGCTGGGCAGAACAGAGAAAGTGTCTCGAAAAATGGCGCATTGACGTGTCGTTCGGATCCCGAAGAAACACGAGGAGGTTTCAGGGGGCAAAAAGAAAACGATCAACCGAATAATGACAACACTTTCTCTGGAGCGTCGAGAGGCAGCGCACATCAAACCGAAAGTCGACCTTCGGACCACAATGCAGATGCTGCAGACGCACACACACCCAGCTACAGCGGCATCAAATTTAGTGACCATGAGTCGTAACTAATGCCCACGGTGGAGGCGCCCAGTGTTTCGTACGGCGGTGAGCAAAACGCTCGGGAGAAAAATTAACCGCCGGAAACTTCGAACCGAGCTCAACTCCGCCCGTGCCTTCTATTCTGGAAAACCGGCACGGACCGGCTGCGAACCGCGGACTCCGGCATTACCCGAATGCCGAACGTAATGAAAACGGTTTTGATTTTATTCCCGCTTTTTTGTTGTTGTTGCCGCCGTCGTCGGCGTCGTCAGCAGGATCTCACCCCCAGCGCGGACCGGGGGTGGGAGCGGGAATCGATAAAAGTGAATCACCCGAAGCGCCCTGTTTGTTCTGGGAAAGTGGTAATGAAATGGAACACGACCACCCTTGATTGGCGTGCGGAAGAAACAGCGAAGGCTGGAAAACAACGGCCCGAGCACGGCCGGGGTTGATAAGGGTCCGGGCGGATGATGATTTATTCATCGTCATTCGTTTCGTGCGCGTGGAGACACCTTTCGCGGGGAGAGGCAGTGTGGCCAATATGCTGCGGGCGATTGGTGAGATGACCGTTTCCTTTTCTGTTGTTTTTTTTTGTCTCGCTGTTGGTTTCGTTTGCATCTTGGAGCATTTCATGCCCGGAAGGGTTAGATCGGTGAGCTAAATTATCCTTATCTTGTTGAGTCAGTTACCGTATTTTTTGTGGAGGTAAAGAAACTGATTGTCTCGATTCTAAAAAGGAAAAGACTGCTGAAGCTTGCTTAAGGTAAAAAAGTAAGGAAAACCACCATTAACAATTCAAAATGTTAAGGAAATCTCCTTTAACGATTGAATAAATCTCAATCTACTGGAAACTCAACGTTCGAAGAAAGAACCGCATTCGTTAACGCACACGCCCCTCAATCATCATCCGTTCCAGAATCTTTGCGCGAGGTTGACTAATTGAGGGCACCCTCCGCTGCGTTGCGTCTCACGGTGCAATTATAATTAAAGTGCATGATGAAAAATGATTCCCCGTGCGACGATCGTTTGTGTGTGTGTGAGTGTGGAAACGTAGAAGGGTGGCGCAATGAACATGCATCAAAATTTATTGTCTTTACCAGCCATTATTTATGTAGCACCGTTTAACGAAGCATTAAATTGAGGAGAGAATGAAGAGAGATCTCGGTCGTCGGTTTCATTGCGCCTTCTAGAGCACGAGAAGGCTGGTCGGTTTTGTGAGAGTCATTTTTGACGCTCGGAAGTAGTTGGTTGATAAATGCACAAAGAAATGAAAACCGTGCGGGAATAAGCTGCGTATTGTTATAGACATTGGAGGTTGGATTCACATATTTGCGACAGTTTCCTTGTTTATGTTAATAAAAACGAATACAGCATCAAATATAACGAAAGCTGTATGATACGGAGATGATATGACGCTTTCATTTTGGACATTACATCAATTCAAAAACATGACAGATTCTTCCAAGAAACTTCAAAAACCACATTATACTCTATCGTTTCCTATTGAATCTTGTGTTTGAAGTAGCCTAAGAAAACATGGCAAGCGCGCTTATAGGCTCCTTCAATAGCTATGCAATAGAACATTGTCTGACTGGCTTCTGTGCGAGGATATTTCACCAATGTTGTAATTTCACGATATAAAGTTCCTTAGGATGTTAAAAAAAACTTTCTTACCGACTATGAAGATATTTTCTCAAGCTCAAATCAATACTTAAAGCTAACAAGTAACGATCGTTTCACACCAACATAAACTGACGAGAACTAGTTAAGAGTATTTAATTGATAAGTATGTAATTGAAATAAAAATGGAAGAATTATGACTAGTTTCATCCCAACAAGCGCCCTCCAAAACACCCACTGTGAAACGGCATAAAAAAGAAGGTTGTATTGGCAACAGAGACCGTCTGACCTCGCCTGTTGCTTGTTGCGCATTGAGACGAACGAACTGTGGCTGTGGACACTTTCTTAAGACACTAAAACAGAACTACCACATTTGCGCACTAATATCAAGTACGACGATCGCCGTCAATCTGTAGCACAAAAAGCTTTAACGTTAGGGAGTTCTTTGTGCGTGACTGAGTATCGTAAAGCAGGCTTAGCAGGGTTTTTTTTTCTCTCTCTCTCTCTCACTTCTCAGGCGCGAGCGTGTACAAATCAAAAATAACAAATTCCGCTCCACTGGGATCGTTAAGCGGACCACTGCACGGGCGACGGGCGTTCTGTTCTCGTTGCTTTTTGCGTGTCGTTGTGTGCCCCAGAAAGGGATCAACTTGTGGCGGGAGGAGAACCCGAGAGAACGACGCTACGGGTGAGGTTTGGGAGTGATTGTTTTTTGGCCTCGCCTCAATCGGAACCCGATTCGTCCCTTTTTCTCGGTGGGGTACCGTTCGATGGCACGCCATAAAGTTGGGCTCCTTGCAGCTGTAGACCGTTAAACTGCTGCTGCTGCCATGCTGCAGGTGAGTTGTCAGTACGGGCAAGACCGTCCTAACCCGAGCGTTCCGAACGTTCCGACGCGATGGTTGTGTGCGTGCCCGCCAAACATCGGCGCTGGAGAAGCGATCGAAATCGAAAAGGCTGTCCTTACTCCAGTTAGTATGTGCGCGTTCTCCCAATATCGCTCCCACTCCCACAGCAACGGTACGTAAGAGACCGGAAGTTTGGGGATGGCATGCCATCCTGTTTGCCGTTTCTCAAGGACCGTTTTTTTTTCAACCGTGCTTCGAAATGTGCCTCAAGTGGGGCCCGTTGGTGGGACGCGAGGAAAACGTGATTTTATGCGATTTTCGATTGAGTTCGTTGTATCCCGCCCGTGCCGGGATCCGATGTTCGGCGGTTCGGTAGGATTGGCCTCAAAATTGCGATCCTTCCCCGTTGGGGGGATAGTTGCAATCGCTCCCGAAATCGTGCGACCTTGGCAAGGAGCGGGAAAAAAACGGGACCGCTTGTGGACGACTTTGGGACTTTCGGCAAGGGAGCAGAACAACAGCGAAAGCAACAGGAAGAACCGTTAGTGGTAGATGCAGTTGAAAATGGTTACCGATTAAGCGATTATTGGGTTGGCGGTGAATGGAGAAAGTGTCGCACGAGGCAACCATCACGCACAAAACCCGTTCGCTCGAAGAAGGGGTGGATCCCACCGATGGGTTCGTCCCTTTTTGGTTCTGCTCTTTGTGCTTCGCAAATTTGCTGCAAAAGTCCCGTAAAGCCGGGCTCGTTTGTAACAGTTTGTACGGGCAGAAAAGGGATGAAAAGTCGGTAGAGAATTTTTCGAACGGGACGTAAAAGATCACTTACACATGATAAGCCGAACGACGAGGGTCATTTCAGCACGGGAGCAATAATGCGTAACATGTATAGCAGGGGAAGAGTTGTAGAATGTTCACTTATAATCATAAACGATTTTTACTGACATTATTCGTTTAACGATTAGTTAACAAATCAATGTAGTAGTGAAAATAAATGAATATAATTTTAAAACAACACTAAATGAAGTATAGAAGATAGATCAAAACTGCCTAATGAACGTTCTTAAATTCATTTTTTTTGCATGCGTTCTTGTTTTCCTACTTTTTTTCTCATTCACACACTTCTCCCTACTTAGTACGAAAGTTTTCCATAAATATTGTAAATTTAATTCTTTATCTGCTATTCCCGAACAAGATATCAGAATTATTGGTAAGATATATACGCTTATAAATATATTAAGTAACCTTGCAAAATGAACCTAATGCAACGCACTGATATGATACGTTAAAGATCGTCAATTCGATTACATTGGACTTCATTATAACTGATTTTAGATTTTGGTGTAACAACTTTAAGGCAGCGATAGTAATCCATGTTTGATAATACGCTTAATACGCTTATTAAATGTTCTAAATGCTTTATGAAGTCATATCATTTCTTTCATATTTACTAACACATTTCATCACTCCAAATATGTCCACATTGCTCCGTTGAAAATCATTAAAAACTGTTCCATTATATCCTCCAAAGATCAAAGAGCTCTACGATTACAGAACGGCTCCTGAACGGTTTGTGTCTTCGCTAAGTGCGTGGTCTATTAAAGCCAGTAAACTCCACGCCAGCTTTAACTAAATACCGTAAGCAATCCACAATCTGGTGACGCATTTAATCATTTTTAAATATTTATTCAGCCCCCGAACAAGCGTCCCCGAAAGAGATACCCTGTAATTATACTCACACCCGCCAACCAACAGCAAAAAAAAAAAAATCCCGCCCCGGAGTACGAAGCGCTAGGTGCGGATTTGAAAATTGCTCCTAAACAACTTTCTCCATTAAATTACTTCCCCATCATCATCGAACTGAACCGAACGGAGCAACCGAACCGACCGGTTCTACTAGATTCCTCCGTGTGGCGGTGGCGCAACGAAAAGCGTCCCTCCCCCGGTCACATCCGGTCCTACCGCCCCCGGACCAGGCTACCATACGATCCTCATCTCATTGGTATGCAAATCAGATTTACGTGAAACAGTTTCTCCGCAAGCTTCTCGGACCGGCGCTCCTTTGCTGCCCGATAAGCAGCGGAAGCGTGCCACGCCGAGGCAACAGGACAGAGAGTGTTGCTGGCCCGAAGGCAGCCGAAATGAAATGGGTAAAGAAGGAATTAAAATTTGCGCGCGCGTTACGCCGTGCTTGGGAAAGTGGGCGCGAAAGCACCGGGGCGTGGAGTTTGGAGTTCCTTTCCGTTTTGCTCTTCCCGTTGGTCGCCGTAAATCCAATGAAAATCAGATTCGTGTTCCCTGTTTTTTTCGTTAGGATGGAATGAATTAGGCACATTAGCTGTGCACTCGTGCGTTTTCAGCGTTCATTTTCAAGGCTCGGAGAGATCGTGTCCGCGCCACGTGGATAGCCGCGCCACGGGACGCGCCATCGATCGGCTCCGGTGGGCTGCAATTGACACATTCCGCCCGGTGCCGGGTGTTTCGCGCGGCATCGCTGCTGCTAGCGTCATCGCCGTTCGATTCCGTCGTTGATACGGGCGCCAGGTGCGCTTGTGTTGGTGCGCCATTCGTTTTGACGCGCGGTTGGAGTTTTCTGCTTTATATATGCACAAAGCACATCCAATTTTTGCGTACTATATTTACAACTTCTTAGCTTCGGAGAAAACTTCCCCGCAGCGATTGAAGTACACCCGGGTCGAGTAATTTCTTACGTCGTCAAACCAAGCGCGCGGGGGTTCATTCATAAGTTTTCAAAACCCCACGCTGGCGCCCCGGGATACGCTGCGACCACAAGGCCCCGGCGACGTGTTTCTGAAGCCCGCCGACGCTCGTGGCCCCGTAGGAGGACGGATGAATGGAAAGTATTTCTAATTTTGGGAGCCCTCAGCCACGCACTGTAAATAGTACGGGCAGCGCAAACACTACAAACCGCCTGCGTGCGCAACGCTTTTCCGAGGGCGTATTTCAAGCACCGGGGCTGCTGGAAAGCGCTTTCAATCCGTGGGCGGAAAATCGTCAATCGCTTGCGTTTTCTTTTGCTCTCTCTCTCTCTCTCTGTGTGTGTATTGAAGAATAACAACTTCGATTTTGTACATTTCAAGCGAAGCATGCCGATGACGGCGGCTGGGTATCCGTGGTGATAATCGGTCGCACACCGCCGTCTAGGATGGGGCGTACATTTAACGACGAATGAAGTTTTCGATTTTCGATGACACAACCGAAATCGTTTGAAATTATACGAAATTGACGCATTTCGTATAATTAGACTCTAAGCAGACAAACTTATCGCCGAAATCGTGAAAACATCCCGACGAAAATAATTTGTGTTCGATGACGTACTGTACAAATTTAAAGATAGCGACTTCAAACTTAGACGTATTAGGTTTGCTCCACGAAGAAGATCAATTTTAGCAGGATCGTTACGTCATAAGATTGGGGTGGTAAAAATATATAAACAGACGGTTTTGATGGGTGAATTTATTTTTAATTACAAAGCCAATGTGAATGTGAATAATACAGAAATGAATTTTGGTAGAAATACTCATTTGTTTGAAATCGTTCGAGAGCGGAACTCCATAACCTTTCTCTAGATAAATGTTGGTCTACATTTGCATATAGTTGTAGGCATTTTTTTGCTTTCAATTCCGATTGCATATTCAAACAATAGTGAAGTATGCATTTGCAATACTGTTTAGTTTAGGTATTTCAAACATATCTTAAAGTTTACTAAGACATTACTCTCTCTAGGCAAAATGTTTGTTTTAGTCAAAGTCGAAGGCAGAGTGAGGCAGAAATAAATAAATATAAATATAGATAGAGAGAGAGAGAGAGAGAGAGAGAGAGAGAGAGAGAAGCGGCAAGAAGTCAAGCTGCTCTATCTTTATCTTTATCACCAATTATAAGTAAAGTCTTACTTTGGTACAAGTCTAAAGTAAAGTCTTCAAATCCAAAATTGCCCAGAATACAGTGCTTCTTAGCATTATATCAAAAGCTACTGGAAACAGTCAGTACAAAAACATTTATCTCTTGTAATGTCATAAGACACGAACTCGCCGTTTTGCTATTAACCTGCCATTCTTGCTTCACAAAACAAAGTTTCAAGTTGTTGATGTATTTAGTTCTGCTATCGAGAATTCAAAGCTTCAAATTGGTGCAGAAATTTCAGTTTCGCTTAAGTTGTACATTTTAAAAAGACTTTAAGTGGTACATAAACAAGACATATCAGGTAGGAGCTGGTAGGAAGGAAGGAAGATCGGATTCTAGTTCATCATTCGATGAAATCATAACAGCTCATAGCTCTCATAACTGTGAGTATGATTTCTGTCCTATATGATACCTCGTTACAGTTGCTCTTGACATCTATTGGCGTAAGCTTACATTTCATGTCAATGCCATTTCTTGGAAGATTTCGTTCAACTCAAGCATCGCGCAACAAACTTCCTCACCGTGCCTGAGCAAGTCTTCAGTGTTCGCAGGCACCAGAGTCAAACGGGGCAATCGTTTCGCTGGCAACTACTGCTGGTGACAGTGCCCATTTCGCTTGACCTCGTCCTACAGCGGGCTGAACGAAGTCAGCCGCGTAATGCGACTGGTGCAGGCACAGATTCGATGCGGCACACGCCTAGTCTCGTATTAGGCTTAGGAATTTTGCACCCAGCACACCTCGGATTCGGACCGGATCGCTTCTCTTCTCGGATCGCACCGCTGTCGCAATTTTCGCGACCGAGACGAGGACGGCAGGTCATTCGTGAAATTTAATTAGCTGCATCAGATAACACCGTCTGCCAGGCCGGGCTCGGGACGCGTCTCGTTCTTCCGGTTTACCGGATGTATCGCCCGGCCTGCGAAACCGGAAAGCCGTTGGTGCCTTTTTTAGGTGTGCCTAAACACCCGGCTTCCGGTTTCCGGTCCCTGCTCGACTCGCCCCTGCGGGAAACGTGCAAAATTGTCACCATTTCTGCTGGCGGCCGCGACCGAATTCTAAGGATCTTCCCTAGGCGGGCAACACATTTTGCCATCGAAGCAACCCCCGCCGAGCCTAAATGCGCCCAAATTCGCCTCGCCAGCGATAAAGGTGAAGCTAATTGCTCGCCGAGCGAGCTCGGTGCCCCGGTTTTGTACAATCTTCTTTGAAGTTTAACTCATTCAGCCTAACCTCCCGCATCGGTCAGCAGCACCAGCAGCAGTAGCAACAAAAAAACTTGAAGAGAAAGAAGCTTCAACGGATGGCCAAACGCTTCCCCCCACCGGTCGTCCTTTCGGGTGGTCGGGAGTCATCATTTATTTCGGCGCGTTTTCACGTGCGCACCGCGACGTTCCTTATCACGCCTTGTCAAATTCAGCCCCGGCGGCCGTATTTACGCAACGCGCACTCAAGCGCACAGTAAGAAGAAAACCCCCGTCCGTCGACGAAAGCCGCCATTGCGAGAGTGGCACATTGTTTTCATGGCGCTGCTTCCGCTGTGCGTTGTTTTTTTTTCGAGCTTGCTTTTCTTGCCTTAGACATTCGCATCGCGCTTAAAAGGAAGCCAACCTTTTCGCGTTTTGGGTTTGCCGACTTTGAAGGAAATATTCTCTCAACTACAGGCGATATTTCAGACGTTGGGAGATTTCGGGGAGTGAATTATCTTTCGCATTTTCCACTTTTCAGCACTCATTTCGTGCGCTCGGCTGCTAGCACTTGGTCGGTGGAACAGGTTTTCCAGGGTTTTTTTTTGTCGATGTTGCTCCTCGTTTCCATTATTGCGAGCAATCTGCATTTGTTTGACCTCCGGTGAGCAGGTTGGCCGGAACGGCCGTTCGAAGCGAAAACTCGATCAGGCGTGCCGTTATCGGAGCAGCTTATTTTCATTCCAAATTTATGCTAATTTAGTGTACGGCACGCATCAACTGTGATTGCGGGGCACTGCGTATGGCAAGCAAAGTTTTGTGTCAAAATTTGGCGGCTCTCGGTATAATTTTTGCACAATCTGGAGAATTTTCAATCCCATCCCAATCCCAATGGTGGATGTGATTTTTTGTGATGGAAATGGTTTGTTTTATTTTTTAATTAGCTATCTTCAATGAGTTCCCTAGGGATTATAGTAGAAGTTAAGCTTTAAAAGTAAAATTAAGGGTATAAAGCCATACAACTCATTCAAAAAACCTTATAACTTGAGTTTTTGGGTAATTAAATGGATGGAAATTGGTTTAGCAAATTCCCAAAAAAAATTCAACGATTTGTAAGTACATCACAAGAATGCAATATTTGAAAGATTGTACCTTTGGTGCCTTGTAGCTGAACAAATGTCTCTAATTTCCACCAAGTTTTACATGAAATCTCCCAAGTAGATTAGTTAGAAATGACTGATAATTCTGCAACAGATTGTCTTGCTGAAGATTGACTAGTTAAGCATCGGGGAGGATGAGAAAATGTCAACCTTTCTCCATTAGCAACAGTAACTCCCAACGAAACGTGCTTGTGAGAAATGTAGGGCCATAAAAGAGAGCGAAAGAGGTTAAAACTGAAACGTTACTTTTTGGCAAGTTCCAAGAAAGTTACACTATTGGAAAGTGACAGAAGAGATTGATAAGCTAGATCAATCATCTTCAAAGACCGATTATCAGTTTCGAGCAATCAAAAGCTCTACAAAAAATAGAGAAAAAAGTTCTATTTCATCACACACCTCGCTGACGCCTGTTTCTACGAAGAAACTACTGCGAACACGCAAGACTTCAGCAGTTTTATGTGCTTGAAACCATCAATTAGTGTTATTCACACCTCCCTGCGTCATGCCAATTTAATGTCATGCGTTTATCATCAATTCGTTAAATTCCAATCCTTCGACAGTGGGGGTTTTAATCAATCCGCCCATCCGTTGACCCCCTCTCCCAGGCGCACGGAAATCGGAGGAAAATAATTATTTACAACCACTTCCGAGCACGCTTCCTCCGCAGTACCGCAGTCCGGAACATTTATTTCCGCCACATGTCACGCCACGCATTTCCGGTCTCCCCCCCCCCACCCGTTCCAGAGGGCTGGCCGAGGGATGGCCGAATCAGATAAATCATCTTCACGTGCGGGGACTTAAACATTTCGGTCTTGGTTGTTTCGAGTAACCTACCTCCGGTCCACTGGGTTGGAGGTTTTGAGTGAGTGAGGGTGCGGAGGATTAGTGAGAGGGGAAGGGGGGAGGGGAGACCTCGGAGTGTACAGAAGCGGCGGGCTGATAAAAGGGAACGATCCAACCTCGGCTGGCCGTCCCTGCCACCGGCGTGACATGACAGATGAATGACGCAGGCAAAAAGTCTCCGGCGAGCGGAAGTTTCATTCATTATGCAGTCCCGAGTGCGTCCCGAATGGGACAGGGCTGTATGGGGTTTGGGGTTTGAATCCCAAATTTCGTTCCTCCTGCCTTTACTTCCAGGCCCCGCCGAAGGGTAATGACACCGGGAGTAGCGATCGAGATCCTTTCTTTTTCCGCCCGTTCCGGAGAATCCATCACAACCGAATGTAAACAACCGATTAATCGTACTCCTGTCTCTGAGAACCTCTGTGAGCGTGTGTGTGTGTTACTCAATCGCACACACACACACACACACACACACGCGAACGCAAAACTCAATCCTGCAGTATCGAAGGAGAACCGGAACTAGTGGGTAGCTTAGATGTGAGAGAGCTTGTCTGTACTTCTTTCTCCGAAGCCTTACTCTGAAGCCACTCACTCACACAACACACGCACACGTACACACAAACGTACACACGGACAGACGACCACACACGAACACACACACATACACACACACGCACACTAATCATACCTGTTTGCGTACTAGAATCGAAAAACGTACTCGTGGTTTCCACCGTCATCGTCCCGATGGTGCCGTCGATAATCTGTGCGCTCGAATCTCGCCTACCACGATAGCTGTGAGCAAGAGAGAGAGAGAGAGAGCGACACACACACACACGGAAAAACAAAGAGAGAAAGCGTAAGTTTCGGCACGGCGAGCTTTTAGCACGGCGAGCTTTTCGCCCTCACGCCAGCTTACCGGCTGGTGTCATCGCTTTGCGAGCTTTGGCGGCGAAAGTTCCGGCAGCGTATCATCTCCTCGGTCGTGCTCTGGCGGCGAAAGCCGCGCGCTATCAGGATCTCCTCCGTCGTCGACTGGCGGCGGATCGACGGCCGGGCGCTGCTCTCGGTGGGTGGCGGGGGCCGCGCGCACGGACTCGCATCGCTGGGTGGGGGAGAGGTGAGAAGGCGAAAGTGAGCTTTTTTGTGAGCGGCCATTTGGCGCATTTAGCCGCCGGAAAGCTCCTTACCGGGACGAGCAGCAGCTCGACGAGTCGGGCGAACGGGGCTGCCGAGCGGCCGACGACGACTGCCGACGGAGGCGGCGGCTGCGTCGTGGGCTGCCTTCCCGCTCGTGGCTGCGGTCGGGCGAAAGATGGGAACGCGAATCGCGGCGCCCTCTGGTGGCGAGAGACGCAAAATAGAGGAAAAATAGTCCGGGTCGGGAAAGCTATATTATTATGCGTGAGGTTACTTTTATAAAGTAGTTTCCTAACGTGATTGGTTACTATTCTAACTTGGTTTTGTTAGCTGTCCTATTTGTTTGCTATTATCGCTAGTCTATTTTATTTATGAGCGTGAAAAGAAAGACACTTCTTTTTATGACACTTCCTCGGATTAATACAAACTATTAGTTTTTTCTCCATGGGCAACATTTCTTCAAGTAACTTCCAACTAACTCTACGACCATGTAGTATATTTTTTTACACTTTTTATACTTTACAAGCCTTTTCATATTTGCTTCATGAATCGTTTGGTTTCAAATATAACGACGTTTTTAAACCTATGTGAAAAAAAATCTTATTTGATTTATTTTTGAAAAATACGTGTAGAATGTGTCTAAAAAGACGAAAAATCAACATACACTTAATTTCATTTTCAGATACTAAATTTGAACATAAAAACCACCCATAAGACGTTAGAAAAACTATGAAGATAAGCCTATTTTATTCAAGGTCCTTAGAAACTTCCAGCATTTTTTTTGACGAATTTCAAGACGATTGTATGTCTCGAGAAAACGAGTTTCCGTTAGTGGCTTCTTACATAATTAAAAAAACTAATCTTAAATGTGAAAAAGTCATGCAAAGACATAAAAAAACTTTATGGAACTTCACTATCTCTTAAAGTTTTCGTTTTGTCTTAAAAAAGAGTTTGTCGTAGAGTTATGTTACGGACTGTGCAAAGGCTGAAATTAACGGATCATTCAATCAACATAATCTTATGGATGAAGAGGTTAATTTAGTTGGTGAAACTCCCATCCAAAACCAATTAACTAGTGCTTGAACAATACTAATTAAATTAATTAACCGTTCCCGTACTTCAATGTCCTTTGAAACTCGAATGCCGATTGTATGCGTGTCAGTCGAGGTTAAGACGATCTGCCCACTCACCTGGATGCACTGTCCGGGCTGAGGCTGTCCCGTCGCGCCTGCCTTTCCGGTCCTTCCCCGTCCGGGCTGAGTGCCGGCTGTGAACTGCGCCGGCTCCAACCACCCGGCGGCAAGCACGACTCGTCGTACGCGGTGGCCTTCAGAATGGAAAAGCAAATTAGCATCTCAACTCGATCCGAAAAAACGCAAACGTCTGCCACATACCTGTCGCTGAAGCTTCGAAAGCCGCTGGGCCCGTTCGGGACTGACGCGTGAATCGCGGCGCGTCATCTTCGTGCCGCACTGGGTGGTCGAATCGCGGCGACCCTTCTGGGCGGTGGGACTGGTGGCCGGCGGCGTCACCGAGCTGGTGATGATGGTCGGCGGTGGCAACGCCTGGCAGGCGCTATCGACGTGCCCGACGGCCACGAACAGCGGCCCGGAGTCGGACGCGGTCGAGCTGGTCGATGGGCGCTGCTCCTGGCGGAAGTTGGGCATCTCCGCCACGACGAGCGAGTCCTTGCGCTTCCGCTGTGCGCCCACGACTTTGGGTGGCGGGGGTGGGGGTGTCGCCGTCCCCCCGATGGTGGAATCGCGCCGCGACGAACGATCCCGGCTCGAGTCGTTCGAGTTACGCCGCGAGCCCTGCAATCAGAGAGTGAGAGAGAGAGAGAGAGAGTGAGTAGCAGATCCTTACAGCAAGAAGACTCCTGTCGCGACTTACATTCCGGTAGTTGTCCGCGGAGTAGATGTAATCGTCACGCTCCCGTTCCCGCTCGCGCTCCCGCTCCCGCTCCCGGTCGCGCTCCTTCTCGCGGTCCCGCTCCCACTCGCGCTCCTTCCGGAAGTCGGACGCGTGCGAGTCGCGCCGGTAGGACCAGCTCTTCACGCCCGAGTCGGCGCTCGATTCGCGCCGCTTGCGCAGGGGCGGCGCGTGGCCCGCGTTGTTCTGGCTGGTGTACGAGTCGCTGGTCGTCGCCTTGTTCCACGGCAGGCTGCGCGCCAGGTCGGCCAGCGTTTCGCGGCGGTTCAGCGGGGCCTTCTGCCGTTTCGAGCCGCCGCCGCTCCACTCGCGCAGGATGTCCGTCAGCTGGGCGAGCGAGCTGCGCCGGCGCCGCTGCGCACCGGGCGGCGGGGAGGTACTGGGAGGCGACGCGCCCGAAATCTGTGCCGCCGAGTCGCGCCGTCCGCCGAGCCGCTGCCGGATGGTGGACTCCTCGACCTGCGTCCGACGGAAGTGAAAGTGTTAGCTCGAGGATGGCACACGCAGTGCCCGCCCTACCGCACGTACCTGCTCGCGCACCAGATCGTCCCAGCCGTTTCCACCCTGCCATACCAGTCCCACCTGGTGAGACATGATAGGCAGGTTGCAGACAAAGCAGATCGCCGTCATGGTCCTGCGCCGTGGCGGGTTTTGGAAGGTGCAATACAAAAAAAACACATAAAAACAAACAAGAAAACCATTACTCTTGGCGAACGCTCCGTCCACACACGCATCTTGCAAAAAACTAGCGACAACATTGCGGCAAACCCCCTAAAGTATGTGTGTGTGTGTGTATTTCAAACAGCATGCGTTTTAGCGGTTGTCGTTGCAACAATGCAACAATGTCATTCCGGCTAGAAGAAAGATTTACAAGTGCAAGTGGTCACACTCTACTTGAAACGTTGCTAGATTGTCTTTTTTGCAAACAAGTGATGCAACGCTCAAAAAATCAAACAACGGAAAGTTTCATTCCATAACATTTAGTTGCAAGAAAGAAAATAAAGTATTCGAAACTAACAAAAACTTTAAAGTGAAACATGTTCATTGTGAATTTCCCACAGCATTACATTGAAAAAAAAAACACAACCTCAATTGTTTTCATTACTAAAAATGATTTTATATCATAAAAATAAGTTGTTTTGATCAGCTACAAAGTAAAACATGCAAATAATAAGCATGATAATCAATTCCCACTTGTATAAATGTTAAGTTAGTTTGCGAATAGAACTCGCTATGAAAACATAGCTTACATCGTTATCACTGTGTGGATAAAGATGAACCAAAAGCTAAAGATGTACCTCACCAAAAACATAAACCTAATTCAACGCGTTTTCTTATGATTTGAAGCAACAATATCAAACATCAAACCACAGCGATTTAAAGAGATTCGATCACATGTAAAACAATTAATTCATTTTTCACAAAGCTTCGAAATCAGTTTGAAATATAATTTTCTGAAATGATTAAACTTCAGTGGTAACTAGATTAGAACGAAGAGTTTTTGTCTTAATTCGTAAAATTTATGATTGCCATGGAAACAACACGATCTGAACTTATTTCAACGAGACTGTCTCATAGCGTGAAGTATTTTATTTATTTTAAAAACTTAAAAAAAAAACAAGATATTATATGAAGTAATTAGAGCTTTGAAGCAAACAAAACAAAACAAAAAATGTAAAATGTAAAAGCATTGAGCGAAAGCAGTCATGGCATAGCGTAAGCGGTAGCGGTACAGAAACACAGCCCAGAGTCAATGTGATGTTGGCAAGAAAGGAAAGGAGTGTGAAGGAAAGCGCGAAACCTTTCGGTAAGAAATCAACAACCAAAAAAACGACAATCGTCCTTTAGTGGAAAGTTGTGTTTTCGGTGATGAACAATTTGCAAGCGCTTAGAAGTTCGAGAATAATAGATAGAGAAACAGGCAGACAGAGAGAAGAAGAGTGAGAAGAAGCAAAGAACGTATTCCCTAGTTGCAAGTAGTAACGCAGAAACGCAGAACGAAAGCTGTGGAACGCAAAAGGAGAACCAGCGTAATGAGATGCGTATGCAAAACGAGCGAGTGCGGTTCGCAGACGAACGGAACAGAAAAGGACATCGGTGTTGGCACGGTGAAAACTCGGCACGAAACCCGAACAAAAACGGAAGCGGTAAGTTGCACAAAACAAGAACAAAAAAACGAAACGGGGAACTGGAGCAAAGAAAATGAAAGACACCTGTAATGGCGCAGTTTTGCCATGTTTCATATCTACGGCCTATACTGGAAGATGAGGAAGATGGTGGGTTTTTTTTTTGTTGGTGATGTTCGTGGTGGTTCAGATGGTCTTGGTGGTGGTGGTGATGGTGGTAGTAGTGGAGCTGTTCGTAGTTGTGGTGGTGATTTTGATTTTTCGGTGGCGGTGACCGTGCTGCCCTTTCCGTGTGCTTCGCCCGTTCCGGTTTCGGTTCCGACTACCTCCGCTTCCACCCACTGCACTCCACCGTCCACCGAGGGGACAACAGCGTCACCGGCGAGGGATATCACGCGCCGAGGATCCCACGATCGCGCGATCGCTGCGTGTTTTGTTTCGGACCGCCTGCTACTGCGCCAACCGTCTTCGTATCGGAGATGCGTTGTCTAGGTTCGGCCAGGAACTCTCCTGTTGTCAACCTCTCGCCAGGACAGGGGAGTAGGGGACGACGATGACACAGTGAGCGTATGTGAGTGTGTGTGTGTGAGTGTGTGAGTGTGGGTTGGATGTGAATGCTCGACAGTGGAAATTACCGAATTTGCATCGAAAACTCCGAACCCGTTGGCGATGGCGATGTGATACAGTTTGAATTTGTTTTGTTTTGCACGGACTTAAAGTCTGAGTCAATGGGTCTGAGCAAGTAATGCCGATTGCGGTTTTTTTTGCACGATTGGTGTTTTGAGCGCGGGTTCGCGGTTTGACGTGCGTTTCGTGTGTTACTTCAACCACCACCGACCACTGCCAATCTCAATGCTGGAAGAAACAGAAAGATGTGTTGATTGGTTGATTTATTTCCTGTCTTTTTTCAGAATGTGTGTGAAATTTGTCGTAGAAGGGAATGATAGGCTGAAGATTGAAAAGAAAATCATAAGTTAAGCAAGAAAATATATGGAATATTATGCTGAAATTCATGTCTCATAATAATCACTAAATTTTACGGACCAGTAACCAAAACTAGAGCGTAAAAATCCATTGTATTTTCCTCAAATTATCAATTCTTTCAAATGAGTTTAAAAAGATAAATGCTGTCTTCACTATTCGTTGTCGAAAGTATAAATATTTTCCAATTTTTCATACTAGTGTTTCGGGATCGGAACAATTTTCTCCAAATTGGGACGGGGAATTGTGGCTGTTTATGTCCATAATACCTTTTATTAAGAGATCGATTTTATGTATTTGAATTCTGCGTAAAAGTTCTCTTGAAATTTGCAGAATTACAGGTGCGGCTATAGTCACGTTACGCACTGTAATATTTTCATCATCTAAACCTCGCGTCCACTGCTAACTTGATCTCTTTTCTATGCCCAGAGCATGGTAATCACAATGGCTCCATAGTTACCAGCTCTTGTTCCATGTATTTAATCTACCCGAATAATAAACTACGGGATGAAGAACTGTTGCACGGCAAACCCAACACCAAGTTCAAAGGGGAACGGTTACAATAATTCAGAAACGAATGAAAAACACATCAGCGCATCATCGATGGGTGGGAGGTAACACCAGGAAGTAAACGTTCAACTCCACACACCAGTTCGCTCGAACCACCCACCGTCGATAAAGCATGTTAATTAAATATTTGTTAATATACTGCACCACCCTAACAAGTGAACGCACCCACACCCCCTCCAGTGCACAATAATAACGCGCTAGCGGGACGAAAACGAAGGAAGAAAAAAACAATACTGAAATATGCGAAAATGATTGGAATTGCAAAATGAAATACTCGGCCTCATTATTAACCGAATCGGTGCGACCACCGAGACAAGAACACGCACACACACACACACACAGCACCAACAACGAAAAAACGAAAAGCGAACTACAACTGCACTTTCCAGCCCTAAATTCCGGAAATTGCGAACGGAATGCAGCACTCGCAAACGCGCCCAGGTAAAAATGGTTTTAAATAACGCTCATTCCCGGCCGTGTGTGGACGGATGTCAACGGCAGCACCCAGCGTGTGCGTAATTCACCCGAAAACTCACCCTCCCCCCGGGCCGCACCGGTGGTATGCAAATTGACGAGTGAAACAATTAAATGCATACCCCGAAGGTCACATTCGCCGATTCGGTACCAGGCAACGGGCGCAAACGGGCAATTTATTGCATACCGTACTGTCAGGCTGGATGGCGGGCTTCATCCACGCGGATAATGGTGGTGCTGCACCGGGGCATTGAATTAAAATCAGTTCAATATAGCAGGCGGTTGTAATTTGATGCGACGCCATCGCACTGTGTTACAGAAACTCATGCACAGTCGAGGCTCGGGAGAAATTTTGTTCTGTGTTTCGAAATTCCTCGAACTTTTACCGACGGTCGTTACGGTTCTCATTACTGTAGGGGATTAATATGAAAGCAAGTCAATATCGAGAGAAAAAAAAACATACAGCAAGCGTAATGGTGGCATTTTCGAGTATTTTCGTTCGTAGAAATTGCATATAAAGCATCAAAATAAACCCCACTTTTATTGGATATTTTTCAAAAGTATTCAAATTAACAAAATGTCAAAACCATCATTTTATCTTGTCTTTTATCCTGTTCGATTGCTGTCGGAGTGCTGCATGAGGAATGTAAAAATGAAACTTACATATTATTTGCAGCCTGTCATGCATTAACATGAGTTGTCTTTGTTTTTATTTATTTCCTTACTCTAATTTTGAGCTTTCCCTAAGATTTTTATTTTGTTTCTGTAGTTTTATTTCATTTTCAAAAGCATTGGATTGCTGACCAATCTTCGAAGATGCATTGAATCCAAATCCGACAAAAACTCCTCTCTCGATTTCTTTAAGACAATTTTTGGGCTTTTAGAACAGGTATGTGCAATGGCAC
This sequence comes from Anopheles dirus, assembly GCA_000349145.1. Taxonomy (NCBI): domain Eukaryota; kingdom Metazoa; phylum Arthropoda; class Insecta; order Diptera; family Culicidae; genus Anopheles; species Anopheles dirus. Next base: position 12,398,651 of record KB672868.1, on the reverse strand, counting down.
TGCATTCACTCGTACGAGCAACAAAAATCGAAAACATGGCTAATCAACTTCAAACTGGTAGCAAAGCTAAGGCCCTTAATCGAATGAGATTATAGGTTTTTATTTTTAATAAACCAGACGTCAAGAAAAAGTAAGCGAAAACTAATGGAGAGAAACTATTATGAAATGAAGGATAATAAGGTAGCTGAAGGACAATAAGGTACCTGACTAGCGATATAAAGTATATGAAATGACTTGATACATTATTTCAATCCACACATTTTTATTGAAAGAATATATTCAAAGCCTTTGCCAGCCGTTGCGTAGGACATACTATCCACCCTCTTTCGGTTGCTGCACAAAGAAATTGCGAACCAGTCCGACATACTTTCTCCCGCTAGTGTTAGTGCCACCCTGATGAACCAGACGCGGTCCACCGGCCAGAGAAAAGCGTGGACAATAAAATCGCCGGCCACGGACGTGGAGCAACATTCTTCCGAACACGCCCCACACGCGTCCGAAGCGAACTGATTTTCCGGCTCGTTGGTGTCACCGCAAAGCCCGCGGACCAGCTGGGTGGCGCGATAAGCTGCCGGCCGTCGGTGTCGGGAGCGTGAGATTTCGTTTCGCTTCCTGCTATCGTCCTGGCGTGATTTAATCGTCAGCTTATGGGGAAGATGAAGGTGTGAAAAAAACACAAAGCTCAAAGCAAATGACACTGATGATAAATGGTGAGTTTTTTTTATGTTGTTTGTCACTCGGATCATTTTTCAGTGGATCACCAAACTGGAAGCCTTGCCTCGATTTGATGAAATAGTCGCTGGGACATCGTTAATATTCATTAACCGGGACGACCTTTTCATACACGGAGAGGGTATTGTGTAAACTCGTTCCTGAAGCTGAAACACGATACGGGGAGTGATCGGCCAGATATGTTCATTTCTGTGGAAGCAATCAGCTTCACACCAAACGCTACAATATGATTTCTGTTGAACGTATTAATTATCTGCCTCTAGGAAGATCTACGGTCTTCTCGGTTGCATCCATCAAGACCTGTCTACATCTCACGTTGGGGAGGGTTTTTTTCTGTCTTGCTTGTTACAGCAAAACACAACACACGTGCGCAGCCGGATGTCGGTCTACATGATGCCAATTAAAAATGTCAAACCGTCCCGTTCGTGAACGTCAATCCCTCCAGACGGACGGAATCGGATCCATAAGCTAATAGGGCTGCGTAAAGCCGGTGCGGCGCTAGAATTCAATTGCAGGACAAAGCACACACAATGGGTGTCCCAGCCGGCAGTGCTGAGATGAACCGGGCGATAGTTCCCACTGCATTGTGCTGTTATTTTAACGTTCGATTCCAACGAGGAGACGATTTTCATCCCCAAGGCGGCACGGGTACGGCTGCAGCGCAACGCTCCAATAATCCTGTTACTGTAATGCAATGGAGTACGGTGCTTCCGTGAACAGGTGGCTGCTGGGTTATTTTTAGCGCACCTTCTTTCAACCCATCCGTTCATCCATCCAGCCGTGCCATTCGTTGCCCTTCGCTTGGTTGGCTCGAACGATGACAGCTCACGGTGGCCAGGCGTTCCAAACCCCGATAGGGGTAATGGGCGTCGGGGGTGCCGACGTATCTGCTCGGTATCGGTGAGAATGGACATGGAACGTCTCATTTGTAAAGAAACTTTCCAGGGGTACGACCTATCTCGATCAAACGTTCATAAGCAGACGGGGTAGTAACGTTGCCAAACACCAGCCGATTCAAGCAGAAGCTGCCGAAGAAGCGTATGCTAACATAATAGAGTGGACACGGTTGAAGATTTATCTACTTTCAATGTGGTGTGGATATAGTGTGGATGTATATATTTGATAGTAATAGGGACGTCGTTTACTATCGAAGTTCCGTCCGTAGCATGCCATGAAATCACTTCAAACGTTCGCTATTAGCTGCTATAAACATGAAGGACATTAAACCAACTTAAAACCATGAACTCTTCTAGTCGCTGGGCTAATGTAAAATATACTAAGCCAGAGATAAAAAGACTTCAAGTCCAATAAGACTGGACAACTAAAACAAAGAGTCTAACTGCAAACAGATGTTATATTTTAGGTGAATCTTTACTTGCAACATGTAACTAGCAATGATTTGCATATGTTGGATGATCTATAACTGATGTTATTACTTTGAGTAACACGAGTACTTCACAACATAATCTTCTTATACATATCAGCCGGAAGTAAGTAATATCAAAATTCAAAAAATTATTCTCAAACCTCATGGAAGTTCCGCTTGTCGGCATTTCAATCTCATAACTCCAACCGACAGCTCTGCAGCAAATCTCCCAGAACTGCTTCACGGTGAAATGTCAACCACGCAGTATAAACGCCTACCGCAACATATCAAATCAAGATGGCGCTGCTGCGGTGGACTAATGTTTTTGCCAACAAAGTGCCCTTACACAAGAGCCGAGTTCACGAGAAAAGGTTAAGCCACTTCTCGATAACCGTTTAATAAGTGGGCTGCCTTTAACCGGGGGATGAAATTTCTTCCACATCAGAAAAGAATGTTTTGCTTCTGCGAAACCGAACGTGCCTGCCCGAATGGGTACTTGGGCACTTGGTCGTGAGCGACAAGCGACGAGAGATGAGCTTCCTGGGAGTACTCCCGGCATCAATAACGTGATGTACGTGATTTCCTTGGGCAGAGCACTCGCACCAAGCAGGAGGAAACAAAAACTGTTGCTATTGTTTTCCCGACGCTATACTTTTCTTCCGCGCGCTTCTCCGTACTGCCACCCTCCGGCCACTCATCAATCAGTCGTTCAATTATCCTAACCACAAGGAGCCACCGACGTTCCCCGATCCGTCATCACCGTCATAGGCGCCGCACTGATTGAATAATGATGAACGGTCCCGTGGTGCCCAAGTAGCTCCGAGTGGCTCCCAGGTGGTTCCGAAAATGCTCTCCATCTTTCGCTGCTGCCCGCGCTGCCAAGCAAATAAGGGATGGAATGTTCCCGGGGCGTACCCGAAGCCCAATGCCCTCGGGCCAGTGCGAGCGCATTCCGCACACATTCCAACGGTTGCTTCCGGTGGCTTCGGCCTGCGATCGTATCGCCTGTTCCGAATATATATATCGCCGATATTCTTTGTCTTCGGTCGTGGCATTCATTCCCGTACGTTTCGGGGATTCGATCGGAATGTTGTTTTATCTATCGCTTTCCCATTTGCTCACGTAGCGAATCAAAGCCTTCCAGGAATGTCGTGCCGAGCTGTGGCTGTGGCGATACCGGAGCGATTCTTGAGCTCCAGTAAATCGCGCCGGATCGTTGTGTTCTGTTGTACATCGAGCAATCTGGTTGATGTAAGGGCCCGCTTCTTCATCGAATCTCCGGCATCGTTCCATGGCATGGAAACTTTACAAACGCATTTTCCTTGGAAAACGCTCTCTCTCACTCTCTCTCTCTTTCCAGGCTCCATAAACGGGTCGGAAATTGCGTTATCTGTGGCGTTTGCCGTAGGCATTCGATGCGAGCATAAATCTCGCCCTTGCTTCGCCCCCGATCGGAAAACAAACCACAATTCGTCCGGCGGGAAAGCACGGGAAAAGGTGGCGATGCAATTCTAATTAATTATTTCATCTGCTTTCGATCTGATTTCAATTTTCCCTCCCCGGGGGCCCGGGCATGCGGAGCACAAAGATGGCACACCGGCCCGGTACAGTCGCTTTTTGTTGTCCGCGCGCTCCGGGGAAGAACCGTTCGACGGTGGCGCTTCCCCGAGCCGTCGGCGAGCAGGATCCAATCAACAGGTATGTTGTGATGTGCTATTAATAAACATTTTTAGCCCTGGCCCCGGAAGGAGGCGGCACTATGGGGGAAACGGTGGACGAATGAGCGAAATTCATTTTGCTAAACTATGCTACTTTGATTGCGTTGTTTAGAAAAAATACAAAAAATATGAATAAAAATATCAAAATAATTACCATATTTTCAACATTGGAATGCTCGAAAGTCGTAAAGTTTAAGCAACTAATGGTTAAAGCTAATGATGATACATTGTAATGAGTTATTCATGCATGTTGTTTAATTTTTCATGTATTCATTAATTGAGTTATTTATTTATTTCATTCAAAAGTTTCATAATAGTTACTAATTTTAAACCTATTTTAAATGATATACAAAAGTATTGAGGAAAGCATAAAAGTTCATAACCTAAACAAACATAAATAAAAATAAAATAAAAGAATAATAAAATAAATGAAAGTAAAGACTAACTTAGAAAAACAACCTGAGAATAAAGGGAGTGGTTAAAAATACTTATTAATATATAAACGACCATTGAGTAAGTGTGCAAGAATTCTTAAAACTTAGTACATCAGTTTCACATAAAAAATGTGATAGTCTTAATATGCAGGATTGTGAAATTGAAATAATTATGAAATTGGAAATTTTCGGTAGAAAATCTGTAGTAGTTTTTATTTCTGTGCATTCCGCTGTGCTATAAGTGAGTTTTTACAGAAGAACCCATCAAAATGCAAGCTCTGTTGTTGTTCCAGATTGGATTCTGACCTTAAGAGACTATAAATATAAAGCATTCCTGTCGCATGTTTGCAATTTCGATTTCCAATTAATATAGAATGCTTCTGGATAGATGATAGTTTAAAATAAATAGTGTTTGACAAATGCAATATTTTTCGCTGAGGAAAATGATTTTCTCAAAACCCGTATTGTTCATTAATTTGTTCGGAACGTTCCCATCGTGCGTTTGGCTCAAAATGTGTCGAGTGACGCTTCCTGTTTCCCGTGCAGTAGAGGGTCGATCCACGTAAACAGGCCCGTGTATGTGTGTGTGTGTGTGTGTGTTTGTGTGTGTGTGAGGGAACGTTTTTACCTCGCCGCTTGGTGCATGACGGCACCTCAAGTAAACTCTATGGAACTGATTGACGCTGTGGTGCCGGTGAGCCACCACAAAAGCCATCCGAGATGTCTCACCAACGTTCTCCCTCGCCGCTCGTCAAATCAGCTTAAGCTCCTGCCTGCCCAGGGACAAAGGAAATTCCCAGTAACTGCGAGAAGCCATCAAACAGATTTGCTATTAATTATTAGCTAGTGCTTCCGCATCGATCGGCACCGACACCCAGGCTCCGGCCCGCCGCGTGATAACGTGCTCGTGTGTCTTGTGCGGTGGTCGAGAAAGTTGTTTAATTGAGCCCCGCTTGCCAAATTAATCTGCATCAAAATCGTGCTGCAACCACCACCGGCCGTGGCCCGGATAATCGGCCCGGGTGGGATTTTTGGGCGGGGGTGCAGGGTGCACTAATGCGCGCATCACATTGTAATTCGCTGTAATTCGCGACCCGGTGGTGAGTTTTCCAACCCCCGGTGCGCTCGCATCGGCAGAGAATTACAGCGTTCCGCTGGCTTTCCGCGTGGACGCGTGAATGCGTGCCGCGTCCGTTTCGGTTTCGGTTTAATGTGAACGATGTCGGTCGTGGTGGGAGCTTACTGTGAGCGTGTGCAATTCAATGCATCCCACCTGGGGGTGGGGGGGTGAGTTCGCAAGGGGTTTACCTGGAAAAAGCCTGCCCTTTGATTTTCGAAGCCCGTATCATCCTCTGATCTCCGGCTGATTGAGAGCGAAGCTGTGCATTGGACATCTTAAACAATGTGCAATACGCAATTCAATTGAAAATCAGTGCTCAGATAGGAATGTATGATCCGACTAGCAGCAGTGCCTGTGTTTGTGTGTATGGTTCTGCAGAGAAAAGGTAAGGATAGTAATTCTTTGTCTGACAGATGACAAGATACCTGGAATGTTTAAAAAAGCTCCATCTCAATCCAGTTCCAATTAACTTAACAACCAGGCTTTGTTCAAAAATTGCAAAGTCAGCTCTTGTATGGTCTAAAAGTAATATGCATTGTTTGAGGAATTTTACCATTGTTACGATGTCTTCCGAAGTGGTGTGTTTGTCAACATGTAGAAGAACAAAATAGTTCATTTTAATGGTTGATAACACTCTCTAATGACTCTTTTACTACAGTTTATTGATATGAATATTTCAAATAACTTTCGCTTGAAACTTACTTCACATAGTCGCGTTTTCTTTATAAATATTTCAATGGTTTATTATAGGCGATTTATTATTACACCGACCAGAATTCACATCAAAAGCTTCGGTTTGAAACTGTGTATTTATTGCACGAATTCAGTAAACAACTGTGTACACTGCTAAAGAGCCAATGGAAAATGCTGAATGTTTCGTCAAATTTTTGCGCATTTCTGACAAATCTTATTTTGCGAATGTTTTTAAATCAATACCTCATACTTTTAGTTTCTAAATACGAAGAAATAGACTATAAATTGAAATCCAACTCATGCTATCCACACGCTAATGCTGAAATCAATATAGAAGGCCTTTTAATAGGTATTCTATTTCTGGAGTGAAAGGAAATTTAAAAAAATATTCGAAAAAGTGATTTTTGCTAAGCATTTATTCTCATGTCCTCTTTCAAGCGATGACCAACTCAGTTTGACTCAGTTTGCTGAAAGCTCCAGCAACAAAACCAGTCAGTCCACCGTACACGAAACCCGAAAAATAGCCATCTCCCATCCTAGTTGCCTGCTGGTCATCACGGGACGCGCTTTGCCAGAACTAATAACACGACGGGGATAGTTACGTACGTAGGAGAGGCGAGTTTAGTGTCAGCTTCCCGGAAACACAAACATTTCGCACCTACCGCCACGGTGAAAAGCGGAACGCCGTTTTTTTTTTGTTTGGACTTTGGCGAAAGACACCGAAACAAAGGAGGCCAGGAAGCGTGGAAACAAAATGAAGAGCATGCACAAAAACACACTCACACACATACGGACCCAACGCCTGCTAGGAGTCGGCTGTCGTCTTGACGTCACTCATGAATTCATAATTGTCAGCTCCCGCTTTTTGACGACGCTGACAGGCAGGCAGATTAGTGAGCCGTGTGACGGGCCCTCTGTTGCAGCGCGATGGTACTACCGACGTATGTAGCATCGCGTTCATCAGATGCGCGGGTTTCCGAGAAACACGAAAAACATCGGCAAATCGGATCGCGAACACGCTACATGGCAGGGCAATTTGGGCGAATTTTATTCGAAACCATCAATTCGCGCAGCAAGCCGTGGAAGGTGGTACGCTAACGATGGACCACCCTGTTGTCGACGCTGTTGCTTCGGGCTCCTGCCGATGACGTCAGCTCTACGCGCGCTAGAGCCTTCGGCAGCTCAATTTGAGATGGTTCGTGTACTTTTTGCTTTGTTATTGTTGTGCTGCTCACACCCGCCCACTGCTCAGGTGACATCCTCCGCCAGGCTCGATGGAGTCCCGCAGGTTCCGCGGTGAACGGCCGCTGGCGGCGCAGGCGGTGAAGCAATTTTAATTTTTAATTAAATGCTAAACTTTCAACACAAAACGACTAAATGGGTCGTGCGCTCGATCGCTCGCGGGGCCGTGAAAAACCACCCGTCAAAGATGGTCCGCGCGATGGTGGTCGTCGTCCTAACCGATTGCCAGATGGCGATTGGGCGTTCCGTTCGCGTCCGCTAACGCAGAAGGAATCGCGTCCCGAGCCGGGGCGTTTTTTTTTTTTGGTTGTTTCGTTCGTTCGTTGCCTCCGCTCGCTCTCTTAAACACTGCGACCTGTTGGATGAACATGAGCACTTTCTTGTCGTGGGCAAAAAAAGGAGGCCTCCCCCACCCGTGGGTTGGCTTGAAGGGAGGAAAAACAAGCGCCACGTTGCACCGTCTGATGGCGCGCGCCTTTTGAAGTGCGCGTAACTCAAGCTCGTCCTCCCCGTGGAGCGTGGCGGAGCCCACACACATTTTCACTTTGATGGCAGATTCATCTCGTCACCTGCGAGCGTTGCTGCTTTGTCATAGCAAAAGAGGAAGAGCAACAACAAAAAAAAAACACACAGAGCAACATAAAACGAATGTTTCGCATATTTTGGTGTCACTTTATACGGCTCATCGAGGCCGCTGATGGGCGCCCGGGCCGGACGTCCTTGCCGCCCGCAGTATCCCCGCGTGCGCAAAGCCAATTTTGATTCCGAGAATGTTTCGGCAGCGATCCTTCCAGCACGGCCACGGCGGGGCAGCATGTGGGAGCCTTCCCAACGCTGTTGGAAGCGTGCGACACGAAATTGAAATAGATTAGCATGGGAGACGGATCGGGCCACGGTCGATTGTTTCTTGTTATGGTTACATCTTTCGTCCTGTGCCTTTTTTTGTTGTTGCCTGACCCAGCAGGCTTTTTTTCGTTCGTCCAGGTAAAAAAAGGCTCGATAGATGAAATTTCCATAACATGAAACTACGGCTCGAGATGTTGAATCTTATTAGATAGGTAGGAATCTCTTTTGCTGATTCTTTAAAAGCAATACTTGAACAGTTCCTGGTGCATTCTAACCTATAAACTTGTGGTTGTGATAAAATGACGACTTCTTGAGAATCTTGGTGAGCGTGTGCAGGTTTGAGATATCTATTTTTGAGCGGTTTTCCCTCTTGGAGAATCGATAAATATTGCGAAGAAAATGATTTTCAAAAGTGACCATGTACGAGAGAGTTTCTATCTTGGAGAGATACTGTCCCCGGGAGGTTTCACTGTATATCCGAATATGGATCTACTGTGCCGTTTATATTATGACATCGATTCTTAGTCACTCAGTGGCGCCATCTGTTGAAAGATAACTTAACAAAGTATTTATTCAAAATTTGCTCTACTTATAAAGATAATTGTACTAAAAAAGTGAACACTGTGAAGTGTTTCTTCGCCGGATAAGACAATCAATTCTTTGATTTGGCTGAGTCACTTTTGAGCTTCGGCGAGCGCACATGAGAAAGCTTCCCATTTTCGTTTGAAAATTGATTCTTCCAATTGAAAGAATGTTCTCTTTTTGCCCACAGCAAACGCTCGAAGTCAATTTGCCCTGCGTCTAAATGAAAACGACACCATCACGCGAACATGCTGTGCGTAAATTGATGAAAATAATTCAACCAGGCTTGGGTTCGTCTTTTCCTGTTCGCCCGCTCCTCCCATACTCTCGCATACTCTCCCAAGCTCGAGGAACTTGCGTCGAAGGCGCCTTGCTCATATGTATGTACAAAGCCACCCCGACATGCGGCTGTACAGCAAAAAAGCGAATTAATAGGCACCGGAAGAAATTTTCATACCCGAACTGGTACGCAACATAAACGAAACATGAAATCCCTCGCTTCCTCCCGGGGCCGGCAGTCCAAATGCTCGTGTGGACGTGCCTCCTGTTGCTCCGGGTGCCTTCCGGTCGGCTTAGGTTCGTGTGCGAAATAATAAATGTAATCAGTCCCCAAAGGAGTCCCCAAACAAGCGCCTCTCCGTGGGTGGGAACGCTCCCAACGCGGTACCCGGGTGATGCGAGGGATGTAAAAAATTGGCAATGAAGTGAAACGTAATGATGGTGGTGTAAAAATAAAAATTATTACCCTCCCGTACGGAGGTTCGGCGGAGGTATGCAAGCCAGCGCCCGGTACAGGTGGCCGATTCCGGCGGCGAACGATATGCTGCACAGGGGTGGTGTGTGATGACGACATTTAAAATTAATCGCACACCATTTTTCTCGCCCGTAGCCCGACATCCGAAGCGCTGGTGAGCCTCTCGTGGGCCAATTTAGCGTATGTTCGCGTATGCTGCCAATGCTACCAGCCTCATCTCACATCTCACCAATGGGGAACGTGATTCGTGGTTGAAGTGAGTCCTTCTTTAGTATGTGTGCGCGCGCCCTGGAACCAGTCCAGAATGATTGAATTCCTTTCTCAGCGGTGAACTGTCTTACATACGAACGGACGGAAAGAGGCTTAATTTACTGCTCCCGGCTCTGCGACAAGACACGCTATGTATGTGTGCTAAATACTCTCAAGCGTGTCCGTAGGCATATTTTATTCAAATCGATCACTGACAGCTAACGGTGTCGAAGAGAATTTTGATGCCCTCTGTTGTCGCCCGAAGGGAAAAATTGTTAAACGCTAACCGCAAACAATCCCATGCCCTGAAGGAGTCAAATATTTGGCTCGGTACAAAAACTCCTCCTCGTTCCAGGAAGGACGACGGTACGCGGTCAGTTTCTTCGTTTCTTCCAGACAAAGCTGATCGTTGCTTAGCAACCGGTCCGCGAGTGGATTGGTTTTTGGTTCGATTTTGATTTGTGATTAAATTTCTAAGGCGATTTCGCTGCCGTGAATCGAGAAAAAATGGAACTCGACAGCATATAGAGTGTATTTTTATGGTATAGAGAGACATGTTAAGCATTCATTGCCCAATGGTCTTATGATTTGATGAACAATTACATAATATTAGTCAGAAATCCTAGCATTAAACCATATTTGATAGGTCTGTGGGCAAGCAACACACAGATAGAGTATAACGTAATATTGTTCAATTTATACAACATTGAAATCCTCACGACATCTTCTTACAAACGTAATAAGACGCTTGGAGCGCTGGAGACGATACCGTAAGGCTGAGAAAGATCTAGAAATTCAATACATCCAAGATTAGAACTAAAGGCCTTCTCACAGAGAGTTGTGGTATAGCTCAGGTTTTCTTCATAAAAAATATACTAAACGTCAAGAACAAAGTTAACTGCTAAACACTAAGAGCACAATGGAAATGCATAAAACAAATCTACCTATTATTTCATCCAAAGAACTGGTCAAACATGAAGTAAACAATACGAATAATCCAAACAAAATATGCATAGTTCAACATAGATGGATGTGGAATATGTGCGGAATAAAATTCATCAACTGCATCAGCAAATGTAGGAAACGTTGGAATATCAATAAGTGTGTAACAGGTTTAAAATATAGTAAAAAGTAAAGTAAATAGTTAATATTTCCGGAATTCAACTAAACAAGAGCCATAACGACTATCCTCGTACTATCTCCCTGTAAAGAGCGGTTTAAAGGTTATATAAAATTTATGTATTTTTTTTATTTATGAGTCAAAATACTTATGTGTGAGATAACTCGTGAAATGTTCGTTGAACGTGAATTATTTTCTTTCATCGAGAAATTGAAAATGTCCAAGAAAGATCATAAGCGGTCAACTGTCTGTTTGCTACTGTTTTTTTTTTATTGTCATAGTCTTTTGCGAGTTGTCTAAATTCTAGCAGTCTAGCAGTATTTTTTGGCGTCAAATTTATTTATACTAACCTTTATGGAGTCAACTTAGAATTAGAGAATTCGAGGTCTAAACTGACTTGTATATCTAACAATATGAAACGTCTTATTACGAAAGAAAGAAAGAGTAGTTCTTATTAGGCATCTCTGCTCGTGGCTTCTCATGAGTCTGGTGTAATATACAACAAAAAATCGTTACAAACTGATTCATATTCACTCTCACACGACTTTTTCAAGGATTGTTTGAGGGAAAATTGCACGAAAAGGCTCAAATTCAGCGCACTGTTCCCACCGAGTAAAATGGCACAAAACTAGTTCAACAGGCTACGCTCAACTAACAAGCCATCTTTCGAGCGAAACCGATCAGAAACGCAACAACAACAGAAAATAAAACAATCCTAATGCACGGCGCCCTCCCCCACCAAATGCACCGAGCGTCTTCCGACGCGGCAGCATCCGACCATTCCGGCTGCAATTATCGCCGCTCCACCGAAACCGGCTGCGGGTTTCCACTAATGACGGCTAATTTCGCATCGCTGTTCTGCTGCAGCCAGTTTATCCGTACATTAGGAAAATTAACTCTTGAAATCTGTTTTTCCTCATGCACGCCGGCGGTTGCACGATTGCGATTGCGTTACGTGCCCCGGGGGCGAGTGTGCCGGGCCGCTGACCAGAAAGGAGTTTGATTCCTTGCGCTACTACGCTGCTGCGGCACATGAAAGTGTATCGTTACCGTGGGCGTTACTCCTCGCCGGCGCTCCGGAAAGCTCCGGATTCTGCATCTTCTTCCGCTCGAGGGGTAAAGGTAATTAAATATTCATTGTTTTCGCTAAGCACACACACACACACACACACACACACACCGTATGGGTGGGATGGGTAACAAACATGTGAGTAACGTTGAGCCTTTAAGTGACTTCCACATCGCCTCCTTTTGGGCTGGGGAGAGGCCATTGCCTTTTTCGACACGCCCGGCACAAAGCAGTAAAACAAAACAAGGATAGTTTCATTGGCTTTCTGCTACTTCTGCTGGGATTGGGATCCTCGCACACACACACACACACCGTAATGAGAAACCCTTGCGCACCGAACGTGCGGAGGTGGTATGGCGAAATTCAACCACGCGTGTTACCACCCGGCTACACGGGTGGAAAAGTTTCGTCAGCGGGTGGTGTGCGTTTGTGTGTGTGTGAGTGGGTGGGTGGGCAGAACACCTGTCCACCGTCATCGCCACTGACGAAGGATAATGGGTCCCGGGTTCCCGGGCTCTGCACGCTCGAGTACGTGTTGTCCACCCGTCCCGGACGTGCTCCATGTTCGTGCCTCCAGGATTACGCCGTCTCCATTAAGTTTGCCACACACACACACACACACTCGAACCGGCACCGAAATCAGCCCAGTTCGTCTAGCCCTTCTAACTTGGGTGGCTATTCCGACTTTCTTTTCTTTTTTTCCCCCTATTGGTTACACTTCCGTGCGCAAAAGAGCAGATTCGGCAGAAGCAGAGGCGCTGCCCGAACGCAGAAGAGTCGTTAGCACTCGGTAAATGCTGGGTGATTACGGCCACTGGACCAGCCCAGATAGACGGTTCGCCTGCGCCTTACAGGCTGCTCGAGTGGCAATAGATTATCTTTCCGGCTGCATGTTTTAATGGATTCAAGTGAATTAAGATTATCGGAAAGTTATCGGACGTCCAGGCTTTGGCCGGGAGAGTGGTTGGTTTTGTTATCGGTACCGCACGGATCATGTTTCGCTGTTTACCTGTTTGCACCCGGTGCGGTTGAGTAGTTTCGCCCGGAGGTGAGTGATGTTGCCGCGGTGATGCGCTAATCTTGCGTCGCTAGGCGTTTTCCTCCCCGGGCGCCGAAGGATGCGAATCGGAGCGAAATCCATCCCAGAGCTGGCTAGTGCTCGCCTCGCGCATATTTCGAGAAGGTCAATGGCACGGGCTCGTGATGTTTCGTCCTTAGCGTAAGCCAAACTTTCCGTGAACGGTTAAGTGGTATACGCTTTTTTAATTGCAAACTTAATCTCAGAGATATGAGGGGCTCCAAGTCAATCTTTAGGTTCTCTTGGTACTGGTTGGTTGGTACCGGAATGATAGATTACGTGTACCTTTTTTTGAGCACCATAGTGCAGCTGTCTTACGAACACGCCATTAAGAATTTAAATTTAAAAATAATACTTAAAAGAAAAATGGTTGTTATTCGAGGAAAAACACAACGTTTCTTGTATGAAGTGTCATGCTTTTTTTTTGTTTAGGTTTAGGTGGTTTTAATTTTGATTTTTTGTTATATTTAACTCATTTTTCGAGCTGTGTTGGTCGCAACATTTGTTTCTAATCCCTTCGGATCTATTTTATGGTTTGTAGCAAAGGGTGATCTTCAATAAGCTAGTTTAAATGAAAATTAACAAAATAGCAACAGAAGAATAATGATAAAATGCTCAATTAAACTTTTTTAGTTAATAGAAAGTGTCAAATTTCGAAGGATAACACGTTTTACCAACACCGTCATAGTGGGCCTTGATCAAATGGATTACCTGTGCGCATTTCATGCCGGTAATGAAGCGCCATCTGTTGATGGATAACGCAATTAAAGTTTCGTTTTGATCATTTTTCAAACGTTTCAACCAAGGCCGAGGCCAAAAAACAATTTTTGTCTGTCATATGTTTGACGAGAGATTTTAAAGATGCATTTGAAACATCACTCCACATCTATAAATACACAAATAGTATCAGTTTTTAACTTATTTTGTATTTCATGACACTTTTAAGGATGACAACTTTTTTTTATCAAGCTATCTGCTCTTGTCCAAACCTACAGAGCTGAAGAAAAAGTATAAACTATTTGCTACATGTAGTCAACAACGTATTAAAACCTCTAACTCTCAGATATCGTCAACAACAGACATTGTTTAAGGTTCAAATTTTAACTTCGTTGCTTATATGTAGCCCTCAATTTGTTGCTATCCGAGATGTGTCATTGCGAACGGAACGTGTCATGCCCTAGACCTTATAGAAAAGACAACAATGGTTTTTCGCAATAAAACACTCCCCTAGCACTACGTTCCTGCGTGCTCGCGAAACGCCCAGAACAGCGCTTCTCACAATTCAAAAGAGGTTTTGATTTTTAAAAATTATACCGTAAAGGTCAGCTGCGACCGGTGCTCCAAATCCGTACACTCGTTGTTCGCCAAGAAGCATCCTCGGCGATGCTGCTAGTAAATTATTTATTCAAGCATTATTCAACGAGCCTTCCGCATAAATAACTCCTTTCGGGCACCGTACCGTAACGCGGTGCCGGGAGTCGCGACTGACGGAAGCGGGGCGAATTGAAGTGCACTTTTTGCTGGAATATTTTCATCATCCCTTATTCCTTCACCATCACCGTGCTTCCGGCCGGCGATTGCAATTTATTTCTCATCCGCAAAAAGCCTCTCGAACGTGACTATCATGCTCATCGTGCGCTGATTGCACGACAGAAACGGTCGCCCCGTTCGTAACGATCGCATTCCCGGGGAGCCAACGAAAGAGATAGCACGGAGCAACGTCAAGCGTGACGAGCGTCTTTCCAATTGTTAGCTTCTATTTACCTTCGGCAAGTATTCGTCCGTAATGCGCTCGATCTTAAGGTGGAGTCTCCAAAACGGCAAATAAACTTGACCGTTCTCAATTGAATAACTTGTTGTACTGCGGCGGAGACAGCGCAGGATCGAAGTGGAAACGGCATGGAAATTTAGCAGCTTTAGCGATCTTTTGCTATCGGAAACGCTTCCAACGCGTTTGATGTCGTCCCTTTCATTGCACACTTCAAATCAAATTTAAAGTTTTTTTTTATTTACAAAATTATATTCAAATTAAATACGGTGACCTGAAACCAACAAAAAAAAAGGATGGAAATAAATAACATTCCTTGAACGAAACAAAATTCAATCCCATCGATTGAAGCGCGCTCTATTTTTCTGCTCCCTGCTCGCTGTTTTTACATTATTTTGCCAATCCAATTGAACGCGCAATCCGACGCACGCCGAGAGAGGAAGAGAACAGAAACTTTACGACCCAACTGCCAGTTGATACACTTGTTACGCCCGGACTGAAACGTCACCGCGTTCCGGTCCCTGAGCAGGTGGTTGAAAACATCAGCTGGGAAGGCGCCCTGGGGTGGAGCTAGGAAACCCCCTCGAGCTCGGCTCGTGGCTGCATCCAAGCGTTGCAGCGAAAGGACGAAAGATGGCGTTGGTGGGTCGCAAATCAAAGCACGAACCGAGTGCCGAGAGCACGTTCCAAGCGATAGAATTCAATTTGAGCTGGCATTATAATTCTTTTCCAGCGCTTGCGGAGGGCTGGGTGTGGGTGTGCCGAGATCCTTTGCTGTGGAAAAATGTTCCTTTTCTATCGTTTTTTTGTTCTTATCTCGCTTTGTCTTTGTTTCATCTCTTCGTCGGCGAAGTAAAACGAGCTGAGTTGTTGTGTTTGGTCGGTTTGTGTGTTTTTTTATTCTGCTTCATCCCAGCTTCTCTCTTATCTGTGTGATTCTGTGTTTGCAGAAAACATAACATGTTTTTCTTTCCATCCTTCTCTCAGGATGCGATTGTATGGTTGAAGGAAAAAAGAATACAAGAAAATCATCTCAATTGATTAAGAAACTCTCGTCTGGTTTTATTGTCAAGTGATATGCATCAAAATAGAACCCTCCTAGCATGAAATACGAAGTATTCCATCAAGCCAAAGCCAGGATGCAATGCACAGCAAAATAAAGCATAAATTTTATTTAACGATGAGCCAAGACCGACATATTCTAGGAATTAGAAGAATGGAGGACGTTTATAATACAAAATAATAATGTTTTTTTTTTTAGGAAACAAACTCGAAACGAGCTATTGGAAAACAGTACAAGGCTGACGTGGCGTATTCTAGGAAGTCCCTAATGAGGTTGTTTAACAATAAGTAATGGTTGGAACACTTGCTTCGTTTTATTTGTTTTCTCGCGAAGAGCTTCCACGAAGAGTTATCAATAAACGTTTCAAGCATTGTGCAATGGTTTCATATTCTAATCATTACACAATCCGTCTTCATAATGCAAAAGAATGAGGGTTAATTTATCGCCAGTCACCAGTTGCTCAACAATCAACATGCCGATAGCAAAGTTCTCCATCCAACGCTTCCATCAATAAAAGCCTATTTTAAACACGTTTATAAGCTAACGTATAAATATCCTTCCCTGAACGGCACCACAACCACCTTCCGCGTTGAGGGAGCAGCGTCATAAAATAAATCTCTTCCATGAAAACCGGCCACTAAAAGAGAGCAAAAGGAGTCGTTTCCAACAAACCACCCATTTGGTGACGGACAATGATAGCAACAACTGGAGAGAGAGAGAGAGAAAAAAAAAAACAAACTCCCACCCAACTCCACCACCGGTAACGATCCTTTTAGTTTAATGAATTCCCGCTGCACAAATATTTCACAAATGCAGTATCAAAACATCCTGCCGCATCCTGCGCCGCCTCACACTGCAACATATTTCCGTGCGCCGTGCGCCCCCCGCCTTTAATTTCTGCCTGACCTTATTTATACATTTGCTTTCTATTCTGTTTACCCATCGCGGCCGCTGATTGCTTGAAGCGCAACGAAAAAGCAACAGCAACTCACAATTGCTGCTCGCTTTTCCCACCCTTTCCGCCTTTTCCAGCACGGCCCGGTCAGGGTTGAAGCTCGCGAAACTTAGCCGCACTTGTTGATAACTTTTACCCGCTGTGCGCGCACATCCGGGCGGCGGAAAAGTGGCGTGGCAACCTGCCCGGAAAAAACAGGAAGCCCGTCGTACGCTCGCACACTGCGCAAACCCCCTATTTGCCCGTGCGCGGCACCAGCGAACTTATCGGCGGTTAGTTTTGTTGCTAGGACACGATCTGCTTGGGTGTGTGTGCACTTGTCGTTGTGCGCACTGTCCGTGCTCCGACGCGTCCCCGTGTACGTGGGAAACCGCGAACATGTTTTCCATGTTGTGTGCTCTCGGCGCGCCCGTACCACTTGCACGTGAAACGGGGAAAAAATGTGTTTCGCATGATGCACAAACCTGTTTGTTTGGTCGCTGTGGCAACGGGTACGGGTGTGGAGCGGGAGATTGAATGGAAAACGAGTCACTTTGATGCAACGTTACGAAAAGCCAACGTTTGGTTTTTCTCGCTATTTGCACGAGTGTGACATTTATGCTTGTTTTTATTTTATTTTATTTTATTTTTGCTGTGTATCTTGATAATAATTCTGCACGATGTTTTTCTAGCGCATATTAAATTTTTGTGTGAGAACGAAATGTTTTGCAATTTTAATCTAAATTATAATTATTTTTAAAAGATGTTTTATTCCTAAACCAATTTAATTATCTTACATTTTCTAGATCAAATTACGTATAAACTGACCTATCCCATATGGATTGAGTAATAATTCTTTAATGTACAGCTACAGATACAACATTTTTCTTCTTTTCTTTAACAGTTCCCAGCGTTACATGAATTCGTTTCCTCCAATCTTGAAATCTTTCCACCCATTCGTGAAATGCTATTTCCCACGCACGGTTTCCATACTCTGTTTAATGTGTCAGATCGAATACTTACAAAGACGGAATTGTATTGACTTGCTCGAGGTCGATCTTTGAGCTACACATAAAAATCACTTCAAGAATGCGTGGAAAGATTCATGTAACATTGGGAACTGTTCAAGAATGGATGGAATATGCTGTATCTCTTTTAGAAAGATTATTGAAAACTGGTGGTGAACATAGTTCAGAAAGCATAGCAATCATTGAAAAATCCGCCGCAACCTTGATTGAGTGGCGCCATCTGTTGACGAGTGGCTCAAATGTTGTAATAAGCTTTCAGCATTAAATAAATGCGGATTTTTTTTTAATGATATAAACTGAACCAGAACTATGGAACAAATTAGTATCGATTATCACCAAAATGCATCCATGCTTATGTTTATGTAAAAAAAAACAAAAAAATATGTCAACAAAGAAATATGTGATAAATAATCGAATTTGAATAATATATTAATGGAACTAACTGAATAAGTAATTTCGATTAGAATAATCAAAAGAATCGATTTTTCTGTTGCAAACATTCCAAATCTGGCTTTGCCATAGTTGGATGTTGAAGTAGAACAAACAACAAACGCAAGCTTCATAATGTAGCAATTTCTTCTCCACCGCAAAGCAAGCATCGAACGAACGTATCCACCCGAAACCGGCACGTTCCATTAAACTTATTCATTATTAACACACATTTGCACGCCCCGCCGATGTGTTCGTTCCCGTCAACGACCGCAAGCCCGTCACGGGAACTACTTCCCGCGTTTTGTTACTGTTTTGCTGTTTGCTGTTGAAATTTGTGTAATTACACTTTCGCACCGCAACCCTTTTCTTGGCCCGCGCGTAACCGCACGATTGATGGCGTATCCTATGACAGACGGGCGATTTAACCTCGAAAAGGCGAGATACCACCGGGGCCACCCGAACCGCTCTTTCCTACGGCCCGGTCCCCCTTCGCAAACCCTGTCTCAGCCCCCTTCAAGCGGGCGATTATTTACCACGCCCCCCCCCCCCCCTGGAACATGTCGAACAACAAAGCTCACTTTCCCCCATCTTCAAACGGACGAAGCGTCGGTGGGGTTGGCTTGAAATAACACGCCTCCCTCCACGATGGCTGCGGATGGCTGCGAAGGAGTTTTCGACAGCACTCAGCCACAGTCAAGATGACAATTTTGTGCCATCGTGCGCGGCACGGCGTGGGCTGGCTCGCATCCAGGCGCGCGTCACTCACGTCACTCAATTAACAGTCCCGGCGCGACAATCCATCCGTCCGGGCAGTCATCGCCACGTGCAACGCGCCCGTGAGCCGTCGGCGGACAGGGAGCTTAACTTTCGCACGAAACCGTCGGTGACAGTTGCTGAGCAGTTTTTCGGCACGGGCCGGGCGGAAGAACAATGCGAAATAAACCGCCTCGTGTTGTTCGTTGAGGGGTGGCAGGGTGGGGGTGTGGGTGGAGGGAAGGGGGAGGGATTCCCACTCGTCATCGAAAGCCCTCGCTTTGCCTCGGCCGAGAACCGCTTCGCACTCACCTTCCCCGGGCCATTGCTCTACCATTACCCCCTCTGTGCGGTGGTGTGTGTGTCGACTGGCGGCGCTTGAGTGTTGATGATGGCTGTAAGAAAAGCCAAAGTTTGAACACATGAATACGTGTGCATACGATTTTCCAGTCCCCTCCCCACTCCAACCCGTTTCTCTACCTCCCCCTTTACTCTCGCCCCAGCTCTGTCCGTTCCCACCGGGACTTGTACGCCATTGTCGAGCGGAAAACATAACAAAACGGAAAATGTCCAACCACCAGTACCTGCCACCCAACCCACCCGTTCGGGGTGGGAGGAGCTTTCACGTACGTCACGGTAAGGCATTAGAATGATGTATTTAACATGCTTTGCAGTAAGAAGCTTAAAAATTACTAACATGCACACGCTTTTCCACCGGAGGGCCCTCGTTGTCACCTTTTTAGGCTTTATCCTTTGTTAATATCACAACACTGCCGTACTAGGCTGGAGTGTGTTTTCTCTTTTTCCATGATCATAGTTGGGTCTCACTGCTTGAGATTTTAAGTCTTTTTTGTGAAATAATATAATTTAAACAGTAAATGAATAAGTAAATAAATAAATAATTTAAATAAATACATTTGAACACAAATAAATAAAATGCTATTTAAAAAGTAATTATTTAATTATGAAAGTATTATGTTGTTATTTATTTTGTGAAGTTCACACGCAGAATCTGTCATCTGACACACTAAACGAATAAAGAAGGCCATGCTTGGAAAAAACGAAACTTAAAGGTTGGCTGTGCGTGTTTAAAGAGCGATCTTTGCAGTTTGGAGTAAGCTTGCTGTAATCAAATTAATCTCCACACCAACGATCCTTTTGTGATCGTTTTAATCTACCTTTTTTGCGATATATTGAACGAAATCTTCAACACAGCATGATGAAATTTGCTGTGCAAGGTGGTTCTTCAATGGTTACATAAACAACTAACAAAGGAAATGTTCTCTTTTCTTTTTTTTAAATAGAATAAAACAATGTACGCGCTAAGCTGCCCCTCTTTCAAATCACAAATTGAATCATCCGCACGCAACACCACTTCAAAACATTCCCTTCACACTGATCGATCGAAAACTAGGCGTGGTGTAAAATTGGTTTCAACCAAAGTTAAATTAACAAACTTTATTGAATTTCCCGTCGGAAAGCTCTGTACTGCCCCATCGGGGAAAAATGTTGCCGCGTGGCACGCTACGGGACTCACTTCGACTCTCACAATTGCCACACACACACACACACACACACACACACACACACACCCACACCTCCTCTCTCACCCCCCACAATAACGGAAATGAAAGCGGGCAAGAAAATGAAGTCCGAACCGATTTCCGCCCCGAGTGCCACGAGAACCCAGGACTCGTGCCAAACGGAGAACAGAGAGGGACGGAAACGTCCGACATTCGACGGTTTTATCTGGTGCCGATTTGTTCTGGAACATTTCCATAATCGCTCTGCCGCTCCACCTCATTCGCTCCTTCCACCGTAGCATAACATTGCGCTGCAATCTGTTGAACTCGTGTAAGCAACAAGCGTGTTTGTTTTTTTTTCTTCTCCCAATCGGGGTTTTTGTGAAGAGATTTTGACGCCGCTTCCGGCCACTCAAGAGTACGCGCTTTCCAGCCACACCAAACGCCAAGTGTGTGTGAGTGTGCCGGCATCAATCGTCTGTGGTTTAAAGTTCTGAGTCCAGGGCAAACGGTACTTAACGGCACCGGAGCATCAACAGCATGCCCGTTTATAAATCAATTTCGGCAAATTTCCCATGAATAAATTTTCGACATCCAGTGTTGCGCCCGCCCACGGACTCCGCAAAACTTCACGGAGCGCTCTCGGGGCGGCCTATGGAAATTTGCGGACGGCTTTAGCACGATGAGGAGGAACGTGGGGTGCAAGCGGGTTTTATGCTACAGATGGGATTTAGGCACGGAAAACCGAAACCGATTTTTATCACAAATTTTTGTCGCCATCGTTTCGGAAAACCTTGCTCCAACGTTCCGAGCACTTGCTGCTACATTGTGGCCAGTGAGGTTGGAATAATAGAAGCGATTGAATTTACGCTCTTCGGATAGCAATACTAGGAACCAGTTGTTGGTTTTTGTGTGCGTGTGTTTTTTAATCTAATTTTGCAATTTCACCTTTGTGGTTATATTATTACTCAAAAAAATCATAATCAAAAATGTATTTATATTAAGCTCAAAACATTCCAAAGTCCGTTAGTCTTTCAAATGACATTGGATCAGAAGAACCTACTTTGATCGAGTCAATGTGTGCTGGGTTCGAATCGCTTCCACGGACAAATCGAATCATCATCTTCAACCTAATATCAAAGCAGCCATTGGAGAGTCTCTCAATCGATTAGACATTTCAAAAAGGGTATCAAACTCACCAGCACCTAACCGTTTGTAGCAGAAGTTGTAAACAAACTTCATCGAGAAAACTGACGCAATTATCTGTGCTGGAACATCTGAGACCATTCGCGTGAGTGCCCTCAAACAGGGTACCGAACTTTTAGCGATTCTCGATTCACAACTAATTCCATCCCAATTCAAATCCAAACCTACTCAAAACCCTCGTTCCGGAGAACATGCTCGCTGGCCACTATCGTCGGACCACTTTCGTCGGCCGGCCCGCACTCCAGCTGCTGTCAACGAGAGAGACACGAATGCCGTCCCACTCGAGCCATCGCCGCCGAGTCGACCGCACCAACTTCCAACCGTCTTCCAATCTGCCGGCCCGTCACTCACGGCTGTCAGCCGGCCGAAACGTTAACCTCTCGATCCTTTCCTAATGGCAAACCGGGACCCGCGGACCGGAGACGGCCGGAGCCGGAATGACTCGTCGACGGGACTAAATTTATCGGCTCACCCGGAGTCGCACCTCGGGTCTTGTGCGCATACCGGCAGCCTCCCCGGCCGTCGCTATCAACTGGTGGAAATGATAATCACGCCGCTGAAGATGATACCCTTCGCAAATGGACACGTATCCCGATGCCCCCTTACGATGGTGTGTTGTTTCCGTTGTTCGAGCGGGCGCTGGAGAGTGGAGTCCCATCCGAGATTGACGTTTCGATTATTGGCTCAAATTGGGTCGAAATCATACGGACTTAATCTCGGCAAAAGATTTCGTCACTGTGGAGGTCAACGGGAGAGGTGCCCCGTATTTCTGATGGGATCTTTTTCCGGCCGATGGTATTAACATAGTTTATTCTCTTGTGATGCTAAGCAGAGCTCGTTTTCAAACATATTTTGTCGTTCCAATATTGAATATTAAAGCAGTCGATATTCGTAGTCAAAATGGAAAAAAAAACAATATTTATGTCAACTTCTCCATAAGTACTGCATTATGAATATTCATTACAGGTCTTGAAGAATATTTTCGAAGAATATGGAACGGAGAAAAAAAACTGTTCATCCCTCATTATAAGTCAACTGCCCGAAGAATTGAAAAAAAAATCATTACTACAGGCTTCTCCATTGCTCGCCGCACAAGAAACCCGTTCCACGACCAATTCTTTTCGCAACAAATTTCCACCCAGTGCACAACAACAGGCCTTGGGGCTGCTAATCCATCAACTCGCAAACGGCGCTTCACTGTGCGGCTGAGCAGTGGAAAACCGAAAACACCGTGTAGCGAAAACTGCGCTGCAACTGCAAACAAGCTTTCCGCCAAACGAAAACACCAATCGCACTTGCCCGGGACCGGAGTTTTACGTTTTTATTTTTTGTTTGAGCGGGCACGAACACGAACGAATCACTGCACGGTTCGAAGAACTCCGCTGAATTCGTCGAAGGTTGTGTTTCGCTGGTAATGCTGGTGCTTGAAGTTCAAGATAATATATAGAGCTGACTGCGCAGGTGCGCCGAACCTCGAACGATAAAAAAAACCTAACAATGATTCTTCAAATTTTCGCTCGATGACGGAATAAAAACGCGCAATAAGACGCACTGCGATCATCATCTTTTTTTTGCCGGAGGAAATTTAACGATGCCACAAACAGGCCGGTAAGGAGCGGAATCAATGATCCGGAAACGTCAAACGTCACAACCCGTTGAACGTCGAAAGCACACATAAAACGGGTGCTGGAGTGAAAACATCCATCGAACGCTTGCACACGTTTGCACAAAACTGAAAACCACACGGAAATGACGCGCACGGTGGGTTAGTTAAGAAGACATTAAGTGAAGATGCGTTATGCGTCCAAGTAAATGTTACTATTCACTCACTTTTGGTATATGCGTATATGTGTTGGTTCTGATAATGCTATCAAATCCAGCCATAGCACTTTTATTAAGAAACAATAAAAACATCGTTGCGAATAGCGAGAAAACATATTTCTCGATAATCATAGCATCCATGTATCACTGCGACTTTGCTGTAGTGGCGCCATCTGTTGCCGGCTAGTGGAATTAAAGCTCTATCTTGATGCTTTCGTTGAAGATTTCACATTTCACAGACAAATGATAAAAAGTGTTAATATTCGCAGCCTTATACATAACATGGTTCAATAAATTGAATAAAATTATTAAACTAGTCGATGGGTCGATTGCATATCATGTCGAATAAACCTCATTTTACCAAGGCAGTTTGTTGACTTTCTTGAAGAAGTGTATATAAATAATTAGAAATTTACAAAAGTATTCTTCTCGTATTAATAACTCACATTTATGGTTGAGTACTTTTGTGCTTATAAAACCTTTCAATTCATTAAAGATATTGTTATGATTTAAATTGTTAATTTTTCCCCTAATTTCTGTATGGAATGTATCGCCTTGTATGTTACTGTTAGGTTTGTCCAAATTTTGACGGTATCATATACTCAAGAAAGTCAAAATAGTTAATAACAAGTTAATAACAATTTGAGGCTGAGATGAGCTGCATAGATTATTCTCAAAACATATGGGATATGTGTGTACATCCAAGAGAACTGCTATCGCCCTTGAAGATAACTCGATTTTGATAACGTTTTCCTTGTTTAACAAAAACTTTTTGAACAAAGAGCTAAACATGAAACATATTGACATAACATTTTAATTTGTTTTTGTCGAATTTAAGCTTTAACTGCGAGGCACCAGCTTCAGCTTCAAGTTTAAGACCACCTTTTCCCCAATGTGTACTTTCACTCAAACCACACACACACACACACACACACACACACACACACACTCAAAAATAAAACCCGCACAACGCTTGCTTGTGTGGAGCACGTGGGCGCTAGAGGCGCACAAAAGTAATCTCCCGAGAGCTCTCACCGCTGGGAATGATGCTGCTGGTACCGGGCAAAGGGGGGGTGGGGCGGAGGATGGAGAGGGGAGGGGGTTGGTGCAACAGTTGGAAAAATATTTTTCCTACATCTACTCACACACACACACACTCGCTCGCTCTAGCCCGGTCGCGTCGTTTCGCTGGAAGCAAAGCACGCCATGCTCGAAGCTCTTTGACAGATGAGCTTATCCCGGCTGGATGGGTGGGGGGCGGGTGGTGTGTTGGGAGGAGAAGAACGAGAAGATTCCGCAGCAACTTGGCATTCCGCAGAAAACCGCTCGCGAAGGGATTCCTTTTTTTTCCTTTCCATCCATCCTTTTGTATCATTCGTGTGGTCGATTTTCTTGTTTTGGTTTTTCCTGCTAAACTTGTCTTCACACGAAACATTTCTTTTCGTCAACCACATCCGCTTGCGAGGACGGATGAGAAATTCGTGGAGCGCTTACGTCACACGGTTCCCCACCCGCTGGCGGCAGATTACGCGAAATGAAAATGTGTAATTAGCATAATAAGCGTGCGGGTGGGGCGACCGTATTGTTTGTTAGCGTATTTTTATTCATTTGTATTGTTCGTTTTAGAACAATCCTTCCCAAACCTAGTTCGATTGGTCACTTAAAGCCACGTCGCTGTTGCTGTCGCAGCTGTCCTTCCCACCCGGCATAGGTGTGTGGTGTGATTTTATGGCGCTCATCAGCCATCCCGCTGGCACCGGGTCCCGTCTAATGGAGCTCCATAAAACACGATAAGTACAACTTTCGAACCTACGTTCCGCGTGTTCCGGGCGAAACTCGTTCCGAACCGGCGTGGCGTCGTTGGCGCGTCCACTAATGGAATGATTTATGGTTGTTTGGCAGGTCATTTACCAGTCCGTCCGTCCGTGCGGCCGTTTACACGCCGTACACGCGACTCTGGCCTTCGTGAAACAGTTCCTTCTGTTTGCGGGTCGCGAGCGGACGGCAAAACGGAAGAATTATGGCGCAACCCTGGCTCCGAACGTCTGCCGCCGACGGCGGGCGAAAAACCGGTTCAACAAGTGTCGCTGCTAATTGGTTGAACGGCGAAACAGTGCCACGTGGGCGCGCGCGCGCGTACCGGCGGAGACAAAGTTAACGTAAACGCAAGGCAACAGTGACACGAAATGGTCGTGTTAAACATGTGTGCTTGGGTTTCCGTTGAAGTAAGTAATAATAGTAATATTGGCAAAACGGAAGGTGCAAGTTTTCAGCTCTAAATGTACGCTCGCAGCGTACGTTGTCAGCGGCAGGGTTCGCAAAGTTTTCGCCCATTTTCTATAGTCCACTTCACCCCCGGTGGTATAAACTTTTTCACCCTACGCGGAAGCATGAGTTCGTTTTTTCAACAATCGCACCACAGTTTTTTTTTTCGAACTCCTTTCTCTTGCTACAACATAAGCCAACCGTACTTCGTTTGGGAACTATTTTCACAATTTCACAGAATAATATTCTATCTGCAACCGCACGCTTTTGCCGAAGTTCGGTTTTAATTTTCCCTCCCATCGCAACTTTTTCTGGCGAGCGCGAACAGCGGGACGGGTTGCGGGATGAAACGTATATTATTTTACACGCTCCCGGAAACTTCCGATCCCATGCTACGGGACATAATGACGGTAGGCGAACATAATGAAGCTGTTCCGGGCCGCTCTCGCTGCCGACAGCTTTCCACCGAAGCTGTAATCCTCACCGCATTTGTAGCGTATTGTTCAGGGTTTGAAGGTAGCATCATTTCTGTGAATTTTTCCGCGAAAAGCACGAGGGTATTAAGTTATTCCGAGTGGTGCTCGGCAACTAACTGCGATGTTAGAAGAAAATGGTAACTTGAAAAGATAATGACGGATGCAATTGATAGTCTACATACTTAGTTGAAATATAAAACTACCCCTTCGTATGAATTTTACACGATTTTCCACGCACTTTTATTATTATCTTCACCAAAGACAAAACTGCTCCATGTGATATGAAACTTTG
The DNA here is from genome assembly GCA_000349145.1 of Anopheles dirus. NCBI lineage: Eukaryota > Metazoa > Arthropoda > Insecta > Diptera > Culicidae > Anopheles > Anopheles dirus. Next base: position 12,372,087 of record KB672868.1, on the reverse strand, counting down.
TGCTCACTTACTTTCCTGTGCATCTCACGAGTATTCAACAATGTATATGTATGATTCTGAAAAGTTTTGAGGATATCTTTTATATTAATCAAGAATTAGATTTTTCCCAAAACTTTTGGGAAATTAAATATGTTTTACATCTTAAAAAATACTAAAATAAACTAGCGTTAATAAATGTCTGCTACTGTCAAAGCCTGTTTACTTTCTGCTCTTGAAGCTCTGTTCTTAAATAATGTATGTTCCAGACAGACTAGTGTAGACAGTATGCGCCATTAAACTATAACTTCTTGTAAAATAAATCCAACACCCATTACAAATTATTTAAATTCGAGCGAACTCTCCGAACTTGTTTGGTGCGCCAACATAGTTGTTACCCGTTATTCTTACGAACAAAGCCCCTTCTCGGTAGGATTACAACGTTTGAGGCAATTTCATTAACTCCCGTTCGCGCCCGGATTATTGTGCGTTTTTCCATCGCTTGATCAGCTTCCGCCCTTCTGACCGATAAAAGCTTATGCCATAATCTTCAAGAAAGTGAAGCCCTACAGCCCCCGCCCGGGCTGCCCACGCTGGCGGCAGTTTACTCCAAACAAAACACTCCCGGAACCTTTCACGCGGCACCCGGAACCGGAATTGCAGGGCAAAATCCGTACCCACCGCTCGCTTTTACTGCACACTCGTAAAATCGTAATTTTGCGAACTTCCGTTTCGCCGCCCACTGGCTGTGGGTGGTGTGAATGTTTCATTCCGTAATAACACCAATCACGAGATTGCGCGGAAGGGGGTGGAGGGGAGATGGAGCAGGGGGTGTCACGATTGCGGAGTGACCATAAACGGAACGCGGAGTGGGACATTCGCTACATGCGAATTTTAAAAGCTGACTCTCCCTTTCCGGAAAAAAGCTTCGAACCGGATCCAGCCAGGATGAGGCAAAACAAAAGGAAATCCCTCCGCCGTATCGTCGTGGAAACGCATTCACGCGATAAAAAGGATGTTTACCTTTGCGTGCTGCTCGGCGTGACTCAAAACAAAAAAAAAAGTGAAACACAACGGGGTCACAACGGGGTTTTGTCCGGTCACATAAGCCGCGCCAAGCGTCGTAGCGAACGTGTGTAAGCCCTTTGTGCCACGCGTAGCGTAAGAAGCTTTGCTGCGGCCATAGTAGCCCTTTGCCCGTGATCGGTTGCCATGGTAGGCTTGTTGTTCGAGGCGTTTGCTAGTTTCGGCGAAAAGCGTATTTTGTGTGCCGACTGTCGTTTGAAGATTTTTTTCTGTGTTTTAAGCGAATAATAGAAGCCAGTTGTTTGTATAGTGATTGCTGCGCTATTTTCACAAACTGTTACATTTGTTTATGCTCTGTTTTAGGACTGAATGATAAGACATAAAAGTATGTTAGGAACAGAACAGAATATGTATTTAATATATGTTATTTATATTAAACAGAAATAATTAAACATAGTAAAAAGGTTTAAACTAAACAAAGCTTAAATCAAAAGTTAGAAGCTCAGCAATTATCTCTCTCTCTCTCTCTCTCTCTCTCCCTAAACTAATACAATTATTTCTTTATTAGTTTATTTATCAACAAACATGAAATAGCTTGCACCATTTAGCTGGAATCACTGGACAAAATCAAACACTAAACAGTGAAATACGAAACTTTCTTTTATAGTTGGCAAAACTAAATAATAGTTTAGCATAATCTAAGCAATTATGAAACACATTTGACCTGCAAATGAGAGTAATTATCTAGATTTAAAAATTGCCTGTATCGTGAAAATAGGCAGGAACGATTTAAAATTTAAGGAAAATAATAACTCCAACCAGAGTTGGGAGAGTAAATGCGATTCAAGAGAGATGTCACAGCTAATAATAATTTTACGAGTAAATTTAATCATTTAGTTCTACTCAACCCTATAATTCTATGATCGGAAGTGTGCAAGATCTGCAGATGGTAACTCAGTAAATAGAGGTATAATTTTGAAAGACCGCATGTAGCTTAAGAAAAGAAACCCCTGCCCGTAAACTCAGCTCACTGGTATATGTGTAAATAATAGGAAAAGGTCACCGAACGGTTAGACACAGCAACACCGCCACAGAGCGAAAGCTGAGCCGTTCCTCGGGCGGATTCAAGCTGAGCGCACCCAGTGCAAACGCGTTTCCCCATCTCCGCGGGGGCGTGGGCTTTGCCGCTTTTTATTTTCGGCGTTCGCTTCGCCCTCGTCAAGTTTTACGAGGCAATAAATATTGATGACTTCACTTCGGCGCCGACCGACACGGGCTGATGTTGATGGTGATGATCATGGTGATGAGTGTATGAGCGATGATGGTTATGATGGCCGCGCCAGTTGACGCGGCCACCCCAGCTTCCATTGGCTTTTCTCCCTCGTGGAAGGAATAAAAAATACTGCCGTGGCATTGGGTCGCACCGTACAGCAAAGCATCCACGGGTAGCATGTTGGAGCAAATGTTGGAAAAAGACGAACCACCGAGAGAGCGACTTCGGCTCGGAGAAAGCCGCCCACGACGTTCGCAGCCGGTCGCGTCCACAAAGCGCAGCCGTCTAATCCTGCATGTGTGCGGTGGATGACGTGCAGGTAAGCACGGTACGTGTGTGGATTACCCAGTGTGAAGATGAAAGGGTACGCAGGCGCCCACGTCTTGCTCGAAGGCTCGAAGGTTCCAGACTGTCCCGGCACGAGCGGGACACACGCAATTAGTGTGTAGCTGGCCGGATGCATCAGACATTTGCCTCACGTACGCCGCTTCATCCCGTGGCAGGACTGTTACGACAGGCAACATGTCGAGCAACCGAAAATTCACACATCTCATTCCGGGAATGGATTTCTCCCGTGATGGATGGCGTGATGCGGCCGTTTTCGCGCACCCGTCCGGCCCATCCTGCTGGGTCAAGCAGCTGGGAGTGACCACAGCATCCCACTCGCCTGTCTACAAGCCATTCTTAATCCATTAGTTGCCTGTTTTCCGATACACACGTAACGATACAGCTCAAGCAAACCCAGACCCACACACAAACACAGAAGATCATCCACCCTCAGGAGACCACTTTCATCCCGGGAAAGGCCGAGGACGAGGCACTCAAGCTCAGCGTCGACGGCAACTGCTCTATCCAACTCCTGTGCTGGGAAGTGCTGCTGCTGCCGCACGGAATGAAGTGTAACGATCATAACTATCCGCAAACCGCAACAGGCAGCCACAGCAATAAGTGGGTTCGGCTTCTTCGAGCACTCGAGGAAGGCATTTTAATATGAAAATAGAAATGCCCTTTTGTCTCGGTGCCTCTTTACACATGCCACGCACACACACACACACACACACACACACACACACACACAAACCCACTCCGGACACGCCAGCCTTCCCCGTGTTCAAAAAGAAACAATTCTCCGGAGGTATTCGGCACGGAAATACCGACAAACTTTCTCCAAAATGCGAAAGAAAGCATCCTCCGGGTTGTGCCGGTTGCGTGTTCGTCCTTTGGTCCTTCGTCTGGGGGGGGGGGGGGCATCACAGGGCGACATTTTTATCTGCTCGCCCTGGTTGGTACTTTGTCGTTTGCCTTCGTCTTCACGCTTGGCCACACGCTGACCTGTCCTTTCGTCACAATTCCAGGGGAGCAAGGAAAATTGTACTTGAGGGAAATTGATGACCCCGAAGTGGCTTGACACAAGAAAAAGAGAGAGAGAGAGAGAGTGAGAACTAGCGGCTGGAATGAGCTTATCAAACGTAAAAACCAGTTGAATCGAATGTCCGTACGCACGGACGTGTGGGAAGACTCATCCTCTCGGAAGAATGTTTTTCTTGTTGCTCTATTTGTTTTATGTCTACTTTTTGCCGTGCGCTTTCGGGGCTAGTTTCTGGAGGGAGCCGGTTTTTGTTCGTCTTCCATTTGGATGGCCAATCGGCGGGAAGGAATTGCCGCTTAGCTGGGAGAATGAAATTTATGGTTCGGACAGTAGATTCTTGTGGCAGACCACACGCTCGTACACACACACACACACACACACACACACACACACACACACACACACACACACCAGCTATCATCGTCTTGATGGGGATGTGATACTGTGCTCCCTGACTGATATCGCATGTACGAGCCGGTGCTTTGTCATTCTGGACGTTTGCCGAGCGATTATGCGAAACGATACCTTCTCGGGGCACTTCATCTTCCACAATGATTTGATTGATGGCACTGGCCGGGTAGCCGTTCGCCAAAGCAGCATTACCCATTGATATTGATGCTTGTAACGATACAAAATGACTGATTTTGATGCATAAAACATAGCTAAATACAAATGTTTGAGTATGATTGAGATGTACAAAAGATGTATCTACAAGTGGTCCAGCATTTGGCATTTGAACAAATGCGTTTACATAATGAAATGTATGAAGTTGCTGCAAAAACAAATTATTTACAAATGTAAACAAAAAACGGCTAACAATGGCTTCCAGCAGGATTAAAAATGAAAAAAAAACTTCTGATAAGCCACTGGGTATATTTAAAAACGTGTGAAAACAAACACACGGCTTAGTCATAATATCCACCGATAGATGGCGCCACACGTTCTAAGCAGCCGTTTTTTAGCGTAGCCACGTTAGCAATGGTTGCCATTGGTGGTGTTGCATGAATCTCATGAATTTGAATGAATTTTCAAGCTAAATGAATGCAGGTTGAATGGCATCTGTGAAGACTTATAAATATCCTAACATTGTAATTGTAATGTATTTGATGAATAGCTTTTTTTTTAGTTTTTGGATCGTAGAATGTTTGTTGCATAGTTTTTGATATTGTTTTATAAATTAATGCATTTTCAGAGAGGTTCGAAACATTTTTAGATATTATTAAAATACTTGATATCTATCAATCTTTCGTTATTTATGAATTTTCCCAGATTTAATCATCTGGGAAGGGTTCATAAAACTTGAGAGAATCTTGAATGTCATATTTCAGAAAGCAGACTTCTGAGATAACAAAAAAATATAATAATTTCAAGAACTTTCCACTGAATATTCATATGTGCGAATGTCGAAAGAGTCGAAAGTTTTTGGAAAATCATATTCATACCAGCATCACAATTTACTCTAAAAAAAACTACCAAAAATACCAATACCATGTACACAGCATGAGATTGTGGAGCTGTTAATCAAATTAGCTCTTAAAGTATGCACCAACTATCAATAAATTGAAAACATCCACACCCAATTAAAAGTGTATTATCCAGAAGCTGGAACAATAACATGCACCTTCTGATCAGATCATTCAGAAACATTCCATACTTCTCTCAACTCTCAACAAACACCACAAAACGAATACCGTCGAGCAAATGCAAACCGAAAACGACCGCACCGGACAACCATAATTCACACACGATGAATCAGGCATACGGCAGGCATAATTCAATACCTTTTTCATTTCAATCCTCCATTTCCATTTCATTCCCAGACACCGAAACGGAAACAACAGCACACAGAAGCACAGCGTGTTCGGAATGCGAAATAACACGAAATACTTCACCCACATTCATGGCAGTGAAGAAGGGTTAAGACATATGTCCGAGCGGGCCAAAACATAAGCGTCGACCGTTGCGCGATTGAAACCCGTCCGTCCGTCACTTCCGGGCCCGGTTGCTCCGTTGTAAAACCCAAAGGATGAAGTGCGAATGACATTCCGGAATAGATGTGTTGTTGTTTTCTTCCCTGTCTTCCCACTCTCCGCCTCCATTACACATCCGATCGACATCTGACCCACCGGCACAGCCCCGAGCCATCCCAATCATCATAAGTGTCAGAGTTTTTCGGGGTCACTCTGGCCGGACACATCGATGAATAAACATTAGCACCTCGCACGCTGCGGGCTCGGACTCACCCGGGCTCACGTTTCCGGCGCGGTGTTTATTTTTTCACCATTGCTCCACCGCACGTCGTGAAAAAGCCCGAAATAAACCCCATCCGAAGAGCTTGTGCGCCTATACGCGCACAATTGTTTTACCCTTTCTCGTTCGGTCGAAGTTTCACCGCACACACACACGCCTCCACAATCCATCGTTTGCAAACTGCCACTGCTGCCGGTGGCCTGTCGGTGCCCCATTCCGAAGGGGCCGGCTCGGAGATATGGTGAGAATTTTCGCAGATGGAGCTAAATCGAGCCACACACAGCGAGTAGCGACAGAAGAAGCGAAACAAAACGAACACTACAAGTACCCGTACGCGGTCGGTGTGCGTAAGGGGCCCCTGTTTAGGGTCGTAGGTGGCAAAATGTTTGACCTTTTCCGTGGAAATGATCCGGCAGAAATGAGAAACCGATGGGTGGGCGGTGGGCCGTAATATGCTTCTCCTCAGCCATTCGAACGCACACAAAACGAGCGCTTTCCGAAAAGACACACATTAAGAGGGTCGGTTTCGTCCCGTGCGCCACAGGCGCTTCTTATTTATGTTCGGTTTGTGTTACTTTTTTTTGTTTTGCTCTCTCTCACTGGTGCTTAACTGACTTCTTTGTTTAGCGAAAAGTATTTCTTCGGAAAAATGCTTCATTCGTGGGTCTAATGTGGGTATTATACATCTTTTTTCTTTGCTTCTCGTTGCACACACACACACACACATGCGTCAAACCTTTTTATCTTATCACACGAACGCACACACTCACACGCACCCTTTTCCCGGACTGGAGCGGTAGGAACAGCGGTATCATTAAAACAAAAATCTGTACGAACACATCGGTCGATCCGGAGCGTTTCCAACGAAACGCACAGCTGGAACAAATTACACAACCGCACGCACACACACACACACACACACACACGCACACACGATAAGGCGATTCCGAAATTGTTCACCCACGGAGCTGCCACCTCCGACAGCCCCTGGCAGCAATTTCGTTTCGGTTCTGGGTGGAAACTGATTTCACTTATCAGCGATTAGGCCCCGGTGCCTGGCGATAATCGATTGCTTTCGGGGTATCTCCTTATGCTGTGTGTGTTTTGTTGTTATCCAAGCGAATTTACGGGAAGTCGCGTTTTATGGAATGTCTTTAACAATATCCAGAGAGTTTTGTTCTGTTAATGATCGCTTTGTTGAAGAACAACACTTTCCTAATAAGACTTTCTGTACTATTATGAACTTTAAGAAGTAATCTGTTTGGCCTAGTTGGCCACAAAATATGCAATTTGTGCCAAACATGCTATGGGAAGTTAACTTAATGAAGCTTCAGTAACAAAACTGGGGTGAAAATGAAAATATGAAAAAAAGTATTAACAAAAGTTGAAAAACTTTTGACAATTGAAGTAAAAAATATTGAAAAAAATATTGAACTTGAAAAATAGTCATTCCAAACATCTCTAGTTCCTGAAAATATGAAGTTTGGTGTGTTTGTTTTTATTATATGAATTTTTCCATTTAAAATTCACCTTAAGCTGCGATTCGAGCAAATTTTCCGCACGTTGCGTTTATCTCGTACCGCAAAGTTAACGATCGGTAAGTAAATTGGATGTTTTTACGACCACCGTCAAATCGATTTCAGGGCGCTCCGATTATCCCTCGCCAAACCTGTCAGGTTCGCCGTCGTTGCCATTTTCTTCAGGGTTCTCGGGATCACTTGGGCTGGAAAATTCCTCCGCACCACAATTACAGCCTTAGCGCCGTCGCGCACTGTATTCCTTCCGAGCCGAGTGGCATCGTTGACACCGCCTGGTGACAGCTGAATCTAGCCATCGTCGAGGCCATCGTCCGGCGAGGCAAACATGGACCAAAAACACACCTAATGAGGCGTTACTTGTTCCACTCCCTATACCGACCCTGCCGACGACTCCACGACAGTAACAGCCCGAACAGCTCAATCTCCAACCTATGAGTGGCTTGTTAATGCATGTGTGTGTGTCGATCTAGGCCCGGATTACCCACCAGCACTGGTTGGTTGGCCATCCCGGGGCCTGGAGGATACACTTTCGTCGGCTCCGGCATTACTATAATTAATCATGAATGGAAGGAAATTAAATGCTTCATTAGCGCGGGGATTGCTTTATGCGCGCACCAGGACGACGGACAACGACGGTTCCAAGGCTCCCGCTAACGACAAACTTTGCCGGACACGGTGGGGGTCGGTGGGAGAATAAAAAAACGATATCGAACACCACTCACACTGGACACGCGCGTACGGAGCGAACAGGGCAAACGTAAAACATGCCTCAGTAATATGTCGCCGGCTGATGATGATGATGATGATGATGATGATGGGTGGGATGGATTGGGTGAGAGCCCAATGTCAGTATTTATCCACCGATTGCATGTGTGTCCACCCGGGGCACAAATACCGGGCAATTATCCTTTTACGCCCGGGTCCCGTGTCGCCTCCCACCGACAGCACCCCTCCCATCGTCGTAGGCGGGTGTGATCAAGCAAATGGATTCGGACGCACTTGCCGAAGCAAGCCCAAGCGCGGCCGTCGCAGATGGACAGCGTAAACAATTGGCTGACGACGATTTTTGGCTGCAGGCCGTGTAATTGCAGGCCGTGCGGCACGGCCGGCAGCGTAATTGTTTGATGCCTTTCGGCAGAGCGGGCTGCGAACGCCATAAAAGGGACGAGCTCGTACTGGAATGTGTATTGGAACCGGTGGAAAATTGGGCACTTCTGGCCGGTGCTTTGTCAAAACACTCGTCGAAACAAAAGGAGCCTGAGTATTGGGCGAGTTTTATCGTTTGGAAAATTTGGAAAACCGAAATCCTTTCAACTATACGCACGAAGTCAACAGCTTTGATATGATGCACTCAAAAACCACTTATAAACGTATCGCACGACGTTGAACACGCCATCAAGCGCGATCACTACTCGCGCTCGTGGTCAGTGTGGCGCATTCGCACAAAGGATAGTGACGGTGATAGACTATTCATGAATCAGAACGTCAGAAGTGGTGATGACCATTAGGCATGAGGCGAGGCTACTCCTCAACTATCGCAATGATTGACTCTCGGTGTTAACAGTTTGATAATGCAGTAATGGAGATGATTGAAACTGTCTAGAACTCACACGGTGTGCTTAGTAGCTCACGTTCACCATTGGAGATTAAGATGAAGAGATAGTCAGTATCTATGATGTCTATGTGTATATTTGGATTTACAATTTCACCATTTTGCTTTAGAATCTCAAATCAATAAAACAAACACTAAGCGGAGGATTTCCGTCACCGGTGTTAACAATCTTCGTTAACATCCACATTACTCTAGTTCATTTATAAGTAGTAAAGAAGAGGAACGAGTCTAATAAACTGTATTGGATTCATTGTCCGTACAAACTACTCATCTATGCAAGGAAGCTTACGGTCAAAAATCTAATATCACAATGGTCTAAATGCACATACAGGATTTTTCATCCATTCTTGAACAGTTCCCACAGTTTGATGAAATCGTCCCACGCAATGATGAAATCCTTGCAACTATTCCTGAACTTTTTATTATGTGTAGTTCAAAGATTGACTTCTTCTTCTTCTTCTTCTTCTTCTTCTTTAGTCGTGAGAATGTATGCTCCTTTGCTGGAATACTATGCCTCTCACTCATTTTCAGAGCAAAGATTGACCTCGAAAAAGTCGATACATTTGCGTCATTGGAAGTATTCCACCTGACATGTTAAACACAGTGGGAGAGCCCTGCGTGGGAAATGTCATTGTATGAATGGGCGGAAAGGTTTCATCATTGAGTGGGACGATTTCATCTAACTGTGGGAACTGTTCGAGAATGGATGAACATTCCTGTAATTCAATAAGTCTTTTCTTGACGAATAAGTCTTTTCTTGATCTCGAGGTTGTTACCTCCGATTAAAATTCAAAAATATTATTGACGAATACAGCATACTTCTATGCGCAAATCAACATCAACTTAATGAGTTAAGAAAAACAACCAGGGTGTTAAATTACCAAGATCTTTCAAACACACCTGTATCCCGTCATCTCAATTTCCATGCTGCCAAATACGTCAACACTTTTGCGACATACAATCTCAAACGTAAACCCCAGAACGAAATGCCGCGTGAGACTTATTGTGCCCGTTGCCCCAATTGTGCCGACTGTTTCGTAACACTCGCATCAATCATCGCACCACAAAACACCACCCTCACTCAACCATCGCACACCCCGTCTCTAATTCCTGGTTTGCGAAAACGCTCACCTTCACAATACGCGAAAACTTTGTACAAAAACTAGACAAACACATTCCCACCACTCGAGTCGATGCTTCGCAGCGAGCCGGAAATACTTCACACCGGGTTTCGCGTCCTTTTTTTTTGCTAAACGCGCAAATGCTCTCCCACTGGCAGCGGGGTTTTCCAGTTCGCAAAGGGTTTTCCAGGCGAAAACTTACCCCACGCACGCAAGTGGCAGGAAAAAGCACAACGCAACCCGATCGAAGGCGACCTTCGCGCGGAAGCTTCCCCTGCAGGCCCAAGGGACCGTTCGTTTGCTGATCGTTAGCAAACCGTGCGACCTCGTTCGTCGGGAGGAGAAAAAGAAAACACACCACTCGCCTGTTGACTTTTCTCCCAAGGTGTCCCTTTCAGGGTGGAAAGCAACGAAAACAAAAAAAAAAGCTCCAGACAAAAGTTTTCTCCCCGCCCTCGCACGTGGAACTGGAAGTTGGACAGCAGCAGACAGCGGTGTTAGTTGCCCTGTCTCGCGCACACACACGCAAGCTGACGTGTGCGCGTCCGGTGAGCGCGTCGTACGACGTGTATGAATTTTACATGAGCCCAAAGTGGAAACCCACCGGGCTCGCCTACTCTTCTTGCTGGGGGGGTCAAACACAAATAAAACACACGCACACACACACACACGCGAAGCGCTACAATGTTTATTGTTATTGGGTGAGAAAAGGAGGCCCCCGGTGGCCATTACTTTGCACCGACAAAGTCATTTGTCTTTGCCGCCCGATCCACCCTGTTGCCTTCCACGGATGCGCCATCGGCAGGTGGACGGCCCGAACGACCTACCCGGTGCGCTAACCGGTGCGCCGTTGCGGAAGGTTCGGGTAGGGTAAATTTATGAAACCCACCCACGGAACCGCGCGGTCGGATGAGGCGCGCGGTAGTGATAAATGGCCTCGTGGCACCGTTTTCAATACACCATCACTTGGAAACAAACGCCTCGGCGGGCACCCCGACAGGAAGCGAACGCCAGCGAATCGCCAGCTCGCTCGCACCCGATGTGATGGTTCAATTCGTCCGCTCCGGATTGATTCATCGAGATGGCTCCGTGCCACCGGCGCGGGCTGGAGATAAATAGCGCTCAATTCATTCGCTAATCCTTGCTTTTTTTCCTGCCTTCCCCGACTGTCGCATCGCGTAATCCGTCCGGAATGGAGCACTCGAAACCGGTGGCCAGGATACAACGGTTGCATCGTTTATATTGCTGCGTCCTTCCAATGCATAAGCTCCTATCGTGCCAGCGCTACAAATGACATCGCCTGCAATCACGGGAACGGGCTGCTCCGGAAGAGATAACCGACCGACCGACGACTGCGAAAGTTATGACCGCTTTCAGCGTCACCATCTCCAGCGTCATCCCGATCGATCCGGTGTGCCGGAATCGCACCCGCAAGCCCGAAAACCTCGAAAGCAATCATCGGAGAAAGTTGGAGAAAAAGCAAGATAAAAAAACGAGGAGGCGAAAACCGAAATCGGACGATTGAAAATTTCGGACGATTTCGGAGCGCAGCAAACGGTACAACTTAAACCATTTCCGGTAACTTTTCCTTCTCCCGGAAAAGTCCCTGAGAGGGGGGGGTGGAGGCAAGATGCATGTAAGTGCACCACCGATCGAGTCCTTTCCAAAACGACCGATGAGGTCATGTACCGATGGAGGAATCGGACCGGAAAACTGGACGGCCAAACTTTTCCACTAACTCGTTTGCTCGCACTCGTAGGAGGAGTTTTTTTTTTTTTTGCTAAGCTGCTTTGCAAATATCAGTCTCCGGGCCTGACCGGGGTGATTGAGGGCTGTTTGTGCGTTTTGCTGGACTTTCCAGTTTTTAATTTGTTTCATATGTTAGGCGTCGTTAGGCGGACGACTGCAGGACTGCAAACTTTAAGGCGAGCGCTTCCCACACTTCTGAGAAGTGAGGCGCGTCTTCCGTCTTCCTTTGAGGTTTGGAACTCATCGTAAAGATTTCCCCATGAAACTTAACGCTTCAATCGCTCGCACATACACTCTCTCAAGATAGAAAACTGCACTTATCTGCTAAAGACATAAAACCGGACCCGTTTTACCGAACCGGACGATCTAATTCGTGAAGCCCCCGGATAGCTCCCCGGGCGGAAGTTTCGAACTGAACCATCCGAAAGCAATACCCTCCGTCCGTCCGTTGGCTTTTTGGCACGAGAGAGAAAGTTTGGCTGACCTTTTTTCGCCGGCCCCCACGACTGTGTGCCGCAAATCAATCCAATTTGTCCGCCTAAATATCGTTCGTGTCTGCATTTTCAACTGTGCCACCGTGACGATGGTCTGGCTCTGGGCCGGAGAAAGACGTCATGCGGCGTTTTTTTGTTTCCTTTTCGTAGGTTCTCGATGAAGCAAACGGTCGGGAAGCAATCAAAATGCGTGAAATGCGAATCTCATCATCTCCTGCCGGCGTGGAACAGACTCCCCTGGCCGAAGTCGTTCTTGCCTTGCCGGGAAGGAAGTCAAAAGAACACACACACACACACACAAAAGCAATTACGCCCGACGACAATTCAATCCTCGTTCGATTATGCCCGATACTTGATCCGCGATTGTTGGTTTTAATTTACTTGTTTGCTTTTTCACTCCGGTTCGAAGGACCAACTTTGTGACGATTCTGCTCTGCTGGCAGGGATTGAAATACATTTTTCATAAATGCAGGAATGTACAGTAATTCTGTTGGATGCAAGAGTTCTTGAAGAGGAGAATTGAATTTTCCAAGTTTCCTAATTTTCAACAACCACCAGAAAATCCGAAAAAAATGTTTCTAAATGACACATTCTTATAAAAACTGTAAAGCTTTAGAGAAAATCACTCGATCAGTAAATGGTCCCCAATAGCTTGACTTTAAAAGCAGCTCTCTTAAAAACGACTGCCTCCCATCATACTATTCATGTTCCGCCAGTCTAGCAAATTGTTCACACCACCAGCGACAATGGAAGCACAAAATCAACCAAAACATGTACCATCTCCGAACGCGAACTCAATAATTCAAGACGACGAACCAACGCGAACGTTTGAACTCGATGTAAATTGTTTCTTTTCACTTACGATGCGCCCTCTCTCCAACGACCGACGATCATGCTAGCCCTTACTGTGTTTTACTGTGTACGTGCGTATATGTCGTTGTTCGTTCGCAGTCTCCCATCAAAAACTGCCTTCGGTCACCATGCTTTCCTATTACATTCGCTGATTAATTTTATGCTAATGGCCCCTGACAGTCCCAATATGAGGCCAGCTGTCGGATGAGCTTTTAATTTCGTGCTGCGCTGCACGTTTCTTCCACCACACACACACACACACACAGCATGCCATCCGTCCGGCATGGCAACCGGCAGAGCGGTTTCGTCTCGATTGAAAACACCCGGTCACCGAAGCGACCGTGTTCCCACAATGCAAACTCACATGGAGGCGCCCGGTGGCCCATGGCGAGGAGCAAACTCTCATGGAGGCGCCTGGTGGCCCGTGGCGAAAAGAAAACACGCTGTTCCTCACGCTAAACGGAGTTCCTCATGCCGAATGAGAATGAACCTTAAACGTTTTATTAACTTTCGCACCGGTCAGGCACACAGAGGCTAGGGACGTGCATTTTCGTTCGTAGTCTTGTTGCGCTATCTTTTTCTCTCTCTCTCTCTGTCTGTCCCTCTTTTCTGTTTGGTTTATATTTTTGATTTGTTTTTTTTTACGTTTTGGTGCTGAACTTTTCCTTTTCCGGGAAGGTCTATAAGCCCCTCACGGAGCTGAATCCCGAGGGAAATTGCTCATTGTTTGCACTGTAATATTCTGTTACCATGGCAAACAACATGAATAAAAAAACGCACCCATCCATCGGAGCACTCAATCAATCCTTTCGGCCCTGCCCGGGTACGATTGCGATTGTGTGAGGATTGAAAATTGCAGAAATATAATCACCTTCCCCGTGTCCCGAACCAACCCGTACCCCCTCCATCAGAAGACGATTGCAGCCTGGCACAGCAGGCACAAAGAAAACAATCCCGTGAAAAACGGAGCGAGAACCTTTCCATTTGCTCATGATTTTCCACCTGTTGCCATCGGCAAACAATCGATACGGCGGGTTGGGTTTGTGTGTGTGTGTGTGTGTGTGTGTGTGCTTTTCTCCTTTCTATTCCGAGGAGACTTCACCGTGGCCACCCGGGTCTGCTCTACCCTACTCTCGGTGTCCTTGGCGGCCGCATCCATCGCGCACATCGCCATCGCTTCCGAATCGAATCAAATCGTTTGCACATATTGCGCGAAAAGCAGGGCAAGAAACGACCCACCCAGCACCCAGCAGGAAAGCAACACACGGCCACCACCCTCCTTGCAGAGCACTCGTCGAATGCGTGAAAAATGAGTTTAAAACATCGAACAGTTCACCCGTGCCGGTGTGAAGGGAGGGACAACAACGAAAAAAAGCCCCACAAACCGATTGAATGCGCCACTTTGGCGCCGGCAAAGCGGATTGTGCGATTGTTGGGCCGGCGTAGGGCGTGTGCAAAGATTTTCAATTTATTACGAACAAACAATACGAACACAGCGTGCATCTGAACGACGGAGCTCCGACACCGACGAACAAAACAAAAAAGCACACACACACACACACGAAAACCGCACCAATTTAAGGTGAACGTTGCAAAAATATATGAAAGCTGTCAAAACTGCTTACCCACCGCCGCTGGTTCGGTGATTTCCCGTTCTGTTCTATTTAGATTGTACGCTTTTCCATTACATTTTCCTGCTGCTGCTGCTGCTGCTGCTGCTGTCTCTACCCGCACTACTACAAAAGCGATCAGCAAATTTAACCGAACCGTCAAGTGCCTCGTCAATTTCACCGCCGGTGAGTTTGTGTATTTTTCATCGTTTCTTATTTGCTTCGCTATTGTTGAAACGGAGGCAGTTTTTGCATGGATTTTGGGTGTTTGTTGTGCTTTGGGCTGCGGATTGTGCGTGGGTACGCTCCCGGTGCACCCACGGACTGTAATAATGATGATGTACGATGCGGTTCCCGGTGATACGACAGCAATCACTTAGCGAACTTGAATGACGCAGATGGGCGCACGTAAATGATGCTGATGCTGATGGCCATTACCGAGCCAAACACGGGGAGGGCGCCATATTTCACGCACTGTGGCGTTGCTTCGCGAATATTTGACTTTTCCTAGCTGGCGCTTTTTTTCTGACCGTCCCGAAACGGTTTTGAAATTATCGCTTTAATTATTCGCACCATTTGGGTGATTAAGCTCTACGGGCAGCAAGACAGCGACATATTGCTGTGCTGTTCGGGTGACGCTGGTTATAGGGATAACGAGTGAGTCATTCACATTTTTCAATCGAATCAATTCAAAAGTTGACTCTTCTGATTCTATTCAATCCCTCTTGCACTCGATTTGAAATTAGTCGTACCGAAACGAGTCCAACTGCACAACGAGTTTCAAAACAGTCGACTCCCAAAAGTATCAAACATAAATACATTTCTTATAATAGCAGGATCTCAAGGAGAAAAGTCTATAGTAACACTTTTCTCCTTGCGTCGGTGGATGATAAATTTTAATGACATGAATGATAAGAATAACATGGTCGAATATTTCTTGTTCCTGCCTTTTAAATCCCCTATCATTCAGCTTCATAGCCTGCTTGAACTCTATTCAACTCCTAATAAAATGTCGAAAGTATGTATAGCTTGCTGATAAAGCTTTTTTAACCCGGTTTTAAGCTTTTTTAACCGGGCCGATATTACTAGTCATTACTTAAAATAGAATAACATAATTAAATTGATATATCAATTTAAGAAAATACTGTTAGAAAAGTACAAAACACCTGCCTACTGGCATGCTTTTTAAAGAATGTTTCACTCACATTGTTTATCTTACAAACGCTTCAATAAACACCTTCA
Source organism: Anopheles dirus (assembly GCA_000349145.1). Lineage (NCBI taxonomy): Eukaryota > Metazoa > Arthropoda > Insecta > Diptera > Culicidae > Anopheles > Anopheles dirus. The sequence goes on along the minus strand of KB672868.1, from coordinate 12,355,975 downwards.
CACACATACACACTCTTGGGAATTCAAGCCTCATCAAGGCAGCTGCTTGTTAAGATCTAAAGATAACATTTTCATTTTTGTTCTCTCTCCCCACGCAAAATTCCACTTTTATCATTTCATTTCTTGCCGACGTTTTTTTTTCAAATTTTCACACCCCAAACTGTCTTCTTTGATTCTACTGGCAGGATTTCAAAGTTTTCCGGCAAATCAATCCCGAGCGGCAACAAGTATTTCAAGACGAAATTCTCCCCGCAAGCCCCAACACCCTCCACTCCCCAACTTGGTAGAGCGAGGCAAACAAAAAAAGGCGAAAAACCCACCCCGAAACCGGATGAGCTGCAATTGGGAGGGTGGTGAGAAGATTGCCGCGATTTCCCGCCAGCCTCAGACAGTCATAGTTCGCTCACGTACGCTCGTACGCGACAACTGTCTCCGCGCGTCAAATTAAATGCGGACACCTCCTCCCGGTTCCCTCCGGCGGACGCACGACCGGACGCTTAAATGAAGGTTTTCCGGGCTCGATTCCGGTCCGAATCCGGCGCTCGGTCGGCCGTTCGACAGCAACCGCACCATGGCACGGGGAAAAAAACGCACCGGCAGCCCCAAATCAGGCCCCAAAATGTCATCATTCAAACAATGAAAACCATGAGCTCGCAAAAGGCACCCCGGCCCGCGCGGGAAAACTTCGCTCGGGGAAATTCAATTTCCAATTTTCCCGGTCACTTGACGGGGACCGCGCGGCACGGGCGCTTTCGAGCCGTTCCATTGTCTGTTGCGACAGGGCGGCTGTACAGCTTTGTGTATGTGTGTGTGTGTGTGTGAGCGCACAGTTCTTGTATATGTTAACACGCTTCCCAAGTTGTACGTTGAATTACGGCGAACGGGACGGGTTGGAAGCGTGTGTGTGTGTGTTTTTTTTTTCTATCACTCTTCTCCAGCCATCTTGTGCCGCCATGGGAAAATTCGTGAATGGCAAAAAGGCAAACGGCATTTGTTTGAGGCTTGATTGAAACCATTCTACCATGTAGCGCCCCGGGCTGGTGCCGTGTTTCCCGGGAGGTGTAACATACGCCATCCCGCTATCGGGACCCAATCCTACACGATCCTTCCCCTGCGCCGCTGGTTCGGCTCTACTTCGACCCGCGAACCCTGCCGTATAAACCAACTCCATCCAAAGGCTACACGGACCGTCGGCAACTGTCAAGTTATGGGTTGCGAAAGTTTAAACAATGGCGCTACCCCAGTTTCGATCCCCAGCGGATGCTCGTGCCCTGTGTGCGTTTCTCTAACCCTCTCTCTCTCTTTCTCTCTCTCTCTCTCTCTCTCTCTCTCTCTCTCTCTCTCTCTCTCTCTCTCTCTCTCTCTCTCTCTCTCTCTCTCTCTCTCTTTCTCTCTCTCTCTCTTTCTCTCTCTTTCTCTCTCTCTATCGCTGTCTCTCTTTCACTCGTTCACCTTATTAGCTTCGCACGCCGGCGGACAATGGAAGCAAACTTTTAATTCCACCGAAAGATGTCGCACACATCCGGGGAACCTAATCAAACAGAAGCAACGCTTCCGGTTGTGCTGCCCGTCACAAAGATTTCACTCGAACATTCCTAGAAATCGTCTCGGGTCTCTGTGATTCATCTCAAAACAGGATATTTTAATTTCAAGAAGAAAAAAAAACATTACGCCCTTTGTTTATGGCGACGCACCAGCACCTTTATTCTCCTCGAAACTCGACCACCACCCGTCGGCTTCGCTCGACCGAGCCATAAAACAATGCACCGCAAGCAGTCTCATTCCTGATCGAATGAATTTCACACACAACAAAAGGTCATTCCCGTTGTGGAGTCTTTCGGAGAGCAAACTTCACACTTTCTTCACCCGAACCCGCACAATCCTTTGAAGCGGAGAGCCCTGAAATTCTGTGAAACATCATTATGCCTAGCCCGATGCCACCGAAGGCAACCCCCGGGGCAAGGACGAACAGCAAACAGCAAACAAACGAAACAGGGACCTCAACGAAATGCGAAACTGTCCCCCGGGGGGGCCCGGGGATGGTTTTATTAATTATAATTGAATATTCGCCCACCCAAACACCGAGCTACGACCGTGGACCGTGTAGGTGGCAGGTTGTTTTTTTTTTGTCCTCCCAACCACTGCTGGAGCGGCTGGCTTTAGTGGGAAAAGTTAATCAATATTAGCGACGTTGCGGTGACACAAGGCCGCACCGTCCGATGGACCGTGCGGGTGTTATTAAATTTATTTTATTACTCCATCCCGAACCCAAACGGCGCAAACCCAGCAGGATGCGCTGCCGGTGTATGCTCCCATCCCACCCACCCGACCAACGTTGGGATGATCTCTCGATGACTCCCGAAAAAAAACACATTGTCTCCACTCGCAAAACTGCGAGCGAAACGCTCCTTAACCGTGGCCGCTGAAGGTGCCGCTGAGAAAGACATTTTCCTGGGGCCCGGGCATCCCTCTCCCGGTTGGCCATATTATTTCCCCATCAGCAACACTCTCCTAACAGCGCGTGCGGCGAAAGCGAACATCATAAAACCGTTTTTTTTTCCTGTCCTGCTCCGACGTTTTCCCAACCTGGGCACAACAAACAAATGGAATTTGCGTTGCCCGGAAAAGCACGCTTTAACGCCGCCCTGTGTGTGTGGGGAAAGGGGGGGGGGGTCTGTGAAGAGAGGGATGTTTCGTTTTTTCTTCTTTGTTTTGTTTGCCACGGAGAAACTCTCCGCCCTGCGAGCAAAGTGGCACAATGAACAAAGGCAAGCAACTCAGCAGGCGACGACGGTGAAAGATATTCCTTTCATGTCACCTCACGAACAACAGCAGCAGCAGCAGCAGCAACATCAGCAACCAGTGTAAGCAACAATAATAACAACGATAATCGAAGGTAGCCAAGACAACTCGAATCCCACCGTGCTCGGTCTCGCTCACCGAACGCAGAGCCAAGGATCCGGCGGTGTTTCACGGAAAAACGGAACACCGTTTCCCACCCCCCCTCCCAGCAAAATATTTGCCCGGAAAGACACCGGTTTGATATTTTTATTTTATTTTCCGATCTCTCCGTTTCGGGTCAGTTTGTGCTTCATCTGCCTGAATCTGGTTTCAGTTCCGGTGCGCGCTCGGTTTGGGGTGTAACAAAGTTTTCCCGCCCGTACCACACCCGTGGTAGTTAAATTTTCTTTCGCCCGCGTTCTCCCATTACCGACGAGAGGGAGGGAGCATTTTTCCCGTCAAGGAATTTAATTTGGAAGAACACAAGTTCTTCGAATTCGTAGCGAAATATCTTATTTTTACATCCCCAAAGTGCCCCGGACAGCTCCGAGGTTGCCGATCCGGCCCGAACCCGGAGGGGGAGGGGGGGGGGCAAAGGAAAATGTCACTTTTTGTTGAAGATTCGAGCATTCTTCCTGGCGAGCGTGCGGCGAAACTTCACAAACGGTATGCGTTGGGAAAATCTGGCCGTGCCAACGGGACCGGCTGTGCGTACTCACATTTGCGCTTGCTATTATTGTGCCACGTTCGCTACACATACTAATTGTTGGATTTATCAACTTCTCGGGCGCTGATAATGGCATCTTTTAAAATTACATCAACACCGGCAGCCAAGACCCGTGCCAAGACAGCGGGAAGCGGCCACGCGCGCCAAACGCGAATGAATTTTACGCGAAACTTTTCCAATTAATCTACCACTCACGCCGGGAATGGGATAAGTGGTTCCAGGGAGGGAGTTTAAGGTAGCACACACACAAAAAAGGTCGGCAAAGAAAAGCAGCTCCAACGAATTCTTATCATCTCCACCGGTGACGACTGCCGGCCGCGATGATTGCGTGCTCATTTGCTCACCGCGCACTTTATCGTTGTGATCGGGCTCACGTGCGGAAAGGCTTGTTGCGCGTGGTTGATTATGTTGCGCGAAACCGAGTTTATTTTAAATGAGTTTATTTTCTTTCTCGTAATCAGTCGCATTGGCTCATTTTATGTTTGCAGTTGGAGAAGATTTCTTATTTCCGGATTACAGATACAGAATTCTCAGCAGCCATAGGAAAAATGAGTCACGGCTAATTTGATTGAGTGGCGCCATCTTGTGACAGCTAATGTAACTAACAGTATCAAATCTAACCTATAGCGTCTTGAGTTTTATGGAGACACTTTATTAGACTATAAGTATATAGCAGAGCAACAAAAAATGTACTTTATATCATATAAGTTACATTCTTCGTTTCAAACATCAAAGTACATTTCTTACAATATTAATAAAGTTTCACACTTTCTTGCTTTAACTTTAAAATAGAACCATAGCGCTTCCACAGCCCCTAGATTCAGCTAGATACACAGCAGAAATTCAACCCTTTTGCGAGTTCGCTAATTAATAGAAAAACTGGCCCGTCCTCGAGTCTTTATCGGCATTCCATCGGCCATCCGATAGGGCCGATGAAACCGACCCGGAGAATCAACGGCCATTTACCTCAATTTATTCTTGCTACGCCACGTTTCCATCCCGGAACTTCGAGTGGGATGAGCAAAAACGCCTAGCCAGGCCAATCGTTTTTTCTTCGCTCTCTATCTCTCTCTCTCTTCTTCTTCTTCGCTGTCTATTCCAGAAATCATAGAATCTCTCCATCAATCGCCGAGCAGAAGGCTTTCGTCCGATGACCATTGCTCCCAACGTAGCCGCAGCGTAGCGCCAGCGAAGGTAGTAAATAGGTAACAGGAGCCCGCACAGTAAACACTAAAAGGTAGCCATGGTGCAGATATCCAATATCGCGGCGCTACCTTTCCGTCAGTTCCGTCTTGCGAGATCTTGCGAGGGTGGGCAGCCACTAAAATGCTGCACGCTGGTACGCCCGCCTACTCGCCCAGCGTGCCAGCGAAAATCCCTCATCAATTTATTGCGGTTTTTGCCGTCCACCCTCCCCGTTCGGTGGTGGTTTGCCGCCCCATTCGGTGTCGGCCGGACCCGTTGACGGGTCGGAAAGAAATTAAATCTCTTCCCCATTAGTGAACGAAACCGATTTATGAGCCCTGTCCCGAGCTGACCGCATTTCGGGGTTTTTTACCTCCCGGGGCCAACCTTACCACTCGCTTCGCTTTGGAAGTGGCGTTTTGCTAGCACCGAAACGGCGTTACGGATTTTTAACGTACCTGGACCGGAATGAGAAGAGAGGTTAACTCTATGGAAGGACGATTTTTTGTCGAAATAAAGAGGAACGGGAAAATAGCACGTATTTCCACCTTCATAGAATAGAAACGGATACAACGCACTATATAGACGATGAAATTATGCTATCTTTTCATGCGAAAGCATCAAACTTTATATAGGAAACATTTCCATGACAAATAGATAAATACCTTTAAAACCACATCATAATTCTTTTTATTGTTTTGTAGTTATTTTATTCATATTTTATCCCAATTCATTGAATTGCATAGAATCTCCTATTAGAAATTAAAGCTAAAAAATTCAAATTAAATAACTAATTCTATGATACCTTCTTCATACACTGAAGCTTCTCATGCGGCAATATATTGTTCAAAAAGTAGGCGAAACTTCACACAACAGCAAATATTAACTCAAAAAGTTGTGATAAAACCATTCACGACCATTCATAAGATAAAAAAAAACTAAAACAGAGGTAAACTATTAAAAACAGACTTCAGCACAGTTCGCCCGGTCCAAAGCACACTCTGTTGGCTCCGGTGCAAAGTCACCTGCAGTCGAGACAAACCGAAGCTCAAAGTTAAACAACACAGCGGCTGCACGCTTAGCAAGAGTGCCGTGAAAACCTCAGCTTTGCACCCGCAGCCGGCCAGTTTCGACTCACGCGAACCCGCGCAGAACATGCGTCATTCAACTTTCGACCAAGCGGGGTTGTGCATTACGGTCGGTTGTGCTCGCGAGAACCTTGATGCCGGGTGCGCTTTTCCCGATCGCCCTCGAACCGGGTCCCAGCACCACCTCACCAGGTCTAGCAACCTTACGGTGCATCGCCCCACATCAAACAACAAACGATTTCCGAGCTTCCGCGCGCGTGTGTGTGTGTGTGTGATAGCGACGAGAAGCGCACATAATGAACCCCTCCATCTAGGTCGGTAACGATGGTAACGGTGTGGAACAGGAAGTTTCGCACGAGGAGATCGACGAGGCTCAGGTTCCGTTTGGCACGCCTCAGTAGGCCGCGTGAAAAGTGCATGGATTTTCGAGGTTCGTTGTCGAGCCGTTTGCACGAGCGATGCGTTTTATAGAGGTGAGTTGAATGATGCTTCATACCGTAGGGGATGTTTTGCACAAAAGTTAGGTTATGATCCAAGTTTGAAAATTATTAGTTCCCAGCATGTAACATGGGTTCAGCCAGAGTAATCTATTCCACTCGTCAAATCTGTTCCTTCGAACATGATACGCCAGATATTTCTCGGATATATCAGACCCGCCATGTGCATCAGACCCGCCAGGATGAGTTGGTTATGTGAGTAAAATGACACCGAACGACCCAATCGACAACAGCTTCTTTGAGCCCTTCCACACGTTCAGAATAAGAACCCGGACTAACATGGATCGCGATAACTTTATCGTCATAGCATGCCATTTCATATGCCGCATAAAGTGTTCATGCGTTTGAGTACCCATGCGTTCAATACGTGAGTGACCGTAAAAATATAAAATAAATTGGAAAATAAACGCTTTGTCGTCTATCACGTGAGAGACGACAAATGTCCACCAATGGTCACGTCCTTCGCACGACATTAACGTGACATTGTCGAGTCGCGATCTAATAGATATAAATTTGTGATTTCTACCATTAAAAAATCGAAGAGAGTAGTGGAATCTTTCTACTGTAATACTTCGCGGGCAAGGTTCCTATAATTCTTTGGGTTTTATTAACGTAACAAACAACTATTTTCTAGGACGAAATAATGTAACAACATGTCTGGCGATAGCTGTGGTTGACACTCGAAGAGAACATCTAATCAGTCTGCTTCATCATCGTATCTAATCGATGTATGTATGAGTGCATGCAAGTAAGTCTGCTTCGAATGTTTGTTGCTTTTATGCTTATTTAATACATATTGTATCTCTACAGCATAAATGATAATCCCGGCGTTTGAAGTGTCTGGTACATGAGCAAACTAAATATCGCAGTTTAATCGATTCAATTTCTAATATTTTTACATCGATTCTGACATCGACACCCCAGCAACCCTTTCCAGCACCCATTTTATCGTCCGCCGTAAAAACGTCCCCGTCGTAATTCTCGTAACTAAGCGCGTGGAAGAGTCCGTTTTTAATATCGAATATCGTAAGCATTGACACTACTGTTTACCCTTCGGCTCGGCTGCAACCTACATGCATTATTGACAATATTATCCGCCCTGTTTAGACAACTTTATAAAGCTGTAAAGCATGCACGGAAAGCGGTTCATAAAAATCCGTAACATATTTCCACCGTGGCGGACGCTGCCACACGACGAAAAAAAGCCCCGATGGATTCCATGCTCCCATCAGCAGAGTGGGCTCTCTTTCTCCCTCTCTCTTTCTTTCTTTCGCTATCCCTATCTCGTGCACACACACACACACACACACCTACCCATGTGACTCGGAGGGTGGATTTTCCTTATTTCGCTACAACCACATTCCTAATGCTTCTAATGCTTGCCCGGCAGCGTTGCCGCGGCCGGCGGCCCTGTACGTTTACCCGCTCCAGTGGGATGATGATTTATGTGGCTAATTTTAGCAAACATCGATGACAGCCTAGCAGCGCACAAGCAACAACGAACAGCTCACACATACACAAATCTGGACCCAGGAATCTGGCACGGAGCGAACGAAAGCAGCGGACCGGGCGGGAGAGAGAGAGCGATGGAGAAGAGAAAAAATCCGTCACGCCATCCTTCGGGTCCGGTGCGGTGCGAAGGACATCGAAGGAAAGCATTCCAACGGAACCCGCCACCCACCGCTCGCCCGGCCTCGGCCAGACCCAGCGGAAGCACGATGCTTTGATTTATTTTTAGCCCGCTCCCGAGCCGGGCCGTGTGCGCGTGAGTGTATCCGCACGCTCGGAGACACGGCCGGAGTTCGATTTCGCACCATCCCGCCGGTCGCGGCCGAGCGAGGCGAGATTGCTCATGGCCCGTTCATGTGTTTTTTTTTCTCTCTCTCTCTTTCACTCTCCTTTTGCATCCGGTCTGCGTCCTCGTCCCCGTAAAGACAAACAAAAACACGACCCACGGTGGCCAAAAATGGTACAAGGACCGCCTTTTTCAGGGACCGAGTTTTTTTTTTTCGCCCGCGTTTTAAAGGGTTCACCGGCGCACCAGGCGGCACCCGAATTAGCGCATTTTTATGGCACATTCCGCGTCTGGTTGTGACAGGAGAGAGAAATATTTATTTCCGATTTTTTCTCTCTGTTTCCTGCATTCAACCGAAAGGGAATCGTTTCTGCATAAATCTTAAATTGAAAAGAATGCACAGAAAAAAAAACTTCCACTTAATTTTTTGTTCGGCTTTTTTCTTCGCTTTACAACAAAACACCATTTGTCGTGGGAAATGGTGGAAACAAAAATCACTCCAATTTGGCCCGATTCAACATGCGTCTCTTAATGTTCGCTTACACATTTCTGCTCGCAGTCTTTCACGCACCGGGCATTAGAAACGCACAGTGGGAAGTTGTCGGGATGAAAGTGGAAAAGACATACTTTTGTCCAAATAGGCAAACTCGCACGATCTTGAAACGTACGATTCGGAGTTCATTTTCACTCATTTTATAACATTTGATGAATGAACATCTCCCTCAGCGTCCCTGGAACATTCGAGTTACGATTTGCGTATTGTACAATTTATTATTGACTAATAAACTAATAAACCATAATGAACTCGCGCATGATTTAATTGATGGAACCTGCATGTGTAATCGACAAAAATGAAACAACCACCTTGAACTAGACTGTCAAACAAATAGGTAGTCAATGTATTTTTCTTACAAAAGAGTTACATTCAAGTAGTCAAGTTTGGAACCATGCCAAGGTATCCTTTGTAGGATATTCAAATTCAAGTCATAAGCAACATTCTATCTACTGACCTGAATTTTATAGAAAGGAAAAATTCAATTTAAGAAACTTTCAGACACTGATCATCTTTCAGCATGATTGGTTGGATATTCAAATTATAAGAAAGTATTGGTTTTGTCCTTCGAGGCAAGGAAGCTAGGTAGTTGTTAGTAGCTGTGGACTTGTATATAAAGCGTATGTATGTATGTATGTATGTCCCAGCGTATGTATGTTGTATATAAAACGAAATTTCGGCCAATCGGCGAATTCGAACGTTCCAGAGACCGTATGTTCTAAAATGAGTGAATCTAAGTGGAAATGAACTCCGGAACGTACGTTTGCAAGCTCGTGCGAGTTTCCCTATTTGAGCTTATTCTTTTCGATAGCAAACAGGGTAAGCTGTCACTGCTTGAACCTTCTATCCAGACTGCTATGACGATTGCCCACTGTGCAAAGGAGCGAGAAGCAGCCGAATGCGAATAAAGAAGGCACACCGTTCTCAAGGCCAACTGTGATGGATAAAAAAGCACAAAAAAGCGTGGTGCCCACACCGTCCCGACCGTCCGAGCAGTCGGAGCGATTCAGCACTGTCACCTCGTATTTACGTTTCCCGCCTCTCGACGAGGCGGGTGTTTGCGGCTTGGCACGGCAAATGCAAAATCTGATTTGACGTCGACATCAAAGGCAGCTGCGCTTTCGCTCTCGCTGCGGCAACAGGCAAGATGGTTCGTACGAAATGTTGACTCCCGGCCGAGCGAACGTACTCTGCTGCTTCCAATTGGCTTATTAATATTTTTTGTCTCCGCCGTCTGTCTTCCACATTCCGGCTGCTCGCTCACGAATCGTCAAACCGGCAGCAGACGAATCATAAAATTGTGCTTATTATTCGCACGTTAGCGAATGGGCGAGTGCAAAGAAGGAAAAAAAACGGAAACCAGGCACAGCAAATGCGAGTAAATTGCGAGCTTTACGTCGAACGCCCGTCCAAAATTCCATAATCTTCCGGCAGAGGCAATCCCCGGGCGTGTGCTCGGCGCAAATAATGCATGATCCTTTAACCGGAAGTCACTCGGCTCGCTCACCAGCCGAGCGGTTCCAGCTTCGCATAATGAAGTATCGCTTTCCGGTACGCAAACGTTCGGCTGGGCTCGGAGAGGAATAAGTTGCACCGTGCGGGGCTTGTCTTGAAATAATGCGCAAAGTGTGGGTTGGTAAATTTCCAATCTAGCCGCCGGCATCCGCCATCGATGCCAATGTGTCCCGGTCGCAGCATTAGCATAACGGAAACGTTCACCGACTTAAAACGATGTTGCCTAATTTTGTGTAGCCTTCGTCGCGATCCGCCCGGCCCGGAGTATCCATGGAGCGGAGCCTCCATAAAGCATACACCACCGGCACCGATCCGTGCGTGGTTCCCTGGTTTGGGTGGTAAAAGTTTCGCAAAGTGTCACAAAGCTTAAGTTAATGCGCAGAAACATCATCATTTCGCCACTCCCGCACTCTCCCGGCTGCCTCGGCACGTCAGCCATTTTTCGGGCATTGTTTCCCCATAAAAATACCCTGTCGTCCTTCTCAGAACACACTCACTCACACACACACACACACACACATACACACACCGCTACACGGTCATAAAGTGAGCGTAAGAATCAGCACCATGCTCGAGGACGCTCTTGTTACACTCACCAACACACACAGACTCCATTTCCAGCATCCGGGATGCGAACGACGGGAGCTTGGGGTGTGTTTCGCCATGAAAATCTTCATCCCGGCAATAGAATCCAGACGCAAACTGGAGCCTGCCGAAACCTTTCCTACTGCCGCTGCTTCGGGCACCGTCAGCTAAATCAAAACAGCATTCATAAAACATATTAATTCAATTTGCATATTTTATGGCCACCCTCCGCACTCCTCCTCCTCCCTCTTCCCTCGCACCACCCTCCCCCCACTGGAGGAGCTGGAGGGCTGTCACTCGCGTGTCTGAAATTCGTGCCAAAATAATTCTTTCCGAGCACGAACGAGCGTCGACGCTTGCTGCCTGCTCCACCTAAGGAGCCTCCTGCTCCCATCGATGGAAGGGGGAGATTCGTTTACGGTACAGCTTCCTGTCCTAATCCCTGTCCGCCGTCCCGCAGGGAGAGCGTTGTTTTGGCGCACGGAGCGACGCTTCCGTCCGCCACTCGCCGGTGATAGTGATTGAATTTATCGAATTCAAATTTATTCATCCCGGTTTCGTGCCGTTTCTTGGCGTGATTTGCAGAAACTACCGACTCCTGACTCCCGTTCGACGAACCGTGAAACGCCGGGAGCTACGAAGCGTCCACAGCCACCTGCTGGAAGTGCTGGTCTTATTTTGAGGGAAAATATCGCGCGCTTTCGCCTTTAAAATAATACGACACTTGGCGTACGCGTACGTTATCCGAACGTTTCCGCACGCGATCGATTAGCTGTCGCACTGTACTCGCCGCTGCCTCCCAGAAATGTTCGCCGAGGCGTCACGCTTCGTGAACCGACCGCTGCGTCCAACCGCTGCTTTCGCTTGCCCGAATCGGCCGTGCGTGGTTCGCTTCCGCCAAACAGACCACCAACTGTTGCTTCAACTAATTCGATATTCATCTTTTCATGGGTAAAGTTGCGGGCCGGGCCTCGCTGCTTACCGGGAAACGGAAGCGAATCTCGGCGCTAGCACGCCCAAACTTCGTGCTTCGTACGTTGTTTTCCTTATTGGCTTCTCTCTGCCGGATCGTACTAGCGCGGTAAGTGGTACTCAGAATTAGTCGGATGATGGCAGTTTTCGGTTCATGTGACAGATGAATCTTTCAGTGGATCAACTCGCTGCTTCCTAATCTGCTAATTGGGTCTATCAAAAGTAGAGTATATCGAAACTCGCATTCATGCCCGCTCGGTTAGTTCATTTCAAGTAACTCAATTTATCAATATGAATTATTTTGCGGGAATGATTGGACAGCAGAGTCGCTTAGATCATACTGATGTTACCTTTTCGATAGAAATATGCTATTCAGGGCTGCGGAGCATTCTTCGGAAAAGAAATCTCTGCCCTGAGTTGCTTTAGCTAGTGGCATATGACAGCGAGAAGAGAAAACACGTTGGAGAGATTGAAAAACATGTTTAATAAACTGACAGCACCTACTATTTGCAATCAAGCTCAGAAATGTTTGCTTGGAACTGCCCAGTTGCAGTGAAACCCGTAAAGATTTTCATTTTTGTATTGGCTTAATAAAAAAAATGCTAGCATTTCAGTGACATCTCAAAAACAGATGCCCACATCGGCCCAAAACTCACACGATCCTGGAATGTACGTTCCGGAGTTCATTTTCGGGCATTTTCACCCATTTTTAGAACATTACTATGGATGAACTCGCCCAAAACTCGTACAATCCTGGAACGTACGTTCCGGAGTTCATTTTCGGTCATTTTCACCCATTTTTAGAACATTCCTATGGATGAGCTCTCCCAAAACTCGTACGATCTTGGAACGTGCGTTCCGGTGTTCATTTTCACTCATTTACACCCACTTTTTAAACGTTCCTATAGATGAACTCGCACAAAACTTGTACGATTCTGGAACGTACGTTTCGGTGTTCATTTTCACTCATTTTCACCCGTTTTTAGAGCATTCCTAAGGCCAATTTGCCCAATAATCTGAACGAAGTCATCCGAACGAAGTTATGTTTTGTCCTTCATTTGAGCGCTGGTGTCTTTCGTGAGTTTTTAAACCCTGTTTTTTGTTGTAACTTTTTTGTTGTTGTAACCATGTTATCTTGTTACCCTTTTTGTATTAGAAAAAAATGAATATTGAAATGTTTTTGAACCTTTAAAATGTGTAACAGATTCTCTTCTTCTCAAGCCCTCCCCCTTCAAGCATTACAGATCTAGGTACAAACACACTTTACTCAAAAGCCCTTACAAGACGGCGCCGCACGCCAAACAAGACATCCAAACACGTACCCCAACCGTATCATTTCCGCTGCCTTATTCACGCACCGCAGTCGGAGCCCGTCAGGGGCTTATAATAGGACGCGGGCCACGTGACGGTGGCGTGAAATGTATGCTAACTACGCCCGCACGCAGGCACCTGTCAGACGGCTGTGGCCGGGCGAGGAGCCGGGCTGGAAAGCTGACACGAATTCATTAGGGATTAGGGCACCGGGCGCGGTGCGTGGGCCGCCGGCCGTTGTGCAGCGCTGCCTTCCTGCAATTAACATTAATCATCGAGGCAACAAGCGCCCGCGATCTCCCCAAGCGACCAGGTTATCCTTTACCAATTTCTTAAAGAGATACGGACCGCTAATGGGAAAAGGGGGCCAGAACGCTTCGCTCCGCTTTCGCCTTCGAGACGAAGTTTGTCTTTCGAGCACTCCATTTTCATCCTCCTTCCACGCCATCCGATTACGTTATCATTTCGCATCGTTATCACCCTTCGTCCCACCTCCTCCGGGGCGCTTTAAACTCGACACTCTAGCATCCATTTCCAGTCCGGCTGGGAGAAGGTCCATTTTGAAGAGCAGAACTTCGAGCGCAATCTGTCGCGCTCCGTTGCACACCGAGCGCGGGACGAAAGCCATTCCTATTGTTTTTTTTTTGTTTCTTCTCTCTTTCTTTGTTTTCTTCCATCCACCGCGCGATCTTATCCAACCCCCGGCCATAAGCCAACGCGTCGCGCTCGTTTGCCACTGAATGCGCGCTTCTGGCTCGTCTAGCTTTGGTGAAATTCGCGCGCCCGGGTCAAACAACGGATAAGCCGGTGGCCGTTGCCAGCAGTCTGCAAGGCAAAAACGCGAAGAATCTCTTTCAGCCCGAGCCCGTTGGTGCGATTTCCGAGATTACCGGATTACGGGCGGAACTTTCGCATTCGCCGCGCGCGGTGGCTTTCCCCGCCGTGTTCGCGTCTTCGCGCACGAACTTTCGAACTCCTCCCCCTTCAGGGCGGAATCAGGGCGTTCGAGGGACTGGGCGAAAGCGATGCGCAATTGATGGAAGGCACCGAAAGAGCAGGGCACGAAGCGGCACTCTGGCCGTTGACTCGGTGTTTTATGATGTAATTTCTCGACTTTCGCTTCGGACGTTTCGGGCAGAAAGTTGTACCCCTTTTCAACGCGGCGGCGCTCATTCGTACGAAATCATCGTCGTAAGCGTCGCGAAAGCGTTCTTCCTTTCACCACCGCCGTACAGTGAAACGGGTGAAAAGGAAACTAAGCTGTGCGTGCCGGTGCAATTCGCACCATTCACTACCAGTGTGCACGTGGCAAACACATTCCCACAACGGAACATAAATGGGTCACACTAAAGTGGCTGTGGGTTTTTATGCGAATAGTAATGCATTTCGCTATGTACCAAAATGGCCACCTGTGCTTGTGAATAACAGGAACATTTGAAAAGATCGGTAGAAGTTATGTTTTACTAAATTGTACGAAATACCATAAAAGGGTCTTGCGTGATTTTCACATAATTTTGTAAACTATCCTTCTGCTTTCTTCATCTTGGACGAATTTGATCCATGTAACATACCTATACGGCCACTTAGAATCCCGAAAAACTCGTTGTTCCTAGGAACAAATGATCTTTCAAACTTCACTCAGATAGTTTTAATCGTTCAACATCACTGACGTAGTTTTAGACGAATCTTTCAATGTCTTACACCCCTGCTATACAGTTTTCGCATCTTAGTAAGAAATTTTACGTAGTTTGTTCGTTTTTATGTATTTTGTTGGTCACATGTTATGTTTTCAATTATTTTTATGTTCAATTCAGCGTCCAATACAACAAGTTCTGTTCATTTATACCAAAATAATAAAATTTTAAATTATAAATGAGCAAAAAACAGCAAAATTGTTTGTAAAAATATGCAAAAATGATACAAATACCAACACTTCAGTTGCTTTAGCTTAGTGGAAAATCACTGTTATCCATCTCTACGACGGTTTCGATACATTTTCTTAAAAAAAGTTGACTCATAAGGGACGATTATGAAACACAAACGGAAAAGTCTTCAACAAAACCTATATATTAGAATGGAAATTAATTGATATTAGGTATTTGAACAAACTTGAGTGATTGGGAAAAGGTTAGTTAGGTTAGAAAAAATAGTGTCCCAGCAAAGTTCCTATATCACCTACGGCCCTGTTTTGTGCTGTACAATTAGTATCCCATTTTGCCATGTAAATATGTACGCACACACGATTCCGATAAGGGCCGCTTTGCGCAACAAATTGGCTGGTCAAATTTCAGGCACCGAACATCAAATGAAGCGTTCTTTGAAATGAAATTCCCCCCGCGAGTCCGATCCCCGGCGCAATCCAATCCGATTGGCGGGCTGGATCGAATTCGAGCCTGTGTGCCAGGCCGAATCAAAGCCAGCCCCACCCGACTGATAATTACACGGAATTAATTTCCTTTTTTTTGCCTACTGTTTTGGCTGGAATCTAAACCTTCCAATCACCGAGGCACGCTGGGAGCGAGAACGCTAGAATGTGGAGTGTCTGCTTTCGTTGCTCGCTCGCAAATCGATCGTAATCGCTGGAATTGAAATCAAAGAAGCTGCAGTTTGTGGCACAACCGCAAAAGTCAGCGCGGCTCAGGAGTGATCCAATTCGACCTTCGCCTCACGATAATTATAGGCACACGCACACGCCCCCGTTCGGAGCGGGTTTCCCCGGGGAAAACGGGTTTGCTGGAGCAGACGTTGCGTGCTGCCCGTTCTAGGAATGGTCCAGGTAGCTTCAGCCTCAGCCTCATTTTCATCCCTGCAAGACCCAAGGCCATTCGGCTCGGAGCCACACAAGCCACACAGGTTTGAGAGATTCAGACGGCTTTGATGTTTTCGCCGTTGGCTTTGACCTCGCCAACGATGGGGACGGTGCACCTGAACCGAAAGTTCCGACTGCTGCCAGTGGCTCATTTTTCCTCCCAAACAGCCTCGCAGCCGAGTCACTGGGAGGCTGTCAGTGCCAGATGACAAGTGAATCAACCACAAACTAACGGCCAGTCGGTATGTGTAACTCCAGTTCTTTCTCCGGGTGCTGCAAAACCACATTGCCATTGGAATGGCAGGAGCACCTGATTCTTCGACACTGATGGAAAATTGTGAAATAAAACGTTCGGAAATAGAAGTCGAGGGAAGTTTGGGACAACATCGGAGGTCTGGACGCACAGGTGGGAAGACGGATAGATGGAGACAGGTATGCACGGGGTTCCGGGTCGATTACATACATGATGATGAGCTGGGCTGGTTTCCTGGTACGCCGGCACTGGGAGTGGGATCTGCCCCACCAACCCCGACAGGCACGGTATCTCGGGTAACTCCTTCACGTTACACTGTGTACATCCAGTTTGTGTTCTCGGCACGATCACATCACTCTGCACTGCAACACTAGGTTCATCGGTTCACATAGCGGCCGCAAGGCGAGCTAGGTTCAGAAGTTTGAAGCACAGTGAAGCACGACGGCAGGACGCTTCTAGAAGCACGCTTGACCACTAGTTGCGCACCTCGTGCCCGGGAGGCTTGCCGTAGACACAGGAGCTATTAGCGGACAGGTAGCCAACGTTCCAGCCACTCGTCAACTGCTGCTTCGCGGCACAGATTTCATAACCCAACCCAACGCACTGTCTCACCGGTGCTCTAGTCTCTCACTTGCTTAACCATCGATAACGCTCATACACACACACTCGCGCACATACAACCACCCGCACTACACGTATCTATTATTACATAAATATCCGAATTGCACCACCGAATTCACCTCCCCCAATGAAGGAGCACACATGGAAAACCCCCCAAAAGAAAAACGCTTTTCCACTCGCTTCGTGTCTACGCCTGGCTAGAAATAGAGAGCCCGCCAAACTGTGACTGGCTGGTTGGCCTGACTTCCGGTTGGCTCCTGCTGGCGCCGCTCGATCCACCGAGTGCAGTCCTCCGTACGCGACTGAGCTCGAGCGCGCCTCATATTTTACTTTTATATCCTGCCGTCTCCACGCGCACCTCACGCTCCCCGCACGCTCCCGCCTTTGCACCGAGATCGGCGGCGTGGCGAAAATCCGCAAAACCCATCCCCGACCGCCCTTGGAAAAAACCGGGCAAAGGGAAGTGCGCTCTCTCGCACGCTCCCGAGGCGCAACAGGAGGCCTCGGCCGGACTGCCCGGGAACGCGAAAATCGCACGCATTGCGCAATGGCAACGGCACACACACACACACGCGCGAGCGCGTGCACGCGAACGGGCACGCACGCACGAAACCCC
This sequence comes from Anopheles dirus, assembly GCA_000349145.1. Taxonomy (NCBI): domain Eukaryota; kingdom Metazoa; phylum Arthropoda; class Insecta; order Diptera; family Culicidae; genus Anopheles; species Anopheles dirus. The sequence continues at coordinate 12,338,667 of KB672868.1, read as the reverse complement.
CCGACCAGGAGCCGGAGCCAGCGCAACAGGGTGATAATGGGTGATTCGTGTCTTCGGGCATCGTGGTGGCGCACGACGTGGCACCTGTTGTTTGTGCGCTCTCTCTCTCTCTCTCTCGGTCGGGGGAGAGGCGACAGGTGCTCACGTGTTGCACGGATGAACACGAGGGGGCACTCACGCTGAAAGCTCGCATGAACCCGACCGGACGCAACTGGTGTTGCCAGAATAGGGAGTGAAATAGCTAGAGAGAGAGAGAGAGTGAGAGAGAGTTTTAGTTCACTCCCCGGGGAAAAACTGGCGGGCCCCATTTCCGTTTTCCGCTACCGAAAACGCATGGCACACGAGATGAGAATGAACTGCGAATGTGTGTGAGCGAGAGAGTGAGAGAGAGAGAGAGAGGAAATTTCGCCACCCTTGACTTGAGGCGGTCGGGATTTTCCATCGTTCGGTGTTCGGATTTCGGGGCAGCTCGTCGGGTCGTCTGGTGGGAAAATGGAGAGAGAGGGAGAGAGAGAGAGTCTCTTTCTCTCGTGCTCCGTCTCGTTCTCGCATCGTTTCGCTTGTTACACCACCACTAAACGGACGCAGACGGTTCGCGCCATTTCGCCTGTTGAACAGGTTTTGGGGTTTCGTTCGGGTGCTGGCTGATTGTCTGGCCGCTGGGCCGCCCTTCCTTCGCCGCGCTCCACCGAGACCAACGGCCATGAACCAATAAAGGAATCCTCCCGTGCACACACGTCAGCAGGGCCGCAGCCAGGCCGGAGACTCGGACGGACGGGGCGAGCTACGTCACGTGCATTGGCGGCGCACTCAAGGACTGGTCCGCTGGTGGTGGTGGTGGTGGTGGTGGTGGTGCGTGCGCGCTGCTGCCGGGATGTACTTTGCATGACCTTCAGGCAGGCTGCAACAGGCTGCTGCAGCACGCTGCACTCGGAAACTGGACCACACGGGCTCCGGCCCGGATCCCCGGTCTCGGTGGGCCCGTCCCACGGTTATCAGCGTTTCCAGGTCACATCCTGGCCGCCCATCGCACGGGGTGTACCCGTGCGGTTAATTTCCAGCCAGCCGCCGCACTGCCTGCTCCGATACTCATTAGCCAGCGCATTGTGTGAGCTTCCGCGCGCGCACGCCCATGTCTGTGTGTGTGTTTGAATGTATCTGTCACCGGGCGAGTGTGGTGCCCAGTGAGGTGGAACAGTTCGCGCCGAACGAGATAAAGTTCTGGCAATTGCTGCCCATGCCAATCGTGCTTTACGACTGACGCTTTATGCACTTTGTGGGTTGTTGTTTTTTCCCAACTACACAATTTCAATATCGTTTGAAGCTGTTTGCAATGCGAAATGAGTGATAAATTTTCCTCTTGAATAGGTTTCGTCTAGTGCATGTAAGTTGCATGCATGGTGTGTGGGAAGAGTACCGAGAGAATCATTTGAGAGCGGTAAACATTGTGATAAAATTAGCTTAATAGCATTAAAGACATGCGGCTCAAAGAAAATAATCTTCAAAAATCATTAAATACATCTAAGCTGTTGCTAAACTTAGTTCGATAGTGCATCTTGGATAGGGAGATCGCATTCATTGATTTTTTCAGTATTTCCATCGAACTACAAAATGGAATCTTAAAGGCAAAGATAATCCTAATAGGTTAAATATCTAATTTACTTAGATCTATGGAAGATCTCTGTTTTGTTAAGTGAAATGCTCCCATAATCGGCAGCCGGATTTCCTTCTCCTGTGGAGTATAAAACAAGAGCTTTTGTTTTTTATACAATATTTATTCACATTTAAAACAACACATGAAACAGCTACGAAAACCACTCGCCTTTCCTTCGGCATCATACAGTAGACCACCGATCTTTGTTCTCGAGTCCATCTTCTTTCCTCGTTGGCCGCGGTCATTGGTTTTATTCTGTTTGGATGGAGCTATGAACGAACGGGACGATCGGCTATTCGCCTCGATCGCTCTGTGGCGGTAGCGCCCTCTACTTGTCAAATACGAAACCCTATGTGTCCTAGTATGCAGGACTTGACGGAGACGGTATTATTAATTTCCACATAATGTATCTATTTATTCGTTATCTAAAATCACTATGTTTAGTGTAATGACGGCATGGACTTATTGCTTAACTCTAATTATTATACTTTTAGACAATTATATGTTAAAGGACATTTCCTATACTTTACTTATTGCTGCACCTTATCCCGGGTGGTCTCGATTGAATTGTTTGTAGTCAAATTGTGTTGGCTGCGCAGCCGCTGATTGAATCAGAAGTACATTTAAAGGTTCTCCAAGGCTTCTCGATTTGGTTTCGATGGCCAAGTCCGGTGGTGGTCATTTAAAATCATTTCAATCTGAAACGACTAGAAACGTTGACTATCAATGTCTGATTCACGGTGATATTAACGACCACTTACTTCGTCGTTTGTGCAACAGAGTCAGACGCCGAGAGGCTCATGCATTTGTGTAGTTTTAAAGTTTTGAACAAGCATTTCAACTTGCGTATGTTTTGTTCGACATTGAAGGTAACATTTGGTCAATGAACAAGTCCTAGCAATTTTTTCAAGTGTGAAAAGTAATAAAACTGTTTTACTGCAGCTAAGGCAGAAATCTCTGATCGTAGTTTTTCTCTGATCTATTTCACCAACTTTCTGTAGCGAAAAATCCATATTTTACCCAAAACGTAAACTACCGCCAAAATGTACTATCTAAACTCCAATAACTATTTCGCCTGCGGGAGTGATTCCACCATAATCGATAAGTCAAGCCGGATAAAATGGGATCGACTGCCCCAACCAAGCAACGGTCACTAAATTTGACCAAATTCTTCGCACCGGCCAACCCAACCCAAGCGATGGCAACGCCGGACGACGCAGCTGTTGCCGAAAGGATGCGGTGAGTTAATTCTCACCACCGGCACCCACCCCAGATGGGCTGCAGATGGGGAATAAGTGCGAGAGAGAGAGAGAGACGGAGAGAGAATGTGTGTGTGAGAGAGAGAGAGAGAGAAGAGGCAACAGAAACGACACATTCTAAATCATCATTATTCGGACATAAAGTTTTCCGCTTTTCCGCAGCTAGGTGTTGAAATTTTACGGCGAACATTTTGTGCCCTTTCCTTCGGTGTCCTTCGTAGCGCAGCTGGACAGACGCGGAGGGAAATCCCTCCCACCTCCCCTGATCGGTACCACGGATTTACGGCCATTGTCGTGCGTCCATGCCAATCCCAATCGACCCGGCGATCCGTTGGCGAAAGTTTGATTTTGATTCGATTTTTTCTTTGACATCTTAATATTTCCATTAATTCGATTTGCGTCTACCGAACTGGACGCAGGTGCGTTACGGCGGGACGTCGTTACCTTCGGTTCTGCTCGTTTCACTTTCTCGTCTTTTAGCGGGCACGGTTAGGTTTGGAGTGAAATAGCAAACGAAATTAAAAAAAAACGATACGGGAGGAATAATAATCTGTGCGTATCGTAAACCACTCGGTTCGGGACGCGCGACGGTTGGAAATGGTAGGCAGCAGCGAGGAGGGGAGTCGGATTTAGGGACGTAATTTTGTAGCAATTACCGATCGGAATTGAATTAAAAACGCGTTTTTCCTCATTATTTCTGTATCGTTGCGGGGCGTTGCCGACGATCCGCCAGCGGTGTTCCGCTGGTTCCACGTGTTACTTTGCATCCAGAGTGATCCTAATTCCGGTAGGCATTCGATACCACCTTCAGCCCATCAATCTTCGATGTCGTGCGGGAGGTAGCTTCGCACTGCCACCGTGCGGGCTCGTACGGTTGATAGATTTTGGGGACATACGTTTGGGGCTGCTTCTTGCCGCCCATCAGAATGTACCCTTTTATGAGCTGAAACACTCAATTACTCTGCGTGTTGTAACGACATGTGCATTTCAAGACATATCCAAACATTATATGTGAAAAATGGAAAATTAAGTAACGAAATAGTATGTAAAGAATGTAACAAGTAAGCAAGTAATTAAGGTACACTCTCGCATTTCCCTATTAGAAGTATAAAACGAATTATTAATCTGCTTAAACACCGTTAATCAACACCTTAAACACACATGACATTAACTTTATTGTTAAAGTAGTAAAATGTAGTATGTTTGGAGAACGTATAATTAATATGATTGTATTAGATTACGAATAGATGTGACAACTTTCAAACACAAGACCAGAACCTTCGAAAATCTATGATGTGGTATTTTTTATCTGCCACTCTTCCCATAGGATTGTATTTATTGCTGCAGGACGATCAGTGCGATGGTAGCTGGGAACGATTTGGGGGGGGGAACAATTTGATGCCTATTTTGTTATTCAAAATTCGATTCAATCTTGGTCTTATCAATCGGTTAATAATCGCATTTCATGTTGAAAACATAGCAACCGTTGACCGATGTATCGCTGCAGCCTTGATAGAGTGGCGTCATCTCGTGGTGGGCAACTAAACTGAAGACGATTCCCTTTTTTCATTATTTTCGCACCTTTCTGCAGTATTTTTTTAATGTGTTTAACTTTGAGTAGTTATTCACAGCATTATAACAATCATACAAATCGGTCCTTTTGTTTTAAAAGCTATGTTTCATTTTAAGATGTTCTACGTTTCTATATTGCAGATTTACATCTGGATGGTATGGATGTAAAAAAATTCTATTACCCGAACATTTGCCACGTGTCTGTTTGCCTTTTCCGAGTAAATAAACTTGGCCATAATGATTGTTGCATTTAACTAACTCCTACATAAATAACGAATGATCTCAATCAGCTCGGCCTTCATCACGAACCTCACCACCACCAACAAAGCCAACGTGAAAAATCGGTTAAGCCCTCACCTCAGCGGCAGGGTGTGGTCACCCGCTCGTTCCTCCCTAAGGCAAGAAATTCAAATCGCAGTAAGATGAACCGTTCGATGTGGCAAAAAGTCTTCCCCAGTCCCTCCCTCAAACCCCCCCCCCCTCCCTCAAAATAGCCTCCCTCTTTGAAACTGAGCCCGGGTAATCATAATCATTTACTTATTACGCCACGAACCAAACGAAAGCTCGCTCGTTACAGCCGAACCCGTTCTTACGTCAGCGTCCGTGCCCCAGGTAAGGCCGAAGCGCGTCGAGCCGCTCCACTTAGAACGATCTCTAAACCGACTTTTTAATTTGTTTTCCATTTTTTTTTTGTGTGTGTTTATTTCGCTCTCGGTACCACTTCCGTGCCGATGGGAGTTAGATTAGATGAGGTTGGTATTGGCTTTTCGAAGGAGTGTGTGTCTGTGTTGTTTTTTTTTTCTTTCGTGCTGCTTCAGTATTCCGTTAACCGCGCGTCACTGTAGCCAGGCCAACGCCTACTCGATGGAAGTAGCATCACGGTTATTTTGGAACGGGGAGGCAGCATCACGTCAACATTTGAAGCAGCTTTAGAAAGAGAGAAAGAGAGTGAAAGCTGCAGCGGTTCTTTTCACCTTGCCATAACGTTCGTTCGTCTTTTTTTTTCGGATGCCAATATGCGGCATATGAAATACCGCGAAATGCACTTTTATTGAACATTCCTTTCCCAACCCGGGTTCTTTCGTACAGGTTCTTCGGGCTCTTCAGTAGCTTTTACCTCTTCTTCCGACCTGTTTCAGTGCACTTTTTACCCACCATTGACCATGGCATAGTTATTATTAGATAAAATATCAACCGTACAGCAAAGTTTGCCAACAAGCAAAACAACCCACTGTTACATCCCACTGCTCAAGCATCGCTTAAGCTAGCTTATCCGCTTTTTGATGGATGTAATTCGTCGGCCTGTCATGTCGTGCTCCACCGGGCCGTGTGTACGAGTACATGCATCCAATTACATAAGCCGCCCCATCCACTAAGCTAAGCAAACACGCTACTGCCACTTTCGGTGCATTGCAGAACGCATCTTGCACTCCGCCCGCCCAACCTCGGGCTGGTCCATTATCTGATTATCACCTGCAGCTCACTACCAATCGAGTGGGGCGCGGGCACGGACACGGAACGCCGATACACTCACCGATATTGCTTCATCGTAAATTAATCCTTTGCATCATGTGTGTGTGTGTTTTTTTTTGTTCAATACCTCTCCGCAATAACCGCCAATGCATCAGGCGCAGACGGATGGATGCTGGCTCCATAGTCGGCCGATTATGGATGTAAATTTAATAAACTTTCACCCCACCCCGGTGGCGCTCCACGATCAAACAATGCCGCCGCCTATCGTTCCCATCATCAAAGCGTGGTTCGCGATCGTCGTTTGACGACAGCCAACATCGAAAAAAAAACAACGGACAGCATACAAATAGCGCACGCGGCGTTCTGCTTAAAACAAATGAATATTACCTGCTCCACAGAGACAACAAAAAAACGTCGAAACCTTCGCGTTGCACCGCTTGCGCGAGTGCAGCCTGCGTTGCATATTGCGTTTGTAATGCACACTGACAACGTTTGCCGATATGTTCGATTTTTGTTGTTTTTTTTTTTTTACTTTTAATTATGTGAAATTTTGTAAAACCCACACCAGACACAGGAGATGGCCGAGCGGGCATGCTAAAAATACACACGACACAGAAATCGGATTCGAGTGGATGTGCGGCGAGTATCGGAACGGGAACTGTCCGGTGCGCTTTATTAATTTGAAGGTTCCGGTAGCAATCGAACACACACACACAATTCCAACAATAAGTCGCCACGGGTAAAACACGCCCATTATGGGTTCGAAAAGCCTGTAATTTTAAATATTGATTTCATCGGGAGCGAGATGGGAAACAATGAGTGAGTTGATAATATTTTGTTTCCATTTGTTCCCTACGATGATTAAAGTGTGTTTTGGCGTTTTTTTGTTCTAATAATTCGTTTGTATAAGTTGTACAACTCTCAAATACTACTCATAAATGTAATGATTTCCGCATAAGTTACAAGTTTTGCTGCAGTTGCATCGTTATTTTCCTTAATTATTCAAATATTTCTACGTTCTAAGCGTTCTTCCTGATTTTTTATTTCCTCCTTCACTTATTTTTACATTTTAATGGCTTTTGGCAACGGGTACGTGCAAGTGGCTTTTTAATCGGCAAAAACGACCTGCTTGATGGTTGAATTGGCGATATGAAAGTAAAGAATCAAGCATTTTTAATCAATATTGATAGCAAACTAAAGCTAGAAATATTTTTCCATTACATTTTGCTAATATTAACTGTACAGTGAATTTTCCGTCTAGTTAACGATGCCAGTAGCTGGCACAAAGTCTGTTGAAAACTGGACCAAAAACACGATGTTCATTTTTTAAATATTTTGTTTTGATAACTCATTAACACACGAAATACTCAAACAATAATCAAACATGAGATCTCAAATTCCTACCCGTCATCAACTGGTGGCGCTATCTTTTAAAACACGCCGTAAGCATACTCAATATGATCCCATCTATCCGATAATATCCGACACAAAAGGTTTGTCAAACGTAACCACCTTTTAATCAAGCATGAAAGATGAAAGAACAGCATCATTACGAATATTTGACATATCAACCGTATTGTATATGCCACTTTTGGTAACCCTTTTTTCCTTATCATTAACAATCAATAACATTTGCACATCAAACAGAGAAAAACAGAACACCATCATCATCCATAATGCTATCAATCGATCGAAAAAGGTAAAGCGCAGACTGATTGAGGCTGAGTTTGTTGCAACAATTTGTACATAGTGAATTTATAAAGTATGTCTTTGAATAGCTATCGTTATTGAGTTAATTTTTTCGTTCGTATCTGATGAACAACAATTATTTCTATTGACAATAATTCCTTTTCCGACTGTTTGTCAACAGTAACCGAATAAGTTTGTGAGGAAATTAAATTAATGTCACAGCAAAACAAATTATGTTACTTCGAGTGCCTCGGCTGGTCTAGTAATATTTGCCCTGTTTCACTCACCATGGTAACCATGGCCAGCATGATCTATAGAATATGCTAATAATTAGAAAACTTTACTATCACATTCATCAAGAAATTTCTTTTCAGGACATTCTAATGGGCTTCAGTGAGAAAACATTTCATCTAGCACGCACTACCAGTGCTGCATCCGATCGACCGAACGGGACCAACCGGGCCCTCTCTCTCTCTCTATCTCTGTCTCTCTCTCTCTCTCTCTCATCAATTACATTGCGTTCTTTTTATCCATGGAAAATGAAAAATTGCTCATTTTTCTCCTAACGTACCCACGACTGTAAGCAAACTATCATAATAAACTAATGAGCTTTTATCGCTCGCCCACGAGGGACCAGAGCAGTGTCCGTATTTTATTTTTTTTTTATTTGCGCCTGTATCTTGTATTTCTTAATCGGTTTCTTGCCCCTCGTCGTCATGGGCGAACGTTCCCCCACAGCCGCGGAACGAGTCATCTTGGCTGCCGTCTCTTGCAGACGCTTCCACCACGCAAGATCAAAGCGTCGGAATTACTTCCACTGCAGGATGTGTTTACGCCGCTGCGCTGTGCGAGCGATAGTGATTGCTTTGGCTGCCGTTTCCGTGCCGCGTCCGGGCGGCACGTCCGGCAGAATATCGTCCCGCGTAACGGGTGCAATCCGATTGCACCAGCCGGTAAGGCAGTATCTATTTACCTTAATTAAGATAGCCAATTAAAAAACAGCAAGGATTGCGGTCGGTCGGCTGCTGAGCAAACCGCAGCCGGCCGCGGGGAAAACCTCGAGCCAACAGTCGAGCAGCCAGCACGACCAATCAGGATCTGGGCCTGGCGGCCCGAGAAGCCTCTCTCAAGAAAGTCGTGTCAAAGGAGAGACTGCAAGTGGACCGGGTCGCCTGGAGCTAATGGAGGCGCCTGGTGCGCCTCGGCAAAAAGCGGTAGAAATAATTTTATCATTAGGAAAAACGAAAGAAAACCCATGTTCTGGGTACCGCGCCAGGTCGTCAGCTTTTGCCCCCCCCCCCCCCCCCGTAATCATACCCGACGCAGCTGCCCCCATCGCACCCGTTGCAGAATGCACTGCCTCACCTGGCTTCCACCGTCGGGTACAGGAAATCAACCGGCGGAGAGTTGACTGCACTTCCCTCCTCCTTCTCCTGCCTCCCCGTGCTTCCCCCCGATGCTTGACACAACGACCAGCACCTCACACACACACACACACACACACACACACAGGGTGGTCATCCAGTCCGGTGATGGCATTTTGTGAAATTAAATTCCTGTAGCTGACCGAACGCACCGATGCGCAACAGGGAGAGAATTTAATTAAATCAAAATGCTGCTGCCCCGGAACGGCCGCCGGTAACGGAAATGACCCTTCGCACCCCTCCGGAAAGGCAGAGAGGGGGAATGAGGGTGGTGGTGTCCACCGGACGCAGTGGATTGCAATATTCTTCCACCGATGGAATAGTGAGGTGCAGTTTTCTGACCTTTTGCGAATGTGAATTTCGAATTCGGTTTTTCAGGCTTGCTGCACTCCTCTGACTGACCCGGTCACTTTCGATACAGGCGGCAGGGTGTGTGTGTGTGCTTGTTGGTTAACGTTTCCCCCAGGGGTTTCCGTTTGCCCCCGTAAAATACCACCGGCCCTGGTGAGGTTGCTATCGACAGCAGGTGGTTTTCCGATGCATCAGCTGGGTGTATTGGCCTCGAATAAAATGTTGCCCTGTTTCGGTGTGTTTGGGATATTGTTCGATGGTTTGTGCCCTGGGTTTTTTTTTGCGACGGAGGCAACACTACACGCTGCCGTGTTCCGAAAACAATCCCCGCTGCTGCATCGGCAAAAGTGCGCTGGAATGTTTTATCTTGTATGGTCCCGATCTTGATGATAATGATGCATCGTGTATTTTTTGTTTGTTTTATTTTTACCCCTTTGAAAGTTTCTATAGCATAATGAACTCTACGGAAATGGGATTTGTTTCCACAATCAGTCGTGTGGTCGGTAGAACACTGGTTTTTTGGATAATATTCACCGAACTGAAAGTAATTCCGATAATGATTTGGTGGTCTCGGGGGTGATATGTTTATCAGCTTTTATTTATAGCGACAATCCGTCACAAAGATTATTGCGCATCTGTCAAGTGTTTCTTGTGATTTGACAAATCGGCAAACTCGAACGTTTAAGGGAAATACATAGAAGAATAATAAGATGAAAAAATAAGCAAAAATTATATTAATTTGTGTTCGAAAATGTGCATAACTTCATTAACTAGTTTTATCCATAAATTGAATTATCCGTGATAACCATTAACTTTGATATAATTTAATTAATCATACGTTTTAAGTCTATTTTGCATCCAAACAACCAGGACTTCGTACAATACTTCCAATACAAAATGTCATCTTTAGTTGTATTGTTATGTAAAGTCTTAAAACTAAGGTAAAACTATAGTTTACAATGGAAAGAAACGTTTCAATGAAGAAAAAATGGTAGAAGTATCGCAAAATAAATGATCAAATAATAATAAGAAATGGTTAAAATAATGCCTAAATAATGAAAACTTAACATCAATAAATACATAAATTAAATTTGAATTTATTCTGCTCTTTCGTACTGTTCGTAGAATTAGTATCTCTTGGGTCAGTTGTGATGTTGTAAATCTTCACTAACTCGAAGCATGCCTAATGAACAAGACATCACTACACATCTCTAGTAACATTTAGTATAATAATGTAAACGGTTTTATTGATATCATCTCATCTATTTTGTTCTTTAATTATGGTAACTAACTACCCTGTCGTGCTTTTGTTTCCTGTAGCTTGTTTGCAATGTCCTATCGCCTACCTACACACCCCCAATCTCTGCTACCGAACAGCCCACTCTCGCAGCGCTAATGACCGAAATATCATGCTATACAAACGTCCCGCGGCCAATTAACGTTGGTCAGTAAATCAATCATCATTTCATCGCTAACCGTAGCGCTTTCGCTCATCCCACCGGAAGAGGAACCGATCCAGCGAACCAGCCAGTGTCAGTTAAACTGGATTACCTCCAGCATCGAACGCTGGTTCGCGCCGCTGCCACCCGTTAAAGTATCCAACAAGCAGCCGGCCTGCGAACAAAATGGTCGGCGCACGAGTTTGGTCCCGGCGAAGAAATCTCGCAACGCAGTGGGCTATCTGGCCCGCGGGTTTGTCAGTCAAAGATGACAGCATAATTAAATTTACAGCCCAATACGCACAGCCCGGTAGCCGCGGGGGCCATTTTGGAAGCGGGACGCTGCCTACGCACACAAGTGTACGCAGGGGCTCGGTCGGCAGCCGGCAGAATGTTTGGCAAGTTTTTGCCAACGAAAATGATGCCCCGTAGCGCTGATAGTACTAGAGACGGTACATTTTATACGCTTGACAATACGGCATTTCTCGTACGTACTAACGCGATGCTCGTGAAGCACCGGGCGCCTCCTTTCGTAGTAAACTGTGCCACAATAAACAAATGACACAACTTAAGGCATCTCAGATCGTTTGTTCAAATCTCGAATACATTCGGAGGTGTCTTAAAACCTTTTAATTAACTCATCACTTCTCGTTCAGCGCAGTAATGGTGGTTTATGACAATTATTTGAGCTTTAAACCCTCAGTCCATTCCTCACGCAACGGAACATGGCAAAATAATATGTTTGCAAAAGCGAAATCTGCATGTTTATGCACATGCTCGTTCGTTCCACATGCTGATAGAACATGATTGTGTTTGTTTCCTTTGTGTTTGTTTTCCTTTGTTTCCTTTGAAGTTAATATATTAATATATCATAAGCGCTTTTTAATCACAGATACGATAATTGAATTCCACATGACAACCCACTCTCTTTCAGTTTGACATGCGGCTTTAATGAATAGAGTCTGTATACACGTTCGAAGTATTAGTATTACGTATTAAGTATTAAGTATTAAGTATTAAGTATTAAGTATTAAGTATTAAGTATT
>KB672868.1:12271995-12326091 GCA_000349145.1 Anopheles dirus | reverse complement strand
TATTAAGTATTAAGTATTAAGTATTAAGTATTAAGTATTAAGTATTAAGTATTAAGTATTAAGTATTAGGTATTAAGTATTCAGTATTCACCAGTGCTAACTTTAAACGAATGCGGTATGCCGTTGTTGAATAAGCAACGGGGCAGCGAGTTCCCTGGTTTATAATCTCCATCTTTTAAATATTTCTCCAGACCCGTCGACCATCTTCCACGAACAGGACCATCTATTGCCGTGCGGTATTTATCTCGGTTTCGATGAAAACCAAACCAACCTGCAGCTGTTGGTTTGTTAGAATCATGGTTCATCGCCGGCAGCAGCGTACCAGTTCTCGGTAGCCTTCGCCGTACTCCATGTTTGCTTCACAAGCACACTCCATTTCGTAGACATTCCGGCTCTGCCGAGCCAACCTTCACGATGCTTCCCCGTGCCTCGAATCCTCGCTTCGGCTCAAGGGTTGGCGGCGAGCCACATTTCGACCGATGCACCACCTTCGTTGGTATGCTTTCCGGCCCTGTGCAGCAGTATGGCAACCGACAAAAATAACGCCAAAACATGCCAAAGCATAGCTCGGACGATTGAGCCATTTTCATCGGAAAATGCAACCTTCGAACTGGCATCCGGGCCGGAGTATGAGTAACGCACAGGATTACAGTGGCATTTGTTTGCATTCCCGATTTGGGATCGCGTTGTGTGGCGAGCAAACCTGCCTGTCGCTGCAAACGCCGCTCGGAAGCAACCAAAGAGGAGAAACATTCTATTTACGGCCCACCCAGCGTTCCCGGATCAAAAGCTCGCAGTCTTCCGCTAGAAGTTGCTGTGGAAACTTTCTTATCTTTTCTTCTGCACATCATATTTATAGCCACTGAGATGCGACCCGAACAAACGTTGGCGAGATGGTTGCACAACGATCGTGGCAACGTTTCATCGATCAGATTGATTAGCCCCCAGCCTGAGCCGTTTCATCGTTTAACATGAAACAAAAACCGAACCGGCTCGACCAGATAGAGCGAGAGCTGCCAATAGTCGGGGCCCAGCGGCAAGCAGAAAAGCGAAGAAAACAGTTAACGACCGTGGGAAGAAAGCTAACCCAAGGGCAAGGGGTTCTGCTAGCGCCATTTCCCTCACCCACTATTGCGCCTGGCTCACGCTGGCACGCTGCCGACGAACGCACGATTGGCCAATGAACAATTGTTTATAAATAAACTCTTCTTGTCGCGTCTTCTTCCGTGGGCCTTTCTCCGAGAAACGCCAGCAGGTTTTCCGGCTACGGTGTCAATTTTTGTCTTCCAGCGTGGACCGGAGCGGTCTCGAGCGGCTGTCCGATGGTATGAGGCTCCGTTGTGCAAACGTATCTGCTCGAGTGTGACGTCGAGCACGTTCGACGCACATACCAGGTAAGCTATCAGCACCACCAATCACGCTGTTTGTCTGCCAAAGGTAGAACAGAACATAAATCTGTAAAGTACACTTTTTTAAAGAGTGCAGAAATGTTCTTTGAATCATTTAAAACCTACTTCTAAATATGTATAATGTGTAATACAAAGATTGAACTCGAATTGCTCGACATAATTTCACCATTACAAGTATTCTATCCGACACTCTAAACTGAAAAAAGAAGCCTTGTTCGGAACATGACATCCGAAGAAAAGTCTTTAATGCCACCCTTGGCTTTGTTTTATTAACTTTAAAGATTTGAGAAACTGTGTACACCACAGTGAAGTATGGCTGTAAGCAACCATCAGCAACGAAGAACAAAAGAATGCTTTGAATTTGTTTGTCTTTATGTTCGAGTGTTCGTAGCAAAAGAACGCCGAATTGGCATGTCAAACGTGATGTTATCTCAACTGCCGTCTCAAGGCGCCGTATCGCACAGTTTGCAGAATCTATCTGCCCGTAAATTAACTTTTATCAAACTCTCGCCAGCGAAGCTGCCAGCGAGACAGTGATTGTTAAACTCTGCATTAGTTCCCACGCACGCTTAAGGCACGGTGTGGCCTATTGTAACCCCACTCTGCTGGCTGATGCTGACAGTGACGTGCTAAATTTATTGTGTATCGATAAACTGGCTGCACGCACACTTGTTGCACGCAAATGACTAAATAGTCGCCTTACCAGCGTGCAGTAAGGAAAAACAATAACACAAAACTGTAAATCGCATTTCAACGGCAGCTTTCCCCGAGAGTTATTGTCATCGAAGAGCAGGCGATAATTATTAAACTCACCACCAGGAGTCGCGTTTAATTTCCACCCTCAATAAACAACCGTGACGAGGGTCCCGTCGCGATCGAAAATAGACGGGGCAGCATCTCACCGTCCCTCGCTTCGCAGCACATCTAATCGATACCCGGTCGGTAAGTAATTACCGTGGAGCATAATAAAATTTCCTCATATCGACCGTACCGGGGCAGAGCTGGAAATAGGGCATCATAAATCGAATCGCTCGTCTGCTACATGCTGCGTTATACTGACGTGAATAAAACGAGCGAGTGAATAGTTTATTTTTTATTCCAGCGAGCTCTGCACACACTTCCAGTAAACAATCTAACGATCATCTCTTCGCAGGAAATTGGATAGGATTATAAAGCACCTTTACCCACTAACCAACAGGTGGTAAAAACGTGAATATTCTACACAAAAAGAGCATACATAGGGCAGTAAAATTTCCAGAATTCTAATACACGTTTCAGATGCGATGAAATAATTCATATGAATCCCTAATTCAAACACAAAATGGAGTGTGTAACTAATATTTTCACACTCTGAAAAGTATCCTGCTGTGTGCAAGAATAGAACGTTGTATTTCTCATTTACACACATATAGATATAGATGTATATCATATGGATTATCAATTTGATATTTGAATTTGATCTATATTATAAGCACTCTCAAGCAAACTTAAATACCAGAACAGATATTCGTTTCATCGAGCGTGTATCCTGTTTATTACCTGATATTTCAAAATGTTACCTTCAAGAAACTCAAATAACTGCGGTACGATATAGCCATATATACTAGATACTACATTTGAAACGATAAAGACTCTTTTCAGACTCTTTAGTATCTCAATACATCATAAGGAGCATTCTATATAATGGAAAGAAGGACATTTTCAATGATAAAATTATATTACATGAAACAATTCTACTGATCAAACACAGCCACGGTGTCATACTCAAACATTGGGCCAACAATTAGATTTCTCCTGTCGCTCGCACGTAACTGTCGTGCGAAAAGTGTCCTAAACAAATGGATAACACCCTCATGGCCGTCACCAACGCCACTTCACAGCGAGCGAAGAAGGAACCAGGAACGCTTCAAAATCATCAGACACGATTGCTTGAAAAATTGTCCCGCCCTTCACAAAAGCGCAAACCAGCCGTCCAAGACCGACCGACCGAATGGTCCTGGAAGGATTCGGGGAAGCAAACACTTGGCGTGCGCGGAAAGTGCCCTCGAAATCGGCCGTCAAAAAAGAAAAGATCAACACTAAATGTCGTCAGGGCGTAGCGGGACGGTTGCAGCAGCAGCAGCAGCAGCAACAGGTAGCAGCCCACGGCCGGGTCACATCTCGGCCGCAGCAGGCACAAACCCGCATCCGGGCGGTTGTGTTTGCTTCCGTCGGTTTCGTTCGCTCGGCCCCCCCGGGGGAGAAATTTGTTCAAATAGACGAGCTCCCCGAAGGGGATGCCCGCATGGCGCGCCGGCCACTGGGCCTGGATAAAATCCCGGCACACGCGCGACATGCTGACCACAGGAAAACATCAATATCCGGCCGTTGCCCTCCGTCGGGCTCGCCACAGGAAAGGTGGGCAGGTGGGGGGGGGGGGGGGGGCCCCCCCCCCCCCCGGGGGGGGGGGGGGGGGGGGGGGGGGGGGGGGGGGGGGGGGGGGGGGCAAAATGAAAACACAAACAAATAAAGCTCACCCGGCACAGGATATTCGGATCCCGCTCTACCTGTGCCCAGGCGGGACGGAAGGATCCCGGGGCACGGGGAGCCGGAATCGATTCTTGCGCTTTCGTGAATGTGCCCGAATAAAACGCTGACCGATCGGTACCGGTTTTTCCCGGGAATTTTCTTCAGCTCGTCGAAAATATCCCACCGCTGTGTGTCCCGCTGGAGCGCGCTTCGCCCTCACCGAAGGCTGTCTTCGTCACAGAGCGAGCTTGTCCAATTTTCCGGCTAATTTTCCCTCCGCGGGCGGTGCTAGTACCCTTAATTACTGTGCGAGTTATTTAGCTCCGGTGGGTCATAGCAGCAGCAACAACCGAAAAACGCTCACGAGCACTCTTTAATTCCAAGGAGATTCGCACGCCCTGTCTGTTTGGCTGGCGCTGCCGCAGATCTTGAGGTTGGTACACATTCCGCGCTGAGATGGAATGCTTCGTGCGATTGGGAACCTTCGCGCGAACTGTGGTCATAATTATCTTTCCATTGAAACGGCTTCGTTTACCGTTCAGAAAGTGTTTATAATCAAGCATTATTTATTTAAAAGTAATTGTTGTTATTTAAAGTTGAGAGGGAGCCTCAACAAATACTAAAATTTGGTTGATTAACCTCTAGGTAACCTCTATGTATGTGAATTATCGAACGGAAGTTTCGTCTGTAAATGAATATTTACTCTGAAATTTCTGTATTTTCGACTCATTCTAAAACAGTTCACACACTTACTTTAAGCTGTAAAGTTCATTCTCGAAGAGTGCTTTGAGCTTCCTTTCAACATGGGTCCTTCCTTTTCTTTGTTTAATGCATCAGCTTGAATACTTGCAATGACGGTTGAGTTATTCGCGTTCGCTCTTTGAACTACACATAATAAACAGAAACAAGGCTACGGGAAACTGACGAAGGATTGGTTTTGCACTGTCAAATACTTAAATCATTTACCTGAAACTAACCGTGTGCACTGTTGATGTAAACATAAATTCAAAAGATATTTTTTAACCATTATTTTAAAGTACCAGGCGCCTCCATCCAAGATTTAGAGGACTTTTTTAGGAATGTCCTTTCTTTTCTTCGGTGCTCTGGATCACATTGAAGCCTTTCCAAAAGGCTACAAATCATAAACTTAACAGATTTGGTATTGGTTATGCTTTGATAAAAGTCCTGTAAAGTCATAAAATGTTTACTTTTCCACTATATTTATCCTGATTGTTATTAAAGTAATAGTAAAACAATGAAAAAACATATTTCTATTTTTTTTGCTTCCGATTAGTTAACTTAACCTACTAGCAACAAACACAGCCAAAAAAACATAATAATAGCTCAAATTTCATGCTTTTGACCAACGTTTCCCGAGCGTGCCTTGAACGCAGGAAGAAAGGAAACAAAACCCAGCACAAAACCAGTTGCACCGAAGCTCGAGAGGCACAATTGAAATTGGTGCCCTTATTTCGTCCCACCACCACCCAATGCCCACGCTGCCAGCACACCATCCAACCGTCTGATGGTTGGAGCGTAGCTTTTGATAAAGATTGTTTGTTCATTTAAACAAACTGTGTCCACCTGCTGTCGGCCTTCTGCAGACACGCTCACGGGCTGAAACGAGCGCGTCCAACCAGGGCCTCCTCTGATTTCCACCACACCACTCACTCGGGAGGGGGGGGGGGAGAGCTTCTCTTACTTTGAACGGTACGATGGTATGCTGTTTATGCTGCTGCTTCAGGGTCGCACCAAGCGCAACCCGTGTCCGTGTCGCCAGCGTTATGAAGTCCCTCGGCTCGTGTTGTGTGCTGTGTTTTGTTTTCTCGTTGTTTTTGCCTTCCGTCTTCCAGCAAGAAGGACGTCACTTGCAGCGGTCGTACGACGCAGCCGAGCACTTCCGCTGCGGATAATGCTGCTTCGTTAAACAAAAACGCCATTCCTGCCGGACCAGCCCACGGATACCTCCGCGGACGATGGCGTCCGCACGCGCGTACAGACAGCATAACTCCAGCGGACATTCCGTCCCGTCCGGGATGGCTTTCCTTCTTTCCTTACACATCTTAGAGCGTTTGCTTCCGCAGTGCTGACTCACGGAGCACGACAACTGTCAAACTGGGTGGCGTTTGAGGCGGATCCTACCTACCGCTAAAGTACGTCCAGCGTGACAGGGAGCTGCAACGGAGCGCGGACGGAGCCATCGGCCAGAGGAATCGGATCGCGTGGGGACTGTTACAGCGCAGCCGGATTAACTCGTAGTAGTTTTGGCGTGCTTTTTTCTTCTACGCCTTTCAGCTACGTTTCGTTCGCCACTCGAAAGCTAATTGCAAATAGCTTTACTGCGCTGGTTATACAGCTAATTTGATGGAAGGAATGGAGACAAAATAAATAAACGTCCAGTAAATGATGCTCTACTTGCAACCGGCTCTCGAAAAAGGTACGGAAGCCACGACTTAAGAGCAATTCTTTACATCTTTGTCTAAGTAGGAAAAAATATTCTTCATTTTCTATACGATGACGTTTGTATGTGGCTGCTTTTGTGTTGAAAAAGAATAAAAAATAAAATCTTCCTTTACTTTTAAACAGCCAACTTTGGTTCATTATCCATGGCTTTTTATGATTCTTTATTAATAATCGATTATTCCCCAGAGTAAACGAACGATAAGCTCCAATAGCAAAAAAAGCATAAAAGTGCTTATGGAACAAAAAAGAAAAAAAACTTTCTAGACTTAGGGACAAACAACTCGTGTTTGCACATCGAACAGGATAAATACTTTGTTATTCGTTCTTTGTACACAATCTTAAATTGATGTGATGCCCAAATTAAAATTATGGTAAAATTAGGTACAGTAAAATCGTGAATATCTTTCCCTAAACTTGTATCAATATTTTCCTGATCTAGTGAAGGTTTTTTTTTTAATTCACATAAAAATAATTTTAATTTAAAAAAATAATATTTAACTATTTGGTGATTTGAAAATAAAATTAATTTTTGAAATATTTTTCAAAACTCCTAGCAACCATAGGTAAATTGTATCCCGGCAGTGTTGACTGAGTGGCGCCATCTATTGTAGGGTGGCGCAACTGAACTGAAGCTTATTTTTCACGTATGTGATTCATTTATTTTCTTTCTTCTTTTCGTTGACTTGCAAATATTTACTTGCAACTACTGATATAAACATTTGAAAAGATGATTATAATTTAATTATCATTAGTAATATATTTCAGGTGGATTATATCGCATTATCACAACAATTCCTCATAAACCTCGCTATTAAAATAAACAAACAAGTTGATTGCGATGCTACTGCAGCAATCGGTTTATTCATGCCTTCTGTTGAATGAAGCCTTGATCTATCCGTAAGAGGATGCTTATTTCATTCCGTTCTTCCATGCCGCTCATTCAGCTCATGGCTGCATTTACGCGCAGCGACTTCATTATCGTCATTAAAAGCAGGTAAACCCGCTGATTAGCAGGCGAACCAACGCGGAACCCGTGGCACACGCCCCGGCAGTGGACATCACAACAAGTGGCTCCTCCATTAAAGCGTGCGTCTCATCCGGCGTGGTACTGTATCTTCCATTACCGGCTTCTTTCCCGCTCCTCGCCCGGGACCCTTCCTTCTTGTCTACATTTTGTCTACGGTTGCTTCCGGTTGCTGCCAAGTCCGCCGCCTAGCACCGCGCACGATCGATCGATGGCTCTAATTTCGAACAATAATCTACTTTCATCGTAAATCTCTTGATCCTATTACGGCAGAGCGCCGCCGCGTCGCACTGCCAATTAAATCCACGCCAGCTTCGTAGCTTCGCGGCCACGCGCCATGTTTTTTTGTTTTGTTTTGCGAAAGCCTGCGAGAACTGAATCACCTCCCACCAGGACTGCATCTGGCCATTGACGGGTGGGTTACGAATGGACCGTTTTTTTTTGCGACAAGGCAGCAATAGGCAGTTTTTCCATATTTTTTAAATAATTTTTTAGAGCAAAAAAAATGAATGCCGAACACAAGTTGATAAGATTGAATTGGATCGACCATTGAATTTGATATCATTTGCAATCAGTAATCTTTGTGAAGTAGATGCTGCTTCAAGAGGTCCTTTTAACATTGTACTACAAAATTTTCCATATTGGTTAATTTAGAAGTAAAACAAGTTTCATGCTGCATTCGTATTCCACTCTCAGTCAATAGCGCCAGCTTCATTTGTTGCATAATTCAATAAACTTATTACATTTTCAATTTCAACGCTGCACGCACACTTCTTGCCGTATGCGTGCCGTACGAATATATGTATAACTGAAGCATGTCCTTTGTGTTGGGACGGAGCGGCTCATTTTAACAATAAATAATTCATCTGCACATCACGATGCCTGTGGAGAGATGGGGAGCCCCAGAGACTTTTCTCGGGTCATTCGAGACTTTGGTCGCAATGTTAAGCGCGGAGAGCGGAGGAAATGCTCGAGGGAACGCTTACAGCGTCCAGTTGATTTAAATCGGAATTCTATTATTTCAGCCATGCGTTGTGAGCTGCTCAGAGTAATGAAGATGAATCAGAATTCTACTATACGGCAAATCATCTGCCACAATAAAGAATAATTATGATCTGTTTAAACCAATAAATGGTACAAATCGTGTTTGAGTCCAACCGTTCAAAGCGTACTGCAAAGCGTACTTTACAATAGAAAATTGAAGAAACATTATTCAAAATGATGTTTTAAATAGCAAAATTACAAAACGTATATGCACAAACAACGCTCTAGAACAGAACAGAGACCGTGTTAACAATATGTAGCAACATTTTACATCGTTCAAGCAACACTGCAGCACAGGTACTTTCAAAGAACGAAAGAAGAATAGGGACGTATAAGAAGTTAATTCCTGAGCAACACGGAAACGGTCCGTTGCGGAACGGTGGGTGCATTACTCCCCAGTTTTTCCCACCGAAGAGGTGCGAGAAACCGATTATAATCCACCGATTTAATCCTATAAGTACCCGGTGATGCGCAGCATTAGCCCTTTCGCAGGCAAATACTGCGAGAGTCTGGTCCATTTACGCGCTAATTGATCGCCCATTACAGTCATCAGTTTCGGAAGCAAAAGCGCCACAGCAAAAAGCCACCGGTGGGGATTAAAATATCTTTTAATATCCCCCTGAATGTGGAAATCTCCCCGCCTCAGTGGCGATTGCGTGTTTCGCTTCGTAATAATAACGGTCTTCTCATTCAGTGAAAAGCTAAAAGATAACTTGGAGCAGGAGACAAACAAGTACACAGTTGTTAATTGATTTATAATATAATCCTACAAAAATATCATAAAAGCTTAAAAGATTGAACCTCAATTTGTGTCTTATATCACAATGAACGTTTGCTATACTAAAATCGAATCATCATAATGAAAATTTGTAAATCGTAAGTGAATATCTGTGAAAACCAAGAGTATTGCCAACTGAAACATGCGAGTAATTGATGAGCTAACAAGAAGTGCCAATGGTAGCGGAAAAGTGATATTTAGTTGTTCATTTGGGATCGACGTAAATATTTGCTCACGGACGTGTAGAGCTTCGTTCGATACGCATGGGTTCATGGTATGACGGACTTGGCGGTACATTGAACGGTAGTACGAACCCATCCCCTACCTGCTAGGATTCGTCGTATCATCCATGAAGGTCAGGCATTCTGTGGAGGAAACTTTCAGAAGATAATTACAGCTGGGTTTTCAATTACACGAAATAGACCAAAATTCATTTAAATTTTAACAAACCGTATCAAAGCTGTACATTTTAATCCCTGTACGGAAAACATAAATGAGTACGCCCTAAATCGAACAGATTTGCTACTATTGATGACTATACCTAGAAAATCAAATTCAAAAAATTGAATTAAATAATAAGTCACAATGACGCATAGATTTGTATAATATAAGTTAACCAGCTAAACAGACTCCCAGAGCGTGTACTGTGGATTTTTTTAAATTTATTTTAACTCCATTTTCACCTAGTACAAAAACAGAACAGCTTCCTTAACGCTCGTTCTGGCAACGCACGATCTTGCTTATTCGGATGACAATGATTCTGTACGTACGCTAGTCGATGGCAAGTATGCACGTGTTTGACACCCTTGGTGAAAAATGTGTTTCTATAATTGGTGCATACCACTGAACCTACGACTTATTTTTATTGACTTATGCATTCAAATTTTTGGTTTTGGGCTCCCAAAAATTAGCGCATATTTCATAACTTCGTGCGTTTAGCATAATATCCGCTATTAGAGCATGTAGCATTTAAAAACTTATTTTGACCATGCGCAACCTGTAAAGCGCATAGTTGGAAACGTCAACATGTTTGTTTACTTTCAATTCATCCTAGGGCAGGTGTACTGTGGGAAATGAGAATCAAAATCAGACAAAATTTTGCTCTTCTTACCAAAAGCAAAAAATCGTCTTGTTCCACTTTTCTGGGTATTTCTTGCATTTTCAAAAAAACTGGGATGGGATAACTGAAATGTATTTTCAGTACTGGTTTATGCTTTAAAAAGCCATATAAAACAGAATTCAGTTAAATTGTTTTAAAATTTGCCCTTTTTTGGCGATGGGCCCGGTGTGCCGAATGGTTTGACAGAATTGACAACAACAACAACAAAAATAATAACAAAAGAAGAAGAAGAATGCAACCTGTAAACATGTGTTGGCTTGTTTACTTTCAAAACAGCTGGTTGTTGCGGACTGCTTGAATAGAATCGATTCTTTTACCCTATTTTCTGTTTGTTTCACACACCTTATAATGGATAAATCATCTCTGGCGGTGAGTAATACGTTCCGGTCACAGCAAGTGTGTTCAAATTCATTCCAAAATTGCTCCTCTTCTAGGCGAAACGTCGACAGGATAAATCGCACAAGAAGGTGCCTCCACCTAAGCCGACCAAACAGAGAGGCAAACCGAAGGAACCCGAAGTGCAGCATACAGCCCCACTCGTCGTCTGTGACGATCGGTACGGCAAACGGCAGCTTCAACAGAACTGGACCGAGGAACGCGATCTACCGGCGAGCGGCAGCGACACGGAAGACGAGCAACTGCAAGCGGCAGATTTTGAGAAGCTCCTAGAACTGCCACCATCGAGCGGTGGCCACTTTCTTCTCAGCACCGAAAAGCACTGGCTGCAACCGAGCACCGACCTACCGGGAGAGGATGAACATAACCGATACAGCGAATACTTCCGGATCGATACGAAGCTGCTGAACGCAAGTCTCGGTTGCATCCCCTTTTACGAACGGCACGGTTACGACGAAGCGCTCTTCAGTACACTGGAACTTAATCTGATGCGACAAAAAGCGGAACAACAAACGAACAAATATCTGCAGAACTTTGCCGATCAGCTCGGTGGCAAGCTGGGTGCCGTTTCGCGGGAGAGCAAGCAAAACATGTCTTCGCCGAAGAAGCCACAACCACCGCCCTGTCTCATTGGTAAGTTTGCCAAACCGAGGGACATGCTGGCGGTTAGCACTGTTGTAAAGTCCCCGGAAGCAAAATCTACGCAAAGTGCAAGCGTTTCCGTAGTGCAACCTGTAGCAGCAAAAATGGAAAAGCTTAAAATCGATCCGGAAGCATGTAAACCCGTCTCAGTAACGAAGCCAGTTGTGGATCCTGGTATCCAAAATACTATCCCAAAACCTGTCACAAGCTCAACAAACGATACAAAAGAGGACATTCAGCAATGGTTAGATGATATACTGGATATATAATATATAATAAAGCATTTAAGATTCTCAACATACACTTTTTCGTACTATTTCCGTTTTCTTACTCACAGTAATACCCTTCAAACTTGTTTCATAATGTGTTTGATTGATTATAACGGTTGTTCTTAACATAATTATTTTAAAAATAATTCGATAATTCAAATAAGAGAAAGAATAAAGCAAAAAATAACAAAACATTGTTTTTAGTTCAAATAGACCGTTCTACGGATTTGTCATCGTTAAGCAGTCAACTTTATATAATAAGCGTATAAGTATAAGCGGAGATAATAGGCCCTTATCTGTCAAATCCCATACAAAATACCAAGGTCCATTTATACTACAGGTCAGGCCATCCAGAACGATTTGACTGCAAAAAGCGAAAGGAGGAAGAAGACCACTGCGATCAAAACAAACCTTCAAATTGTCATTTGACATAACTGCAAACGTGCATTTCACAACAAAGCAAAACAGCGCACGTTTTTTTGTCCCCCGTCGTGCGTTGGAAAGTGAGTAATTTTCCTGCCGAAATTTGATTCGTTAAGTGTCCAAACATGTCCAGCTTCACGTGCCTCAATTGTGGCGTGCGTTTCGGAACGGCCGAAATGCAACGCGAGCACTACAAAACGCACTGGCACCGCTACAATCTGAAGCGCAAGCTGGCCGAGCTGCCTCCGGTGACGATAGAGGAGTTTGAAAAGCGACTCATCCAGCAAAAATCCGAAGATGCGGCCGCCCAGGAAGACCAGTCGCTCTACTGCAAAGCCTGCCGGAAGGTATTCAAATCGAAGAACGCGCACGACAACCATCTGGACAGTCGGAAGCACAAGGACAATTTGCAGCAGTACCTTGCCCAAGGCAGTGCACCCGACGAGACCGGCACTGGTTCATCCACGCAGGAAAACACTATGGACGCGGAAGTGGAAGTTTCCGTCAAATCGACACGGGCGGCGGCACGAGCTGCGGCGGCTGCTGCTGCCGAAGCGGAGGGCGACGAGGAGGAAATGATCGAGGATGGCGATTCGGACGAATGGGAGGACGTAGATTTTGAAAACCCAATCGAACGGAACGACTGCATCTTCTGTCCGCACCACAGCGAGAACCTGCTGGAAAACATCAAGCACATGTCGGTGGTGCATTCGTTTTTCATTCCGGACGCCGAGTTCTGCATCGATGTGGAGGGACTGCTCGCCTACCTGGCAGAGAAGGTGTGCCGGGACTTCATCTGCCTGTGGTGTAACGAGCGCGGTCGAACGTTCTACTCCATGGAGGCGGTCCGAAACCACATGATCGAGAAGGTCCATTGCAAGATGATGCACGAGGGGGCCGCACTGGCCGAGTACGTCGACTTCTTCGACTACAGTAGCAGTTATCCGGACCACGAGGAGGGTATGGACGTGGATGCGGAGATGGACGCACCGAGCGCGCTCGATGGGGACGAATATCAGCTCGTGCTGCCGTCAGGCAACGTGATCGGACATCGATCCCTGCTGCGCTACTACAAACAGCGCATCAATCCGAACCGTGCGATAGTGGTAAAGAAGTCGACGCAGAAACTGCACAAGGTACTGGCCCAGTACCGATCGCTCGGCTGGACCTCCACGCAGCAGGAAGCGGCAGCACGGAACGCCCGCGATATGCACGTCATGAAGCGGCAGCACGCCAAACTAATGCAACAGGTGGGCGTGAAGGCGAACAAGCTTCAGACACACTTCCGAGCGCAAGTCAATTTCTAAGAGGGTCCTCCTCAACGATGGTTCGGTTCCAATAAAGTACATTCTGCTATATATGCTCATTGTAATAAATGATTCATATCACGGTATCGGTCGAATCGAAGACAATCGAAGACAGGAGCATTAGAATCACAGAAGCCATGGGCAAATTTAAAAGATTAGTAGTACAACGTCTTCAGGACTTGATTGCATAAAGAACAATCAGGACGCATGATGAGCATGCCATGTAATATACCACACAAAATACGAAACTAAATTTGAAAATTCCGCCGATTCTTCATTTGAATTACTTTCTTACAAAACAGGAGTTTCCAGCACAAATTAAATTAATAATTGTCATCAATATATCGCATCGATAAACCGAAACAAGACCACGGAAGCTCAAACATATTTTTCAAAATTTCTTTGCCATTTGTTTTACTTTTTTCCTCATCATTCATCACGACGTTTCCATTCTTCATTTCGTTGCCGACTGCACGGCTTGTCACGCACACGCACGCACGCACTCTTCCGCTTTCTCTCTCTCTCTCTTTCGCTATCTTTCTTTTTATGTGTTCTTTTCTGTTATTTTTCTTCATTTTTACTGTGTCTTTACACATTTTTTATCTGTTTATCTCACTTTGACGTGTTTTTTTTTTCTTCTGTTGCTCATTTTTATGCAAATGATTTCCGCTCTGTTCAATGTTTGCCGAACAAAACCGCAATACAGCAGCGATTGATAAGGTAGCGTTCGTTCGACATTCACGCAGGCCGTTTCCAGCCGTTTCACTTCCGATCCGGGCGGGGGCGGGCTGTGGATTTGTTGACTGGCCCTAGCATGCTTTGTTTCGCGAGTTTGTGTTACGCTTTTTGCGCTAGTCCTTGTTTGCGTATCATTTCTAAACCTCTTCTCTTTCTGTTGCTCCGTCGATGCGTTTTTCTTCCTCCGCCGAATCACATGTCTTAATACCTATTATCTTTAATGTCGCCTTTCTTTTGTTTTAGCACAATCCCCCCGATCATCCTTGCTTGCTCGCCTGGCTCAATTATGTATCTAAAACGCTACGCGACGCTCGTGTGCCATTTCTTTATTGCAAGATGCGCTTGATCTGCGCATTCCCTCCTTCAAGGTTCGAAACTATCAACTTGGATGTTCGTTTTCGCTCGTTCGCTCGCTGGGCCTCTTGTGCAGATGTTGAAAGTCACTTCTTTTGCTTTCGTTCACAGATTGACATGCGATTTATTTTTCAACCCGGTCCCACGTGTTTGTACCCAGTAGCCTTTGCTTTTCTTGTTTTCATGTAGCACATTTGTAACGCACATTTAAACGATTGCGCAGAAGTTGATACACGGTCCTTAACGCTTTCTCGTTTCCTGTTCAAGCTCCTTCATAGCTTTCTTCCTTCCTCATTGTTCAGGCAACGTTATTGCAGCTGTTTCAGCAGCATCACCATGGTGGCCCATGACGCTCGCTAAAAGTGAAAATCCGGAAAATCCATTCCCGTCTGTGTGTCCGTCTGTGAGTGTGTATGTGTACGTGTGAGTTTGTATTCTGTGGTAATGAGTTTGTATAGAGTATAAATATAATAAGTTTCGCTTCCTCGCTCGTGATGCTGCTTTTTCCTTCGCCGTCGCTGGCGCTACTATATTACTGTGTTACTGTATTTATGCTGATCTTGCGCTGCAATTTTTACCTTACTACTACCGCGACGATCAGTATTTCTTAATCTTGACAGAATTATCTACTTGCTTTGCATTCATTAAACCGGCAGTTATCATTTTCATCTGGGATTTTCGTTTGTGGCTTGTGTAGTTTTCTGTGTTTTTTTTCTTCAATTGTATGTGTGTTTGTGTTTGTGTTTTGTTTATTGATCCTAATTTTAAGCAGTCGTAACTTCTCGTATGCCCTCTTACATATCGTAATGCTACGTTCCGGTGGCAATTTTACTACTGGGGTTTCCCTTTACACACGTGCTCCACCGAACGCGCGCGCGGTAGAATACACGAGCAAATCATGCCAAAATACCACGAGAAGTGTAAGAAAGTTTCTCAATATTATTGCATCAATCGTTACCCGTGCGCGGGGGTTGGTGAGAGGAGGAGGAAGTGGAGAGGAAGGGGGTGTTGCACGAGCCAGGGGACTTCTCTAGTTTAGCGCCTACCGACCACAGCGAGCCACTAGCCATCCAAAATTTGTTTCGGTGCTCCCCACATTGTCATCTGTTTTTAGTTGTCGTTTGGTTTTACACACACGCGCGCGCGCTTTTTTCTTTGCTGTCTGTAAAATATTTTCCAGTAAAAAATTATGTCTCCCTAGGTGTGTCTTCCTTGCGTGCTACTAGCATTGCGGTGTGCTTGTTTGTTGACAATCCGAGTGCAACACCTTTCACATACACACACACACACACAACCCGCCACTAAGTTCTGACTGTTAGTACGGATTTGTTTTACCTTTTTATCTATATTTCTTTCGATAAATTCCAGCAATATGGCCAGGGGCAGCATTACAGCGTTCTGATGCAACTTAAGACGAGAACAGCCAATGACAAAACAAAACAAAACAAAACTGAACATGATAATCACAGAAGACAAATCGAAATGAGAATACAGCAGTCACAAAACGCGAGAAAACAAAACGTATTCTATAAACATTTTCCCTGTAAAGAAATGCAATTAAACAAACCAAAGTGAACAAAACACAGAAATCATTGGAAAGAAACTAAACGAAACATACACAACCAACGAAAGGCAACTGGACCAACTGTCACAAAACGTCGAAGTTCCGCCGTCACGCGGGTGTTGCTTGCGTACAGTTCCTCACACCGATAGTTCCAAATATCGTATTTACTCTGTCGTTCCGAAAAGATTCCACTTTCGTTCTTTACTTCTCATCTATATTGTAGTGTGTTGGTAATTTGCATTTTCTTTACACGGTACAGGTAAAGCGCTATATTAACAATAGCTTACATAAGGTTCACACTGCACAACCTCATACACAAACACTCCGTCCTACACTACACACACACGCACACATTCGCTCTTTCTCCCTCTCTCTCTCTCTCTGTCTAGCATTATCGCACGCAAGAGACTCAAAAATAGTCAAACCTTTACACGACAGTCCCTTTGCTTTCGATAAATCCTGCGCCTTTCTCGTGTGTTGCACACTTTGCATTGTTGTTCGCCGTTTTTTTTCGTTTTTTGGATTTCGGGTGTGGTATTCTGCTCTATCGTTCCCAATTTCATTAGCATTTGTGTTTCACCATACTAATTTACTCACTATTCTTACCGCTCTGCTCTATACTCATGTGTTGTTCTACACTGTGTGGGTGTGCGTGTGTATTTGTGGGTGTGTTTAGCCCTTCCTCGCAGTGTGTTGCCTGTATGGGTTTATCTAGTCTGCTAGTCTTCCCCTTTCACTGACTGTGGGTACGCTCCGCACTTCTTTTACAGTCAGTGCTTACCTTATCCGAAATAGTCGTTTCATTTCGTACCAACCACATACACACGCACGCACACATCTTACTCTTTTCTAAATTACTTATATGCAGTTTGTTTTAATTTACGTTGATTTTTTTCTTGTTTTTTAGTATCATTAATTTAATTAATTTACGTTTCTTTAGTTATTGATCTATTACTTTTCGCTTATGGTAGTAATTGTTTTTTCTCTTATTTTCGCATTTTTCTTACTTAAACGTATTGTATTGTGTGTAGGTAGGTGTACGTTTTCCGGGGAAGTTTGCATCCTCTGGGATGCAACAAAGCTCCTCGGCATACGCTGCAGCTTCTGCAACGTATCGTCGCGCTTTGACTTTCACCCCTCACCCTCCCCACTTGCCATTACTTCAGGTTGTTCTTGTTGTTGTTGTTGCTGTAGTTGTTTAATAATATTACTATTTTAATTATTGATATTACCATTAGCTCTAATCAGTTAATATGTACAGTCAATTTCACTCACCACGCGCATTCGCGCGCGCGCACACATACACACATGCACACATTGCGTACTTCTCGCCCCTCCTTGCTTGATTTTTATAGTGCCTTCCGCGCCGGTTCCCTCCTGCAGATTGTTGCACATTTTCCTCCTTCTCCTTCCTCATCGATGTCGGTTGGAAACAGGAAAGCAGGGCAGAGCACATAAGCGCATCTTCAATTTCAGCCATTTTCTAGTCTTACTTATCTTGTCCTAAAAGCCCAGCCCACTTTAGCTATACCCACCCGTACCACGATCCTGCTCATATTGCCGGTTAAAGCATCATTCATCGGTCCGTTCCACTCTCGGCAGTGAACTTTTCCCTCCTTTTGGTTTTCTATAGCCACTCGGTGTGGTGTTTAAATTTGAGAATAGAAAAAAAAAACATACATCAGCTCTATTGGCAATTGCTAAAAAAAAGTACATCTCTACATAAAAGAGGGGAATAAACAAAACCATAGACACACAGTGCTTCCGATAGCTCTTCACTTCCAAATAACTAGAAAGCGAAGCAGTGCCAGGTTTCCTGCGTCCAGCAATTCCTTTTGCCTCTTACAGAAGGTTCAGATTTACCACTTGCACTCTCTAGAGCACATCTGTTGCTTTCTTAACACCAGAACATCTGAATAAACTTTCAAGTAATAAGTCATTCAGTCAGGCGCCAGCTTGAATGAACTCTTGCGCAAAACATCGAAGGATGCTTTGATGGGGTAAAAGCAAGATTTCCTTTCCATTGCCGTTTCCTAGAGATAAAAAAACTGTTAATTAATTTCAAGTCTTATACTTTTCGCTTCTTGACAAGCAGTTTTATATGAACCTACATTTTCACAGGGGGTCCATTTCAAAAACGTAAAACCATCGGAATATCGGAATCGATTTCATTTCAATTTAACAAGAATTAAACAGAATGCAACTTTTATTCGCGCCACTGCTATTCTGCGCACTCCACAATTCCGTGAACCTATCTCAATTTTGCTTTCTGATGCCAATTGGCATGCACACACACAATCACACCGCTGCCACACCATTACAAAACCAACACAGCGTAGGAGCGGATCGCAAAATCATCAGTCCGAGCCAGCAAAGCCGGAACGACTTCGGTTGAAAAGCCTGTCGTATCGAGTGGAGTATGCATGTTGTTAAGAATAATAATAATAATAGAAAAAATAGTTCAGTTCTACACCGCTACTCCACCAACGGGAAGGCTGCTGCACCCTCCTCTTCCGCCGACTCAAAATTTACCCTACTATGCCACCACACGCGGTCGTCGCAGCAAAACGCACTACAACTCTCCTCTTTAGCTTTCTTCGAAGAACACAGACATTGGTAGTAATTAGGAATTCGTTAAACACCACTTCGGAACACATCATTACCACGTTGGACTTTTGCGGCGGTGGCGGCGGAGGCGGCGATCTCCTTCCAGCAGCCACCACGACTGTTTGAGGCGCCTTTTACACAAGAAATAAAAACTTCTACCCTTAGTAAACGCCTCTCGGGCATCCTATACTTGAGGGTTGTGGTGGGGGATGGGATCCGAGGATGTGATTACGTCGTTGTCGTGCAGTGTTTGCTGCCGCGACGAAAAAACCGATTGTTTCTTGGCAGTACCATTAGCAAACAGAGTAACCTTTCGTTCATTTATTTTGCTCTCGTTCTATGCTTGTTTGTTTGTTTGTTTGTTTGTAGTTCTGTAAAAAAAATCACTATATGCTTCGTTTGTATGTTAGGTTCGTGAACTTGCGTTCACGGATTGCAACATTCACCTCTCATCGGTTTATGTGTGCAGCGGCAGCAGCAGCACGAGCCGAAAAATATGCACGCCACAGCGACCGCACTTTATAGATTGATGGATGCATCGGATTGCACTTTCCGGGAGTACCGGGTTTAAGGGAACAGCGGAAGCATTTGGTTTTCAATTCCGCGTGCCACCCTCCTCATCAGGTCTAATGAGTGTTAAGTGTTGGCGAATTAGTGGTTTCTTCTTCTGCCCAAGTACAATACATACATCTATTGCCTAGCGTGGACAGGATGGATGATGATGCACAAACACAGAATTATATTCTGGTGGTACGAAATTTATCTTACTCGTGTATCCCCTTCCTTTGATTAGCCCTTGCGCCCCTTGTGTTGCAACTGTCCGTGCATATGTTCGTTTTTTTCCCGTGTGTGAGTGTATGTGTTAATGCGAGTATGTATGTTAGTGTCAGTGAATAATAACTGGACTCGGCTGAACGCAAACACCGACCATTGGTGACGACTCATCCCGATCGCTTGGCGCACCCGGAGCTCCTCGCCCATGTCCTTTCGTACTGCTGCCCACGCCACTTCCACCCGATCCACCGCTACCCGCACCACTGACGGACGCTCCCGAACCTGTACCACCTCCTCCTCCTCCTCCTCCTCCACTACCTGGTCCTCCGTTCGTACTACTACTACTACTACTGTTGCTAATGCTACTTCCGGTGCCGCTGATGAGATGATGACTACTGCTGCCGCTCACGGCTGCCGCGGCCGCCGCTGCTGCTGCTGCTGCCACTGACGATGATCCCACAACGAGCGACGATGGGCCACCAGTACCGGACGAAACGGACCCGATCGGACCACCGATCACACCGACGCCCACCGCCGGATTGATGCCAGCACCACCGGCGGCCGCAGCTGCCGCCGCCATCAGCATCGCGTCGTTCATCGAAAGCGCATATCCGGCTGCTCCGGCACCGACAGGCATCCCACCACCCATCTGCAGGTTATGGGCCAGGAAGCTGCCGGACATGGTGGCGGCGGCGGCGGCCGCAGCCGCCGAATGGTGATCCGGTATGACCAGCCCACCGAGCGACGACGCCATGTGGCTGCCGAGATCGAGTGGTAACGAGGCCGGTGCGTAACTCTTATGTCCACCGGCAGCGCCGACCATCAGCACCGAACCACTGCCGCCGCCCGCAGACGACTCCATGTGATGCGAGACGGGATTGAGAATGTGTTTGCCTTGCTGTAGCTGCTGCGCTAGGTATCGATTCCGGTGGTAATGGGAAGGAGCCGCGCCCGTCGTTACGACCGCCGTGCCCGGGTATCGACCGGCAGACTGATGCGTAAGGCTCGACGCCACTACCGGGGGATCGCAATCCATCGCCAGCGGGTAGGACGTGGACGGTAAGGCAGTAGAACCGACCGTCTCCCTGCTGCCGACTCCCATCACCACGCCCGGGACACCTCCACCTCCGATGGTCCCGATAGCGGTGCTACTGGTGATGCTCCCAACGATGGCACCGTTGCCGGTGACGACACCCGTACCGGTGCTGCTCATACTGCTACTATTGCTGTGTGCGCCATTCGCACCAACAGAGGTGGTGGGCTGCTGTTGCGCCAGCAGCACGAGTGTCTGTTGCTGTGATTTTGGTTGTAGCTGCTGCTGTTGCTGCTGTTGTTGCTGTTGCTGCTGCTGCTGCTGCTGTGACTGTTGAGTTTGTGACTGTGACGATTGCTGCGGATGTAGCGATGACAGACCTAAACGGGAAAACGAATGGAGAAATATGCATTAAGTTCGGGTCTGTTTTGTGTGGCAAATGATGAGAATGATGACAAAATGAGCAAAGCAAAGTCGCAAAGTTTACATGCTATTAAATAAATACTCTTTCTAGGGGGAAAACAAGTACAAATGCAACTAATCAATCTAATACATCAGGTGGTATAATCCGTTGGTAAACAAAATCTCACTCAGAGGCCTTGTAGGCTGAAACATAATCTGAAATAAACTCCAAAATTGTCTGTTCAGAACTGAACTAGCAAACTTTAGCAGGCCTGCTCAAACAAATCGGTAATAACACATTTGTTGCGCCCAATTTTACATTTTCGGGCTGCTATATCACAGTTGCACCAAAAAGAATGCAATCTTCATCACATCCATCACAACCATCACAATGGTTTGTGATTTATAACAAAACATCTATTGAAATGTATTGTATTATACACCGAATGACAGAGGAAAAAAAGTTAAATGATAAAAAAGACTCAACAACAAAGAATTTAGAAGAAAGTGTCAGACAAACTACAACTCCAGCAAAATGAAGTATTAGAATACTGCATACGCATTCAATAAAAAGAACGGAATGGAAATATGTATAAACAAAAAAAGAAAAACTCGGGAAAAGATACAGAGCCACTGTTATGAACAAAATTCAAACGCTACTACATAAAGCCATATATCGTTTAGTAAAAAATGAAGCAACATTACCCAAAAAGTATCTAGAAGAGTATGGCCTCCACCATCGGTACACAACCTTACACGTCTGCTCTGATCCTCGTCCTTTTTGCTTGTTTTGATAGATCGTTTCTCTATAGTCCCTAATCTATAAACCACCACCATCTGAGGGCCTAGTTGATTGGAAGTGTCTGAGTGCCGGCTAACTTCGATGCTGCTTGCTACGTTTTAATGATCACCAACCATCTGTCGTTTGATTTGATTCTGTGCTATTGCTTGCTTTACTGTCACCATCGCCATCGATGCACACTTTGGCATCTTAACGCGCCCACGGCGCATCATTCCATACAAATCCAACACTATTACACCCCTCTCTCTCTGTCTCGCTGTCTTTCTCTCTTTCCTCTCTTTCCTAACTCTCTCCTTCGCTCACCGTGTGTACTATAATTTATACTATTTTGCATGTTATGGTACTTTTGTAGTCAGGTTTGGTTCTGTTACTGCTCCTTCTCACTGGAATTCGTTTCACCCTGCTTCCTTCTTGCACCATCTACCTTCCTAAAGTCCTCCATGTGTATGTGTATATGCGTGTGAAAGATAATGCATGCGGTGTATTGTATGGGTCTGTGTGTGCGTGTAGTAGTAGTAGTAGCAGTAGTAGAGAGAGATATGGAGGAAGTAATAACATGATGCAGAGGTTTAGATAATCATAATAGTACTGGATAGTTTTGTTTCGTCGCTTGTGTGTTTGAATAATTATCTGCACAATATGCCTAAGCTCCGGTCCGCTTGTTGCCATGGCGACCATCTCCTTCACCTCGCAGCTACATGTTCACATCCGTACCAGGAGTTCGATACACATGAAAGGATGGGGCTGAGGTGAGTTTAAAAACCTTTTTGATTCTACCTGTTCGCTCTATTGCTATTGCACCATTCCTTTGTTTAAACGTAAGAAAAATTGAATACACAATAGAGATCGATTTGCTACATGAAACGTATCCTACGGAGAATGCCTTTCGTATGTTTGTATGGTGCGCGTGTGTTTGTTTTTACTTCCATGAATAAAGTTTCCGGTACATTGTACTATTCTTTCCCCTCTCCACCGTTCTTCGTCCTCGTCTCTCTATTAGTATGACTTTCATTTTTCTCTTTGTTTATTCTGTTCGCCGTGCAGATTGTACAGGATTATCCTTCTGGTTTCTGTACTGTACCCACTCCGCGGTACCCGGGTTTGCGAGAAAAAGCTATGCTTTCATGTTTTGCCCAACAATAGTGCCCCGTCGGCACCAAAAATTGATTACCGGAAAAAAAAACTAAACAAACAGATCGTCCATTTCGATCGACATATCGCCGCCTCCTGCAATCCCTCATAGTCCCTAGCTTTACCCTACATTCAAATCAGTCCGAGTTTTTGTGTCATGGTGATTGGTTTTGGTTTGTCCCCTACTGTACTAGCGCCCGTGTACCGATTGTTGTCTCTATGATTTGTTTACACTCCGTGTTTGTAGCAGTTTTCCGTGGTTTTTCCCTAAATATAACATTTCCATCTAAAGTCTTCTGGTACTTGTTTATTTTGTGTGTTGTTTTTGTTCTCAAGGTTTATTTATTTGTATGGTTTCGCTTTTAACATCTCTTTCTCTTTCTCTTTCTCTCTCTCTCTCTCTCTCTCTCTCTCTCTCTCTCTATCTCTCTTTCTCTCTCTCTCTCTCTCTCTCTCTCTCTATCTCTCTTTCTCTCTCTCTCTCTCTCTCTCTCTCTCTATCTCTCTTTCTCTCTCTTTTTCTCTCTCTCTCTATCTATCTTTCAGTTGAAATATGTGTATGTTTTTTCATGATTATTATTATAAGTTATGGATTTTGTCCCACACACGTAACACACACATCCACTCTGTTCTTCCCATTCACATCTCTCTTCACTTCGACCATTCTGTGCTGCCTCGACGAACAACAGTATTCCATTCTTACTGTAAATGTTTGTGTTACTATAAACCGCATTTCGAATGTTTTGCTTTCTGCTGCTGCCCTACCCTTTGTTCCAGATTCTTCTCTAAATATAGGTCGTGTTTGCTCTGTGTTTTTTTGTTGTTGTGTGTTTTGTTTGCGTTGTCCAATTCACTTCTATTTCATCTATTTCATTTTCATGTACTTATTTACTTGTTTATTTGTTTTATAGGCTCATTAAAAAAAGGTTCTTTGTCCCCTGTGCTAGGTTTTTGTATATTATTTCCGTAATTATTTGTTTTGTTGTGTTTTATTTTTTGCATCGTACAACCGTACTGCTGCCATGTACACTAGGTTCCGTTTTTGACACCGCGCGTTTCGTCAGGTTCAATTTCATTTGTTTCCTCTCCCATATCCTCGGTCACTGTACAATCTACAATACGTGTTTGTCACTCAGTCGAATACTTTTCGTGTAACTCAAAGGTATTATTTAACGCAGTTCAAAGAAACAATGCAACGCATACACCAAATCACACTCATGGAAGATCTCCTACCACCTACGAATGTACGACATCGGTGAATGAATGGAATGGAGGAAGTAGGGGGTATGGATTGGATAGGATGCAGGGAAATTATTTTATGTTTGCTTATGTTCGTACCAATATCCATTAACTTTTCCATCAATCGTTTATTGCTCTTCTCAGTTGATTTTTTTGTTATCTCTACTAGCGCCACTATCGTCATCCATTTCCATTAGTGTTTGGCATACACCTAGAACGTTTCCTTTTTTTGGGTTTTTTTCTAAAAAATGTGTCCTTATGTCACTATAAATGTGCTGGTTCCTAGAGATGATTAGCCTCACATGATGGTGGTATTTTTGTCTCATCAAACGTTCCTTTCCTCGTCCTACTCCTCACCGGCCAGCGGCCTTAAATGTCGATCTCGTTACCTATTTGCTGGCGCATTCACTGTTTGGTTACTTGTGTGGGTTAGTAGAACAGGGTTGCAAAATTGTCGAGCACAGGATGTTGTTTCTTGATTCTATTTATTACTGTTATTACGGTGCACTTGAGGAGCCGTCGGTGGCGGTTGCACTTGCTGTTGCCGGCTGTTATCCTCCGTTTCGAGTCATCGACGCTCGTCTGCAGATGTTAAGCGCCCACAGAAGGGACGTGCGATAGGGGATGCATGGTTAATTGTTAGAAAGCAATCATGGAAGGGAATAAACATACAAGAGAGAAAGAGAAAGAAGAGAAGAGAAGATAAATAACCGTAAGCAAGGTGCGATACGATCACTAGCCACAGTGTAGAATGTGTCCTAGTTAATTTCAATGGCATGAGATAGCGCACTGCCTTGAAGAATTTCTTCAAAGCGTAGATGACAAGAAGAAGCGTAGAAAACACAGAAGGACCTATTTTTATTCTACTTTATTTATAACTGAATTGAGTTGAGCCCATATTTAGAGTGTTTTACACATATATTATACGGTTCCAAGAAGTACTGGAAAAAATTTGCCTCAGGCAACTTTCCCATACAACTTGAGATAAAAAAAAAAAACAGTATTCGCTCATGAATCGCATGAATCATCTATGAACCATATTTCAATACACAATTACTTGAAACGAAACGTATGGATCCAATCGTTGATTTGACACATAAAGACACGAAGCATAGGAAGGAGAAGGTTTATATGAACAACCTCCAAATCCAAATATGATGCCCAAATATCGCGGAATTTAATCTATCGCATCTCATTCTCGAGAATTTGATAACTTTAGAGAGCATCCATCATATGGAACAACAAATCATTTGTAGTTCGTGATTATTGACATGCTGCTAGTCTAGTTCTAGGTTCTATGTTAGACGAGTTGTTGCGGTTAGGGTTGTGACAATATGGTAAAGCTCGCAAAATAACACGAACACACTCCGACATCCACACACGCACAAAACAAAATGTTCAAATCACCTTCGCCAGCAGATAAACATCAATTGGTCTTCCAGGGCAATATTCTCTTGATACGTTTTTTTATTGATTACATGATCCCTTTCAGTTATTTAAAGGACCGCACACAAGTGATCCGTAATTTCGCTTTATGATATGTCAAAAGCATTATATGCCAAAGGAGAGAACTATGGTAAAATGAAACGATTTCCACCACTCAATTCACAGGTCATTTGAACCGGATGTTGTCTACTTTTGATAAGAAGACGTTAGAAAAGACTTTACGCCAGCTGATTGGTGTACGATGTGTATTTTTCGCAAACGATCGTCTAGCTCTGGCTGGGACGGTTCGGTGGCTCCGGCAGGTCTAGCAACTCTAGACCCATTGAACCCGCTACCAACGCCACTAGTGGGCACGGATGATGATGTGGTAGAGTTTGAAGAAACAGTAGAGGCAGATGCCGTGGCGGATAGAGAGGACGCCGATGATGATGTCGATGAGGATGACGAGGACGTCGAAGACGACGGAGTCGATAGCGCTGATAAGCCCTTAGCCGTTGCCGTTGTCGAAATGCCTAGCTTGGGCAGGGATTTAAGCTTTTGCTGATGGTGGTGGCGCCGCTCGTCGCCACCCTTAGCCGCAAGAAAGGTTGAAGGATAGTAGGTGCTGGTGTTGGTGCTTGTTACGCAAGCATAGGACGGCAAAGCGGCCACTGACGCTTGCTTCGGGCCATCGTTCGCAGCCTCGATGTGCGCGGCAGCGAGTGGCGGCGGCGGCGGTGGATGTAAATTGCGACGCTGACGCGTGTGACCATGATACTCACCGTGGCTGGGCTGATCTTGCGTGCTGACCGAAGGGCTCGTACTGAGCGAGCTGATCGTGTTGGCCGTGTTGGTGCTTTCGTCCGAGGTTCGCTTGAAGAAGTTGTGTTGCAAGGCATAGTACGGTGTGACCCGCGTCTTCGGATCGTAGTCCAGCATTCTCAGGATGAGGTCCTTAAACTTAAGATAGTCCGATACGCTGTGGCCGGGCTCGCCGTGTCGGCGTCCGCCCGGCCCACCCGTCTCAACGCCGAGGATGTCGTGCAGCTTGCGCGAGCCGGGCGGTTTGTATTTCCGCTGGTTTTGCGTCTTCCGCAGCACGTAGCTACCGTCCGACGGGTGCTTCTCGAAGAACTTGCGTGTTTTGTGCGCCTGGTCGAGGATGTGCTTCGGCGGCATACCGAGCACCTCCACGATCCGGTTGATCTGGTCGGCCTCGTTCGAGCCGGAGAACAGCGGCTCGCCGGTGTGCATCTCAACCAGGATGCACCCGAGCGACCACATGTCAATTGCCAGGTCGTACGGTATCCCCAACAGTACCTCCGGCGATCGGTAGAAGCGTGATTGTATGTACTGATATATCTGTAAAGCAACGGGCAACGGAGAGCGTTACTTTTTTATCTTGTAGCAGTATGCACTAATATACGTACCCGTTGTCCCAGCTGACAGGAGCTGCCAAAATCTACTATCTTAATTGCTGATCGTTTTGGATTACATAGTAGTATATTCTCAGGTTTCAAATCACAGTGTATGATATTTAATTCTGTAAAGACACAGTCAAAATTATTAGCTTTTTGTGTGGCAGTGTCTCAATAGAATTGAAATCTTTATGCATTGAACTATTTTGCATTACTTGTCATAGTAGAAACACTGAAAACTATAACTTCCTCCACCTTTGCTGATCCATATGACCCTTTTCCGCCTGCTACTAAATGCAGTTTAAAATTAGGCATCCGCGGAAAACAAATATAATGCAGTTAACAGCGCTGATGATGACGATGATGAGCGCGCCACCGTTTACTTTAAACCTTCCACGCCCTATCCACCCTCAACCGGTCCGTAGTCTTGTAGTAAAATGCAAATTAACATCCCATTTGCATGCGCTTTTTTCCTGCTATTTTTACGCAAAGAAACGTACCTGACCATTATTACTTCGCTTCTTCGGGGCTGTACACATTCTACGAAACCCTCCCTCTGTCCCTTGCGCTCTTTTCAGCTGGTCACAACTAGGCGAACCATAATTAAACCCATCTAGCCCATGCGGTACGTGAATTTTAACCTCCCACAGCGTAAGTTTTGCATACCGTTGCACCTACACAGACTACAAAGTGTATGGATTATTTTAGCTCACACCTATTTACAACATTGTCGTGCTGGCGCGTTGCATGCATGAAAACTAGTCAACGTTCACAGAAGATTAATAGATAACGGACCAAGCTACAACGAATATAATTGAAACTATCCCTGTTTCGTAAATGCAATCTGCATTTCAGGTATGAACTTTGCACATTGAATTCTCGTAAAGCTAGTAATGTTACTGGTGTTGTAATTGATGCTATCGCAACACCATCCATTAAGTACTTCAGCTTTTTTTTACTAACTTAAGCTTCGTGAGATATTATTTTATGACAATAGCTTTAAAAAAACACCATTTGTTGTTCTTTTCATGGTCGTTCGTTGAATTTGTTGAGTTGCACTTACCTGGTGTACTTAAAAATAATAACGCCGTACATAATTGCTGGGCAAACTTTTTCGTCAGGTTCAGTGACACGCCGCGGAAGTTTGTATTGCGCAGTAGATCGAATAAATTATAGGATAACAGTTCGAATACTAAACATAGATGATTTCGCCACATAAAGTGCCGTTTTAGCTTAACTGCAAAGTTACAGAGAAAGAGAGAAAAATGAGTAGTGTTTAGTACTTCGCCGGATGGGGAGGAGTCCTCAGTACACCTACCGATATAGTACTTATTTTCCGCGTCGGCCCGGTTCATCATTTCCAGCAGCTTCACCTCGATTTGTGCTTGGTTTAGGAAGGGTTTCTTGTTCTTGATGATTTTGATCGCCACCTGACAGCGTTCCTCGTGATCGAACGCTTTCACCACCTGTCCGAAGCTTCCTTTTCCTGTGAAGGGAAGAAAGGACTCATTAGCATATACGCCCGCAATTTGCCACCCGTGCCACACAGTTCTTACCGATCAGGGAATCGATCTCGTATCGATCGAGAAACTTTTCGCCATTCTTAATGATATAGTCATGATTCTCGTCGTCGTAGCCATCGTTGTACAGCTTCCGCTCCTTTTTGTGGGACGTGTCCTCGCCCTGCGTCTGTTGAGCTCTCCGTTTCTTTTTGGCATAGTAAACCTGCGCGCGGATGGATGGGAGCGGCGAAAGGAAAGGCAAAAAATAATTAAACGTCACATTAGCGCAACGGATTCGGAACATTCGCCTGTTTGCGGCGTTCCGAGCAGTTGTCCCCGTACGCTGCCCTCTCCCCTCCCCCTCCCGTCCCCTCATGTCGCCATGTGTGTTGTGTTTGGGTTTCTGCTTTCGTTTGCTCGTTTGGTTTGGCCCGCTGTTGGCAGCGGGCGTAGGTTAGGTTCAGGACAGGAGATTTCCTACGACGACGTCCACGCGGTCCCAGCCCCCGTCCGTTTGCCTGCCACCGGCATACTGTGTGCACCACCTGCCGCTGTGCGGCGGTAGGGCAACAACACCTTCACGTAGTCTGCAGCCGCATCTCCAGCTGTCTCTCCGCACGCTTTGGGCCTGTCATTTGCATTATGTTTCGGAGCGAGAACAAAAGAATGTTGCAGCAATCGCGCGCGCCACCGCGATGTGGCTGCAGTAAGAGCAGCGCCGTCAGCGGCCGAAAGCAGGCGAATGAGGACGACACTGGGGGGTGAGGGGGGTGGGAGGAACTCCATCACATCCCGGCCATTCTCGACCGATTCCCACCCGTAGGGCACCGTACAATGACGGGAGAAAGAGCAAGTTCGTTTCGTGTATGTCCTGAAAAGGATAAGGAGCGACTCGTTGGCATGTGGCTCCGTGTATGTGTGTGTGTCTGAGTACGAGATAGACGAGATGAAGCAGCTATGACAAAAAAAAACACAATCAAAAGCAGCTTCAGGCTCCCATTATTGTGTCTTTGTGCATTTTTCGCAACAACGAAGTCACACCGAAAGTTCAACCCGAGTGGAGGCACTCCGAGGGAGAACGAGAGAGAGAGAGAGAGAGAGAGAGAGAGAGAGAAAGTAAGAGGGTGGTGGTATCGTGATATGGGTACAGTAAACAGCTGAGCTGCTGTTGGGGAAACTTAATTCATTTCGGATTAGAAGTCGGTCTGGTACGACACCGGTAAAGGATAAGTAGTGCTGCGAACGCATTCATTTCCCGAGGGCAACGTGCCACCATAAGCCACTGTCTGGGTGCAGCTGCAGTCGGGCGTGTGCATTCTCTACAGTAGCCATCGGTAAGCAGAATGCTACCGCCTGGAATGCCCCGTAGATGATACGGACATTCTCCGATCAATGCCTTATCGTTGTCACCAACAATGAGGGAATAGTTTGCTCCAGTAATTAGGCGCATTTGTCAATTTCGTTATATTTCTTTTATATATTCCCCCTTTAAAAATAAGAGCCAAAATTTCCTATATACGTAACTTACGTAACTTTTTCTTCGAATTGAAGTTATATGAAATATTCAAATATATTTGCAAAAAAATCTGACTTCGAAATAGTCTAAGCCTCGTGTGATGTTGAGTGCATTTTTCACATCATAAAACTCCGTCACCGCAAGCTGCTGACCGATGCAGAGGCAGACGTTTTTAATACAGCAAAAGTTTGAGAAGCAGGCGGCGAAATTGAGGAGTGTAAAAAAAACTCGTCCACCACAGACCGAAAGAGCGTAAGAGGCGAGAGAGAGAGAGAGAGCCATTGAAAAAGGGGATGAAAAAGCCACCACTATCCCATGCCGGAACAGATGAGAGAGCCCATTTCGTAACGCTCTGTCTGCTAGCCGCACGGACACACACACACACACACACACACACACACACACACACACCGGCCGGAACCGGCCGTCTGTGCGTGGCGAGAATCTCACAGGACGATAAAAATCTCTCGCCGCGAAATCGACAAACTATCTGTCTCCGGGTAAAGTAAAGGAACACTCTCCCGGAAGAGGATGATAGTGCGCCGAGCGCGTTCTTTCTCTCCCTCTCTCTCTCTCTCTCTCTCAAAGGTGATGGAGCATGATCATCCTTCCTGAAGGACGACAGAGAAGCACGCACACTGTATGTGAAACCCCCCGCCATCATCCATCTTGAACCGGGTGGTTGGGAGGAGGCAAATTAATCTCCTAATAGGAGGGGTCGTCCAGAAGGGTGATCTCTCTCGCTCTTTCTCTTTGGCGCGCACACCAACGCAACAAACACACACATGCACACGGCGTATTATCCCGCAGGATTTTTCCCGCACGCTCTCGCATCTCTCGCGCGAAAGGTTGAGTCAGGCGCCACGTTCGGAGAGCACCTTTCTGACCTTCCCTAACCTATTTCTCGGGCGGCCCCTCCGGCGTCTGCGACGGCATCCAGGGCCCTCCCTTCGCCTCACCACACCTCACCCTCCTGTGAACCTACGACGATGGGGACGATCACTTCCCATCCAGCTACACCCCAGCAGAGAGCCCGCTGTGGTGCGTGTGCGCCTGTACCGGTGTGTGCGTGTTACGGGGGCCACTCGCACACATCGATATGCCACGAATCTAAACCACCCCCGCTCGATTGGTGGTGGTGGTGGTGTGAGGGAGGCTAGACAGTGCCACCATAAACTGGGAAAAATCAACTGACGACGGTTGGGTCGGGATGGATGGAAATTGTCTGCGACAGCGTCTGTCGTTTGGGGCACCGCACCACAGCTGGCTCGCCCCTTTTCCCGCTGTACAAAGAAAACGCCCCGACCGAGACGGCCGAGTTGGGGATTGCTTCAGCTGATGCAGATTGTTTTTTAAACCCATCAAAATGCAATCTCTTCCGGGAGAGTTGCATACAAGCGCAGATGCACGTTCTGCGTGCTGTATGACTAATATTTCCTTCTCAATTTTTCATTGCTGATTCCTTGATTCGAGCAGCAGCAGCAGCAAACCATCATAAATCATCGATCGCTGACTGCTCACAGCACAGCGTCGCGTCTCGTTTGTGCGATCCGCTGCAGCAGCAGCAGCAGCAGCACCACCACCGCAGCAGTCAGCTGCGTGTGTCTGCCCGGAGATTAATCTAGGATACTTGCGAGCTGCAGCACCACCACCGAGAAGCGCCGCAGCGGAACAGAATGTGCAGTAGTCGTGGTGCACACACAGCAGGCATGCAAGCAAAGGCGCACAGAGACAAGCGGCTCGTTTTGCAGAGTAAGACAAACGGGCACCTTAACCCCATCCCGGGTGAAATGAGCATTGTGGTTGCTGCGCTACTGCAGCCGTTCAAGGTAGGTGTGCTTTCGCCGTTTTGCTAAGCACATTTCTGTATTAGAAAATAGCTCGAATCATCTTTTTCCGTTGGGTGTTGGAGTAGGTGACTGAGAAGGAACTATTTTGAGTGACTTTTCTATAGCTCTATAGCAAGTAATATTTTTCACTATGTACCCATGAAATTAATTTTCTTTGCAATAATTGTATAAAAATTACCTCACTGGCTCGAAACTGGCAGCGAATGGAGGCGCCTGGTGGTTCGTCTCATTTTGTCGGGTTTTTTTTCAGCCTGCTGTTGCATCGACTAGCTCCTCCGTTCGGGAAGATGGTCAACTAAAACCTATGCTTCCACACCGACAGAATGCATCCCGCATACGAATGCGAACGCGAGCA
Organism: Anopheles dirus; assembly: GCA_000349145.1. Classification (NCBI taxonomy): domain Eukaryota; kingdom Metazoa; phylum Arthropoda; class Insecta; order Diptera; family Culicidae; genus Anopheles; species Anopheles dirus. The sequence continues at coordinate 12,293,998 of KB672868.1, read as the reverse complement.
AAATACCAACAAAAGAAAAAAGCTCAACCCGCCACAGCAACAATAACAGCGGAATCCATCCTGCAACATGCCGCCACTGCCGAACGAGGAGACAAGCGGGGAGGAGAGAGAGGAGTAAATGGCCCCTTCGACCTCCTCCCCTCGAGACAACCAAACCCCTTCCCCAAAAAGGCCAAAAAGAGAGATTCAACCGTCCAGTCGCATACACACCACTACTAACGCACGACGCGCTTCCAACACTACCGCTACCGCAGGAGGAGGCGGCTCCGAGCCGTCGGAACGGTATCGGGTTCATCCACCAGGATGCCGACCAGTGGCGGCGCGGGACATGCCTGAAGCATACACGAACGGGAGAGGAATAAGGAAGCGAGAGAGAGAGAGAGAGTGAGCGAGATAAAACAACGACGGCACACACAAACACACCACCCCACGCAGACTTTTCCGGAGCAACCCCACCACCACCACCGCCCCGGCGTGGCGTGGCGCGTACAGCGAACGCGCGGCCGGCGACACAACGACAGACGCGCGCGCGTTCGCGTCCACCCTTATGTGTGTGTATGTGTGTGTGTGTGTGGGCGCGTCTGCCTGCCTGCCTGTTTGGGGTGGCGGCGATGATGCTGCTGCTGCTGCTGGCTGCTCGAGTCGGAAGAAAATCGATATCGTGTGCACACATTTGCTTTGGAGAGAGGCCACAGCCACAGCAGCGCCGCCACCGGCAGGCGAAGGCGCGCGCGTTACCAGCCAACTCCACCGAAAGGAGTAGTGTCGCGTTTCGGCACGCCAATTCTTTTGCCGCACGGCTGAAGAGAAAATGCCACGCGTACTAGATCATCGTTTTTTTTTTTTTAAATTCGATCGGAGAGAGCCTGTGGTTTTAAACATTTCTGTTCGAGGAACAATATAATAAAAATATCTTGAAATTAATGCAAAACGTAGATGGCTATTCGGTACAAAACAAAACAAAAACATGTGCAATCGATGTTGTGAACGCGATATTGAAGAAGTGAGGAATAAAATAATAAAACCTCACCACAACTCAGAATGGAGACGCCTGGTGGTGGTTAAAAAACACGTTTTTATTTCCTTTGCTCAAACAGGCATTTCGGGCCAAATCATCCATTGTGCGTGGGACAGGAAGAAGGGCGAGGGAAAACATCAACCGACACATCCACGATAATGACCGTCGGACCACAAGTGGTCAATTCGGAACCGAGCGAAAATCAGTCATGCCAGCACATGGAACGAACGGAACGAAGTGTGGCAAGGGAGCGTCGTGTGGGGCGAGGCACAGTAACGGCAATAGTTGCAATGGCCAAGTCGGTGGGGGTGACGATGGTCGCCGGGGCGGATATTTGGCCTGGTATAAAGCATACTTGAGCTTCTCATTAACTAGCACAGATCCTTCTCGTGCCCAGCATCTCCACCCTGTGTTGTTGCCCTGTGCTGTTCCCATTTCACGACTGCTGCGACTGAGGCAGTTAATATTACTGCGCCTCCGTATTGTCCGTACTGTCGGGTCCGACAAGCGACTCGTCCCGGAGCGCGCACCATTGATTTTACCTATAGCATACTATTTTTACCGCTTTCGACATCAGTTGCTGGCCAATGGCCAGGAACAAGTGCCGTTGGAATCATATCGCCTGAACTGATATGTGTTTTTTCCCTGTTCGCTTGTACGTATCATCTTTGCGTCTCTCAAGAATCAAGTTTGATTGGTTTTCTGATCGAGCCGGTGGTGTTTCGAGTGCGCTGGTAAAGTTCATTGACCGATTGTGACTTCTGTTTGCACAATTTTCAACTCCACAAGGTAGGGGTTTTCATAAAAATAGTATTATTCCAAACCTTTAGTACATGGAACGGGGTAGTACAGCTTCCCGTCAACGCCTACTCCGTATCATCTCTCCCTCTCTTTCTCTCTTTCCATCTTTTCGCGATGATGTATGGAGCAGTGTTGTACGATAATGTATTCAAAACACGAGACAACTTAAGTGGAAATAGAAATTACCACTCAACGCAACCATCATCTGACAATGTCCACCCCCTCCCCCTAACCTCCTTTTTCCCTCCTCCCTCTCCAGCAGTGTCGAAGTGTCGAAAAAAGGCCCGCGATGTAGATGAAATTAAAAAGAAATGGTGTACAACTTCAACTCTTCCACCAGGACAACAACCACTAACCCCCGCCGGTCGGTCCCATTGCAATTCACACGCATCGCATCCCGTGTTGCTCTGGCCATGCACCCCTCCGCTCCCCCCTCCTCCCCTGCCAAACACGTCATGACGAAATGTGAAAGAATTTACATTAAAATTCCAATAATGAAAGGTTCGCGCGCGCGCGTGCACTCTCGCCCGCGCTCCTCCAAACCGGTGCTTCTCTTCTGGTTCCCGCCGATCCGCGCACCGAGACAAAACGGACAAACGAAACGAAACGCGAGCGCGGCGCGCACACGCCGCACGAATTTCAATTTCTTTCGCCGTCACTTTGCGGTAATAAATCGCACGCGAAGAATGTCCGGATTGGGTTGACTTCTGTTGCTGCTGCTGCTGCTGCGGCTGCTGCGTGTGCTTGCACCACACACACACATACACACACACACTCACACGACACCCAGTGGGTTCCTGACTTGTGTGATACCCCCGAAACTGCGCTTCCTGGCCGACAGATCCCGCAGGACTCGGACAAATGAAACGTGGGGAAACAAAAGCAATATCTCGCACACAAATGGTAAACGATTTGCTAGCCGCTGACATTTACATGGCCCCGGGACAAGGTTTGCTCCTGGGACGAACAAAAAGAAAACAGACTGCACCGCGATTAGCGAACCTATGAAATGCAGCTTTGAAAAGACAGTTTGCGACTTCGATCCGCGGGAGAAGCATAATAATCAAGAAAGCAGCAATCAGTCAATACCCTCCACGGAATTGAATGGGACGTAAGCAACGACCAGTCTTAATAGTGTAAAAACTCGTTACGGGTAAGTACAGATGGCCAGTGTGCTTGAAAATAATTGCATGCACTAATGAACTCGTTTTTGGGAAGAAGACACTTGTGCACACGTCGTCGCCGGTCAGTCATGACCGTACGTTTCTACTTCTTTCTCGCATTCTCAACTCAACTCATCATTGTTCTTCACCTGTGGTAGCTAAAATTTTAAAATAGTTTAAGGCATCTCAAACTATTTCCTGATGAAACATTCAATGTTCAACATCTGAAGATACTTTTGCTACTGAGTTCTTTAGAGAATGTGGATTCTTAACAGTGACAATTGAAACTAGTTCAAGTAAAATAGGCTTGCAAAAAGAAATATTGCTTGTAAAAAAAACCTGCAAACAAAAAACAAACAAAAACTTTTTTTTTTCATTTACTACAACTTTACAGCAACCTCTCTTTTATCAATCTTTTCAAGTGTTCCTTTTACTCGCAAACATAGAAACAGGTGGTCGCATAGTTACGGTACGGACTGTACGAGCGCGGATAATAAAATAAAGATTTAAGTCTCCGGCCAGCCCGGCTCTGATGGACAGCGACATTTTCTGTTCGAACTCTACCGCCCACTCCCGTGCGAGCTGCTTTGCCTTGAAAAATGGACTGTGATAGATCATAGTTGAGAAGGAAGAAGGAGACGCACAAGAGCAGAGGAACAAAACAATGTCGTCCACTTCTCGCCGGTGCTGGTGGTGACCATTTTTCGTCCTTCGCCTTTGGGGAGACAACAAAAAAAAACCCACTGTCGACTGAAGAACGATGGCCACCACCGGGGAAGAGCTTGCTTGCGAACACCGTTTTATGGGCTCCAGTCGGCCTGAAGTGTGGGCTTCACGGAATTCAAACAGATGACCGAATCTCACTTCGCCAGCGCAGTAGTATTCCCCGCCCGGTACTGGAAAATCTCCCCTCGACCACGTTTTCGCTCACTCCTCTGCTGGGGCCGGCCAGGAGGATTATTCACGGCACAGCCGCCAGAGCCACTACCACTTGCTGGCGCCAACAAACCTTGCCCACCAAGGCGCGACTCGCGCGGTTGCGGCGAGCGTGTCTGTGTGTGTGTGTGCGAATGTCCTGGCACCGTCAAAGTGGAGAGTTTTCTCTTACTCATCAGCATCCCCCCGCGGCTGTGCCCATCATCGCACTCTCCTCGTGCGAAGCACACACACACACACACATGGCCACGTATTTGAATGCGGTACGTGCGAGAACGCTGGCTCCACCGAGTGACGGTCAAGCTGGTCAAGGATATACGGGCGAGGCATTATTATAATTCAATTAATAGTGGACCGCCATCAACACCCGGCCATTCATCCGTGGAGAGCAGCCGCGATAAGGCACGTACGATTGACAAGGATATTGCGTGAAGAGGCAGCCAACAACGAGAACACGAGCATCATCCCACCGTAAACCGTTCTTAAGGATTCGCTTCGCCCCTCCCGCGCACCAAATTTTAACTCCGGTAAACACCTCGGCAAACAGGCAGAGGCTATAACAAAGAGCCATTTTGAAATGCCCGGCAAAATGGGCTCCATAATTCGGTCACCGATCGTGTCGCCACCGCCGCGTGTTTTACGCACCTCGTTAATGTGTTTGTAGGTTTTGATCAGATCGACGCTCAACTTCCGCAGGGGTGCCGTCGCCGGATCACGAAAAAGCACTGGTATCCGGGCTTCCATCGCCCGAATATCGGTCGACGAAGTGGGACTTATCGAACGCTGCAAGAAAGGCGGGAAAGAAAGAACGCAGTGGATTAGAAGGTTGCCCGGTTCAATGTGCTGAATTCGTGGCAAGCTCACCTGGTGTATATCACGATGTACGGCAGGTAAGTGTTCTTCTGTAACCAGTCTTCCGTAGAGCGGCGCATGATGCCTTTGCCGCGTTGAGTCAGGAACATTTCCGGATGCAAACTGTGCCGCCACTGGAGTGGAGAATGGAAGAGAGAACATTTCAATATTAGTACAGCTTGTATAACTTCTATAGTTTTAATCTTGTTTCTTTATTCAAGTTGAACGTAACGTGATCTTTAAATTTCAACGCACGTATGCGTCGAGTTGCCTCCAATGCGACACGTTGAGAGGTGAGAATAAGGGATCCATAAAAGATATAAAATGTAGAGCGTAAGAACATGGAGAACGAAACCGCACAAAAGGCAAGAAAAAACAAACGGACATGCATCGAACGAACGCACAGAGAAAGCGAAACGCACAAAAACACGCTTGTCGTTTCGTTCCTGATTCTCCCTGCCAGCAGCGAAAGCAGAACCCAAAATCGAACCACAATGTTTCCCTCCAAAAATCGCAACCACGGGTGTCGCGGCGACGACGACGACAACACGACAACCACCGGATAATTGAGCCGGAAATAAGGTTAACGAACTTCTTCTTCGGCTTCGCCTCCGTTCTTCGCGTCGTTTCGTTTGCGTACAGGTGTGTGGTGAGCGCGTCATCGAGGGAAAAAGCTTCGCCGCTTCACACACAAGATGATCATCACCACCACCGAGAGAGGTCAGTGCTTTCTCGAAGCGAAGAATGCACGTCGGTGCGCATTTGTGTGTGGCCAACTTTTGGCGATTCAGTTGCTACAGTCCCGGTGTGCCGTGTCAGAACCGCTGCAGTGATGTTGGCGCAGAGAGCGCGACGGGAAGATTTACGGCAGTTAACCCTTGAGTGTATGCCCTTGAGTGTATGTCTCTGCATTACATCGAGTAAAGTTTCCGGTGGTTTGAGTCATTATATTTAACAAATGAGACAACAGAGCTAGATGCAATTGGAAGGCATCACTCGTTTCGAAATGTTAAATAGAGATCTTCAGATAAACTGAACAGACGTTTTGTGTCATGAAATATGCTAAGAAAAACTTATTGAAATATAGGAAAAATAATCAAGATTTTTTAATTTTGAAAACATTAAATCTATTCCACTAAGTCAGTGTTCTCATTGCAGCCAGATTTGTTGGTTTAGCCAATTAATTATTATTTTAAAACACACTTTCAAAATGCAAATGTACGTGGCGAAGGTGGCGCAAATCAAGTGTCCGATTCAACACCTCCCAAGCACGCTCTAATTATGAGTATAATTTATTAGCTTTTCCTTTTTAGGTCGAGAGAACATAACAACAAACCCCGATGAAAAGATCTGACGACGAGCGAGTCTATCTGAATCTCAGGGGGGGTCTCCCAGCATGAATCATCCGTTGTGCGAATGAGTTCCACATGAGATCTTCCCGTATACTCAATAGGGGGAAGTAACACCACCCCTAGCTCTCACTCTCGCAAGCTGCTAACACTCAGTGATCTCATGCGCATCTCGCGATCGCGATGCGACTTGGTCATCGGCTCTTAACGATCGGCACTCGTCACTCCCCCTCCCAGCGACACCACTCAAATGTGCTAACACCCACGAGAGGAGACGATCATCAGTGCTCGGGGCGCACACGAGAGCGATGAGTTCGATTCATCCCCACCCCCGATTCGCTCGTGCGGATATTGATATTCTCACCTAACCCAGTGTTTTCTCGTTCCCCGCCGAAACGCACGGGGAGCAAACGAAGCTGGTGCTTTTTGTTGTTGTTGCTCTCCTCTCGGTCTTCGCTTGTCCGCTTACATTCCTAATGTTTTCGGCGCCGCTGTTGCTAACGAGAAAAGGCACCACACACCACCAGCGAACACCATCCTATCCTACGCCCGTCGTGACCCGTTCGATTGAGTTATTAGTTTAGTTTGCCGACTGCTGCTGCTGCCGTTGCTGCCGAGCAACATATTGGCACTGAAATCCGTTTGATCTTCGTAAAGAGTAGGCTTTGCGCGTGATGTTGCGCATTCGCGGCTTATAAAGGATTTTGTGATACAAACTGGTATGCCAACAAGGTGGTAAATCCGACGACCCTCTCTCTCTCTCTCCCCAGGTGGTCCCCATGTAGGACAGGTTCTCAGTTCTAAGAAAACTGTTATGAGACTGAACGTGATTCAAACGGCGCGTATCGTCTGTGTCGGTTAGTCAGTACTCTCTGTCAGAAGTTACGTTTCTTTCCACAGTGTTGCCTGGTGTAATGAATTGAATAGCCAACACTTTCCACCGAACGGCTTCATCTCCAAAAGCACCACCGTGTCGTTGCTGGATTGGATGCATCCATCCACACACGTCGCCGATATGATGAAACACAACCGTTTCCGACCGCTCCGTTGAAGAATATCGGGTGGTCTTCTCCTTTTCCACGCACCGGCGCGCCTAAAGAAAATCAACAAAAAATGGAGCAACGGACGCAGATGTTGGCGTTGGATTGATTTTGAGACTACACAGAGATGATCCAACGCGTGGGGCCCCTTCGAAGGGCCGATGCTTGCGTGCGTATGTATGTGTGCCGGAAGCGGAGCAGCTGTTGTGGCCAATTTCGCTAATCATGACACTACACTCGCCGCCGACGAGCGATCGATGAAGACGCTTCTTTCTCTATCGCTCGCGGACATCCCATCCCTCCACGGAGCCCGAAGTGTGCCCCGGTTTTTCGGTGCAGCTGTGTACGCACGCCGAGGAGAAAGGAAACACCAAAAAAAACGAGACACAGCACAAACTTCTAACCAAGCACCAGATGTCGATCGGGTGAGGCATACTCGAAAGGCTTTCTTAAAGATTGGACGCGCCCCGGCGCCTATTATGTTACCGAGCCTCGGGGTCTTTAAATTGGACGGGGGCACATATGACGGAGCAGAAACGGGTGAGAAAACCTAAAGCACACAGGCGCCTGAAGATCATCTGCGCAGAAAACCTTCATTGTTGCACCATCCGCGAATACCATTCTGCTGTGAAAGGTCATAAGACGTCACCTTCTCCAAAATGGCAAACATCACAGCCATTTCGCCCTCTCTCTCTCTCTCGCTCTCTCTTTGTCCTTCCAAAAAAGCATGCAAGTGTCTGAACAAGACTGTCAAGCAGCTCCTGCTCCGGCACTAATATGTGCGCTATGATGTGTCGGCGGTGTTGCATCTCAGCTTCCGCCCGAACTCGAACCGGAGCACCACCTCGTATCCCCCAACCCACTGCATCATTATTCATTCGTCATCCGTCCGCCGCTCGCTGCCATACAACAGGCCGCGGTACAGGGCGCGGTGTAACTGCGCTCCAAGGCAAACCGGTTCCGGGGAATTTCCTTCCCGAGCATCTCTTTCGCGCGCACCAACACAGAGAGATGTAGCCCAACTGTACACGCAGATTCCAACAGCTTCCAACACGCGACTAAAATGGCATATGCCGTCAGCGTCACCGTCGCCGCGACTGGGGACGGAATTCCAGAAACGGAGCAGACCCTTCCCGAAACTTGGTTGCCGTTGGTGTGCGACGATGGTGAGGTACTACACTTTGGGGGTAATTCCCGTCCAGCATCCGCCAACTGCTTTCTCGCTAACACACACACTCGCGTGTGTGTGTGTGTGTGTGTGTTCTTCTGTCAGCTTGCTCTTGTCTACTCTCGCCCTCATCCTGTCTCCCACGCACACAGAGTACTTGTTGATAATGATTATCTGTGCCCTCTGTTGGCTTGGTGCGCTAATGTGTTTGAGCAACTATTTGTGCCATTTGGCGTTTCGTGAATATGCGCGGGCTCAATATAAATAAAGGCATCAGCAGCAGCAGGGGACCGCCACACACAGACACGTACCGATCCTCTTCCGATCATCCCCACACCGCTCACACCACCATCACCACCACCCACCAGTCAATGTTTGACCCGAAGGTGTCAAACGGTCGTGGGCACCACCTTCCGCTTTACCAGGCTTCGGCCAACTCCACAACCGGCACACAGCAGTGTGCAAGACACGGCGAACCCAACCCCAACAACAGAAACGTTTCGCAAAGCGAAACGCCAACGGCTGACAGTAGAATGCAGCCGGCGCGCGCGCGTGCGGCGTGGACACGCGGACGTGGACCGAAAGTCGCGTCTCGTCCCGTGCAGCGGGCGTTCGGAAGGCGCACGAAAAAGAAACCCGCCGCCGACGCAACGGTGGCGATGTGCTCTATTTTTAGTGTCTTACAACACCCTGTGGTCTCCTGTTTCACAGCGCGTGATCTTCTTATGGTCGGCCTGATGTTTCACCACCATTGCAGCTTTTTCTTTTTGGTCTCAGAAGAGAACACAGGAGTTAGCCAGGTATTAGCAGCTAAGCACTGAACGATCTTGCTCATTGCAAGCATAAAATGCAGGCATTACACTTATTTATGTTGAAAGGCTGAAGACTGAAGAATGAAGTCTGGGAGAGGAGTGAATATGAAGACTTCGTTTAAAGAATCGAGATCGAAAAGCTCCTTGAATGGTTATACTAGAATATATGTTTATATATCAGTTATACTTGATTGAGCCTCATGTCTTGACGAAATTCTCGATTATTATACTTTTGCAGATATTTTCTGATTTTTTCTTCTTTTAACATTTAACCCCAGTACAGTTTGAAACTAATGCCTAGACATTCCTAAAAAAAAAGCAACCGTTGGAACATTTCGAAACGCACATCAAACCCTGAACACAAATCAAATCGATAAAGTAACTGCACAGCAACAATAAAGAAAAAAACAAACGAACAAGCGAAAACAAATTAACTTCCACTCACTTCCACGGGCAAGACAGAGAGAGATTTCGACACGCAATGCGCGTAGGTGGATTGGCAAGGCTATAAATAAAATCTGCAGCTCGAACGCACGGGGTTGTTCACTCAACGGAGGGGAGAAGTTTGAACGCGCACACTGCGCCGATCATTTTAAGCCGTCCCTTTTCCCTTTTTTCGCCCGGCTAGCCGAGGCGAATAGAGTCATTACTGCAGCTGACGGCGAATGCGACTAGACATGATCCAGGCTAGACGGTGGATTGAGCGAGGAATACAGGTGAGTGATAAGGAAGTGTCATTGGGAGTATACTTTTCGTTGACTGAGCATGATAAAGAATTGACCCAAACGTAGGGAAACACATTTATTACAATAAACAAAACGTTTACGTTTATTCATCTGAGCACACCTGATAGGAGAAGAAATTAAACATTCTCGTCTATCCGGTTCGAAGGACCAAAAATATACGAAATCTAATGTTGCACACGCTCGCCTTTCAATATGCTACTTTGGTCGTTTTATTCGTTGTCAGAAGTTCGACTCAGCTCAATCTCATTCTATAATTCCCAGGTGGCATGGGTCGTATATTCTATGTAGTTCTGTACTCAATTCTACCGTATAGTTCAGTACAATTGAAATCAAAACACTAAAAATAGAGGTGCTTGCGTAAGATGATAAATAATAACAAGTATTTACTAAAATACATAAATTATTTAGTATTAATTGTTTCGATAAGCCTAAATTTTAAAATTTATTTCAACAAGTGCATATTTTTAATTTGCTGTTGTAATCAAGGGCTTGCGTTTCCTTACACCAACAATAAAGTAGTGAAGCAAACCGAGCAAGATAAAAAGAATCAATTAGATCATACTAGTTCTCGACATTCTACAGACACAGATTTCATTCCAACCCCAAACCTGTCCAGCCTGTCTCTCGTCCCAGATCCACCCTGCCCGCTTCTTACACCTAAACACATCCGTACATCATGACTAAACGGCAGCCAAACAATTGAAGCGTGATTTAATGCGAACTATTCGAGCTACCGGTGCGCGTGGGAGATACTACACCGCCCGAGCATAAATCTTGCACGGTGCCAAGATTCGGCCTCCGTTCAGCACAACCTACAGCATGCGCACCGAAACGTCCGAGACGTCGGTGTGTTTACATTGTCCAGCGTCTGTTACGCCACCGTAAACAGCCGGGGCTTAAAATAAGTTCTAAGCCTACGGAATCGACAGTCATTATGATGCAAATCTACACGGCAGGCAGAAGGGCCGATACTAAAAATTGGTTAAAAGCAAAAGCCATTCAAACAAACTTCCACCGTTCGCAGGGTTGTAGAAAAAGCTCACCCGCCTGTCTGTCACTTGTGTGTCCCACCCACCCGACAAGTCGATAGCCTACACTTGAGCGCAACAGCCAGCAGGCAAGTGTGCGATGGCCGGCATAAGGGTCGAAACGGAGAGGGGTGCGCCACCACCATGTAAGTGCCGGCAAATAGCGCTCTCGCGCTCGCTCGCACACACACACAAACGCGCGCGCGGAAAACCGCAGCTTCCTCCCAGCATCAACAAAACTGACCTAGGGAACACTAGTGTCGCGCGACGACCGCACGATTTGCTGCGCCGCGCTCTGTGCTGGTCGCGGGTTTGCGAGCGTTACTTCGAACGCGAGGTTCTTGGGCGCGGACCGTGTGACACCGCCATCATAATTGGCGACCGGGGCCGGGAACGTGCCCTCTGTACGGAACCACAGTGCAGCGACTGTCTTGTGAGGCAAAAGTATAAAGATCTCAACGGTACAGGTGATAGTGACGCGGACGAGCTTTGGATTATTTTTAAACGGCTTTTTGTGTTTTCCGACTAAAACTCACCGGGACACGAGATACGTTGGGGGACCAACAACACCAGTTTGGTGTCTTGATGAGAATTTGTTGGTATTTTGGATAGTAGCAACAACCTTTTTAGGCACCAATATGAAGCGATCAATCTCATGCGATTCGAATTTCAAGCAGCACACACTGTACCACAAGTAATAAGCAGTGGGAGTGACGAAATCATGTGCATGATTTCGCTTCACTTTTTTTCTGCGTTGTGTGTGCAACGTCCCTCAGATAATGTTTCCCAGCGCGCATGAAATGAACACCCCCGATTGGGAAACTCGTGCGCTGTGCAGTGCAGTGTGTGTACAGGGGCACATATGATCTGCCCAGCGCAATAGCCGTGCGTGCGTGTGTCGGGCGCGTTGTGCGTTAGCATATTCATTTTCACACACACACACACACACACCGGGGGCTGTGACTGTTGTGGAGGCGGCGGCACAGTGCGGTTGCCGGCGTGAAGTCACAGGTTCAAAAATAGACCCCATAACTCATTCCCATTTCCCATTTGTGAGCCGTGCGAACGAACGCAACCAATGTCGAAACGCGATCGCACCGCGGTTGACCTCCAGACGGCAAAAAAATGGAGGAGGAAAACGGTTTTTTTTTTCATCCCATTTCCGCCGGGATGACAAAGAGCCGTTGGTGGTGCTGATTGAGATGTATTTTGTAATTTACAGCTCCTGTTTGCACTGTCATTTTTATGAGTACATAAGCATAAAGAGGGTTATTTTGCGATTATTTAGCTAAATTACTGAGAAGGTTGACGTCATGGAACCGGTTACAACCAACACAAAAAACAACATCTTAAATGCATTTTCAGAATGCACGTTGACACGTCACCCATGCAGACAAGAAGAGTATGAATCAGCATCACGCTTGGAATCGTATGAGATGATGGAACTTGCTAAAAAAAATGAATTCGTCATTGCCAATGTGTTATTACCAAGAAGTGATCTCACAAGCAATGACACAAGACGTGCAGAACTTTTGAGAGAGAAAAAATGTTTACAGCAAAAGGCTTACTAAACCATAGATGTTGTTGAGTATAAGACCCACAGCGTATTCATCAATCAGTGGTTTGATCTTGGAAAAAATCATCAGGAAAAAATCATCTTCCATATTTTTCAAGTTTGAATCTTTGATGATTCAAACAAAACGAAAGCTCTTGCGGTGAATGACTTAAATGACTACGTTTAAATAGTTTTCTTCATTGTATACAAATGTGTAGCGAAACCTTTTACCTTCTCTTAACACAGTCTATTTCCCATACTCTCAATTTATGAAGATGAATTTGTATACTTTTTAATTTCAAAAATCATTTTCAGAATCAGCATATCCAACAGAAACCAGCAAGCAAGCTAGAACTGTTGGATTGAACGTCCTGCTGCTTCTTCGCACACTTCAAGTCAAAACATCCCAGGGTGTTGCGTTTAGCGCGTGGGCTCCTGCAAGGTAGCAGCATACCACCCGTCGACGGCGCGATGGCGATTATCGGCGTCCAGCATTGATCTGACTTCTGCAGAAGTCGTTCTTAGCCTTATTGTACCGCCCAAACACAAACGGCCCACCGAGGGAGTGAGAGAGAGAGAGAGAGAGAGGGAGAGAAAGAATGGGCGATGATTTACTGGCCCATTCACGGATTGCGTCGGTTGCAAAGGTAGGAAAACGAGCTGCTAAAAGACACCAACACAACACTTGCGCACAGCACAACGAGGCGTCGACCGAAAATAAACATCTAGCATAACCTGCCCATTTATGCCGTTTGTGTTAACCTCAAGAAGCAGACTTTAGTAGCCGCCTTATCAATATTAAATTGAGAAGAAATTATAACCTCAAGTTCACCCTATATAAGCGAGCCGAATAGGACGCGCTCTGCTAGCTTTTTCAAATACTTCATACCGCTTCTCGCACAAAACAAAAGTGACCCGGCGCTTCACACTCTCGCCAATCATCGATAACATCCGAAATCGAACCGTGTGCAAGACGTAAAACAGAAAACGTGCGCCGCAAGCATTCGTACTACTTAGCGAAGCCTACGTGCGCGAGCAAAGGCAAAGGCTTCATTTCATGCTCCCACGCTTATCACCCCGGCTTGGCCGGCACACACCGGTGGCGATGCAGATCGTCCAGAAACCCACGTCGCCGTCGTCGAGGCCTCCTGCCCCACTCCAACGAGCGCGCCAGAGCCGCCAACACCGCGTAGGGCTCGAACGCGCAGCGTGTGAAAGCGCGTGGTGCACGGGGAAAGAGATGAAATCCTCCGCAGCGCCGGTAAGAAAATCCGTGGGATATCTCGGTGGGAGCTTTTCCCCCCTTCTGGTGTGTGTAGGTGGTGGGCTTCCCTGTTTCGCGCACCTACACTTTCGATCTCCCGCACACACGCACACTCAAACACGCCGGCTCTCTTGTGGGTTGATTTGTTTGCTGGCGGAAGAAATAAATATGCTTTCGGCTTGACATTCACCCACCGCCAGCAGCCACTGCGAGACGAACCGGAATCGAATGCGTTGGAGGATTATCGGATTGGGAGTAAAGCTAGAAAATTGAGCTCAGCGCAATCCTACCCAGCAATCCTGAGCGGCAGGACAATCAATTTGGCTGCTGCTTGTGGAAGTGATTTTAACCAATCAAACCATCATCATCGTAAGCTACCTTTCTTGACGCAAGCAAAGCAGAGCAGCCGACAGCACGCAGCTGGTCAGGTGTCTCAAACACCGGAATGAAACCCATTCGGACGAGACGCGTAACTGAAACGGGACCCCATCCACCAAATTCAAGTGGGAGCTTCTTCTCACGCCGTCCGGGAACGTCGGGGACGAAAAACAAAAACCCGGCATAAAGAGCCAAGCGAAAGCGACAAATTGAAGCGACAGACAAACTTCCGTTGAAGACACACCGTCGTCGGGGTGGGTGTATAAAACACAAGTAGGATGAACTTGCCCCGAACGCAAGAAATAAAACCACGCACACCAACCAACGAGAGAGAGAGAGCGAGTGAGCGAGATCACACCGCGCGCAAGCGAATGTAATTCAATCAAGTATTTCCGGTTCTTTGGTTTCTTTATCCGTCTAGACACCGAGAGCATGCCGCGCTTGCGACCGTCTTCCTCCGCACAACAAACGGTGCCACGTTAAGAGCGCGTCATCCTGGTGGACCTGGTGGACAACGACGACGACGTCATGCATCACCGGACGACGAAGGACAATTCCAACCAAGCGGGTTTTACCAACGTTCCTGCTGCTATTTCCCTGTCAGTTTCTCATGCACTCCTTCACGTTCTTCACTCTCATCCTGACGCTTCTGCAACCGAATTCCCCGAACAGCGAAGGAATCGAAATGGACTGCCGGACGAATGATACGCACGGTACTATTGACTACCCAGCGGTAGTCCATCCCTGGCACTGTGGTGGAGGTTTCCGTGCGTTCTGGTGAAAAGAAAATCAGCGTTGGAACCAAGCTGCCCGTTGACGTGACTGAGACCCTCATTAGTTGTTGCTTCAGTTGCGTTCCGTGCTGCCCGCTTGCCAAGTTCCACGCTGTGGTCACTGTGGACGCACATAAATCACATCCACCGGCGCACGTGAAACGGTTTATTCCGGGTATTCGCTATCTTCTCGCTTGATTTGATGTTACTTCGAAGGGAAAATGGCGCAAAATCACTCTGGTCGCTAAACGAGAGGCACGGCAGTGAGTGAGTAAAAGGGAGCTATCTTTCCCATAAGAGTGTACTAGGTCAATCAGTTTCTTCCCAATCATAAAAAAGAGATCTAAATAGGCTATGGCATTAAAAAAATGTAAAATACAAAAAAAGATCACTATGTGCTGAGGTATCTTGTCATGATAACACTTCTGTTCCAAGATTAATGCAATGGGGCATGGACGACATAGTCGTAAAGTAGTTCAATCAATAAACTGCTTTTCTAAAATCAATAAAGAAAGTTAATGAAAATACAATAAAACCTCAAATCGCTCCAGATGAAATCATTATTTGGAATATTGTCAACAAGACCAATTCTATCACTTATATCGTAATGAACGTTGTACAAGTACTGTATTCAATGTTTACTCCAAAGGTGAACGCACGAGATTGACTACATATTTTATATGCCATACTCATTGTAATCCCTGCTGATATCTATTGATAAACAGTAGGACTAACCTCCCAGTCATTCAATAAAGCAAATTACACTTTTATCTTGTTGCCAAAAATGCCCCAAAAATCCTTCACATAGGCAATCGCGTATCCTTCCACTTTAAACTGCTGCCAACAAGTTTTCTGCACCTTTTCGTGCAATCTTTCTTTCGACAGCGTCGTCAGATTGTAGCAGGAATTACTATTCCTCTCGCGTCATCAACCGAACCTCCAGACAGATTGTGCCCGGTCGCTCGCTCGCTTTACACCGCCGTTCTCTCCGCCATGTTCCCAAAAAACAAAAAGAAGGTGATGGACCAGCAGCAGCAGTTCCCCAATCCAGCGGATCCAGCCCCGGCGTCTGCCTGCGTCTGCTCCAATCTTGTCCGAAAATCAACCGAGGGCATTCTAAAAATGAAACATTAAATCGAACCCGCCAGACGGATTCGAATCACCACCAGCACACACCAGCGGCACACAGAAACACACAACTTCGTGCAATCCTTTTCCGCTCACCAGCGCGCGACCGGTTCGTTGTTCGCCCATATTCGTAGAAGAAAAGTAGATCCCCATTTTCCCGTCCGTTTGTGCATGATTCGCACGAAAATCCAATGACCTCTCGCGCCGCCAGGGGGAGACAGATTCCTTTTTTTCCGCATTTTTCCTTTCCACCCGTAGGGTATTTCCAGACAGAACCCGACCAAACCGTTCCTCTTCCTTCCCGCCGGCGAGGAGGGGCGATTGGGACCAGACGGAAAAACAATACAAGCACAACCCCCAGAGAGAGAGAGAGAGAGAGAGACCCGCGTCGTCGAAGATAAAGTTAATGCTGATTCGCTGCTCCTCCTCAAACTCCAGAAGCGAACACAACCCAACAACCGAAGCGGGTGCAACATATCGCAAAATCGGATGGAAGATCCTGACCGAAACGTATGGGGTATATGTGTGTGCGTTGACCAAAACTCCACAGCCACGATAACACAGCAACATCTTCAACCTAACCCCCTTCCGAAAAGTCGTTCGGTTGCAGCGGCACAATTTGTTTTCCCGTCGCCCGGAGCTGATGTTAACACACACCAATGTATCGTGTGTCAATGTTCGGGTTAGCACCACCAACGGCAGCGTGGTAAGCGTCTGCAGGGTCTGCATGTCCCTTACCAGGCCAACCGAACCTCCCTCTCCCCGCCTGTTCACCTACGACACAAAGCGAGCCAGCAAGCAAGCAAGCAAGCAAAGCAAGGTAGCAGCCACAACACAGTTTTACTTGCAGCTAATTTGCATCCCAAAATTCTAACCTTTGGCCCTCCCCACTCTCGCCCCCTTCACCACCACCCCTCGGCGAGACAGGGCGAGGTTCGTCACCTTTTGCCGTAGACGAAAACGACGTTGTCGCCGGAGTCGTTTGCCTGGGTGCCGCTACTGGCTGGCTGGCAGGAATAATCACGTCGCAAATATCCCACTTTACTGTAACGATCCGTTCCCTCCATCCCACCGTAAGCGGCGGCGCATCAGCGAAGCCAAGCGAAATTGGTGCCAGCAGAGAAGAATAGAACCCTGGCACGGTAAGACCTTCTTCGCGGTGCTTTTGGTGACGGTGATCGTGATTATCATAACCCACGGGCCGATATTATTGATCATTGCCGTTCAGCGATTATGTATTGTGAAGTGTTTGCAGGACTCGCCTGCCCTGAAGACCTGACTTGAAGAAGTTTTTTTGTTAAATATAACTAAAAAAAATCCAATTTCACGTTCACTTCCACTTGATCATCAACCGCGCCATCTACTGGGTAGCATCCAAGATTTTACGATCGTAATATCGACAGGAGGGTTGATGACAGTCCCTCTTGTGTCATTGCAGTCCGCACTCAGACCGAACTCCCCTTCCTAACGACTACGTCTCATAAGCTTAGACTTATGAGAAGAAGGAGGTGAATCAAAATGCATCTTATCAAACAAGCTGCCCGCACGTCCGTGAATAACCACAGACTCGAATCAAATCGAACGACCGAACGGAGGGGGGGACACGCGCACGATCCAGACGCAATAACGATCCACAAGAGGACACCGCACTGGGGAGCTCCTTATGATGGTGCTCTCGTTTAGCCCATAAAACAACTTCTTAATGTGGCGCGCCCCATCATGTCCCCGCACTGTCAATGAGGTCACAGCGACGAGTGAGCGCGTTGTGATGATGCCGAGAGCTTTGCGTTATTGCGAGACGGTGCACATGACGCGTCGTCGTGCTGTGATGTGCTCTATGATCACCATAAACGAAAGAAAAGCTGTAAAAAGGCACGTATTCCGTTCCATATTCACCGGCGATGCGGAGTACTTTCAGAGCGATGTTGGGAATCTTTCTTAACGGTTTGTGATCAAGACGTCCCAGAGCATAAAACATGTTTTACAGCAAATATGTGTGAGTGAAGAAAGTTACTAGGTTCATCTAACTGCTTATCTAAAAAACGTCTTTCACCTTTCTTTGGTTCGTTTATTTTCAATTTCGGAAATAGCTGCTCGCCCCCAAAAACTATTTTCAGACTTGCATTTACTCCTACCGGATTTAGCATTCGAAGTTCGGAGTTGAACGCATCCGCTCCCAACGAAACGTCAACGAACTGCAACAGTTCTGAACAGGAACGAAACTAAACAACGGCAAAAACAAAACGAACAACCGAAACACGCCTCTCCCACGACACGGCCAACCCGAGGCAACCACCTAGGCAAGGAATGTTTGTCTCTTTGCGTGTTTGTTCCCGCGCGCGCAATCGCAACCTGTTGCACAATGGCGGGTACTCACCGTAGCCCTCCTCCTTCGCCGGCCAGGACTGCGTGAGCGTCGACGAGGAGATGTAGCACAGCGCGCTGGTCATTTCGCGGCAGTCGTTCAAAGTTCTTTCCCACCTTCGAAAGTACGGATTTTCTTCGCTCCCGCAAGAACAACACAATCACCAAACACACACACACACGCACACAGCAAAGAGTAAGGCTTTTCACCTCTACCAACCAACTGCGCTGGTGGGGCGTTGTTAGACGGATTAGATCACACGGGGAGAAACGACGCGACGCGCGTGTGTTGTGTATTATGTTTTGCTCGGAAGCAAAAGCCGACTCAAATCGCTTGTTGCTGAGGCGAGAGCGCTGTGCGCTGTTGCGGGATCGGGCTTCTATTATTATCGCCAATTCCGCCGTGTGACAACAACCCGCCGCCTGCGTTGTGCGTACGTAACAGCGACCGAAAGGCAGGCTGGCGGCGGCTTTGTCCGTGTGACGCACTTCCCGCCGACGGTGGGGCCGAAACAAACGGAACACTGCGCTCCCGTAGGCCAGAACCAGCACGCGCGGCGTGAGCACTGGAATAATACACTGACGACAGTTGGCGTACCAACCGGCACCGGACGTAACCACTGCCGCTGCTACCGGGCCTTGGCGCTGGGTGTTGGGGCTCACGAGTTGGATTAGAATTTATTTTTACTTTCTCACACCCTCGCGCGCAGAATATCTGTCGCTACACACAAACGCACGGTTGGTGATAAGGGGTGAGTCGGCGTTCGAGAAGCGAAGGGGAGAGCAAGTTCTGCCCTTCTCCCCAAAGCGCGATCGTGCACACGAAAGAATCAGTGAAATTATGCAATCCACACGGGCCGCGATTAAGTAACGCTGAAAACACGGCCCAGACTTCTTGTGACTTCTTGCAGTGCTGCTCAGTACCACGGCGACAGGTTCACTACCCAGCTGTGGTTGCTAACACAGCACAATCAGTAGGCTTTCCGAATTATGTATCCGAAACCGTTCACTGAGATGGAGCGACACCCCTAGTAACACTTCAGGAACACCTTGCCGCGCACGACAAACAAAACAACGCCCGAGAGGAGGCAACGCAGCGAGAGTCCTCAAACCGAATCCACAGCCCGTCCGCTCGGTCGGAGACGCGAACAGACACTAAACTTAACCCCCCCAGCTGCACCGCCGTCACACAAAATCCGTCACACCAAGCCGAACGGACGTAACGTATCGATTCTTGGCAAACGGCACACACGACGGGGCGTGCGGATTGCTTTTTTGCTTGCGCCTCCAACGCAAATCGCGTACAGTAGGTGCGCCGCAACCCGTCACACACATCAACAACGAACAAAAAAAACCGGGCCTCTCGTCAGCAACGGCAAGGATCGAAGGACGAACGACATTCTTGACGCGCTTTCTTCGCGCGGCAGATCGCCAACGCGCTATTGCGGCTGCTAGCAAACGATCGAAGGCGATGATCTCTTGTTGTGCGCGCAGCAAACCCCTTCGCCGGCTCTCGAACGCCTGGCGGAGTGAGGGCGCGTTTGTTTGCGCGTTCGACACTCATCCCACTGGATGGTGTGCTGTGCATGTGCGCTTGAGTCACGCCGGAGATGAATGATCGCCGCGGACACAAAGCCGGAAGTGCACGATCACAGGGCAAGCATCTCCCGGGTTTCAGCTGGTGACGAGACGTCCCGCGACCTCGACATCGCGCCTCCACACGGGCTTTATTAGCGGCAGGCAACTCGCTTACGTACTTACGTGCGTGATCTCATCCAACTGGATGCAGAAGGTACATTTTCTAAGATCGATCGATCGATACACGTGATTCGTTTCCATAATTCGGATGGGTTGAACGTTTTTGCTGCACATGACACATTTTCTACGGTTAGTATACAACATTAGCTTTTGATTGAGGTATTGCTTGTTTTCCTATGCCAACTCGATCACGAGTTATAAACAAAAATGTAACTGTCAAAATTATCCCGAACGCCCTGTACATTACAATGAAATAATAATTATAATTTCATTCCATTCGATTATAAATAGCATAAAAATACAGAAATTTGATTAGGGTGACTATACCAATTAATATAGAATTAAATTTAAAAAATAAATTTATGTAACAACAACTTACATTTGTTTTTATAACATAGGTAAATAAATTCTGATATTTCAGTACGATTGAGGCATAATTGATCTATTTTTTGTTTTCAATCTCATCAATTAAGGTAAGCAATCTCAAAGACCACTAAAGTTATGATCCAAATGTCCGTTTTTCCATTGTTTATTAGAAATGATTAATATTTTTTCAATATTGTATATAGTTATAGGTGAACCCTTTTATTAATATAAGCCTAAGAACCGAATATTCTTGATTGTTCAATTTCTTCTAATTAAAGAACGAACCAATGGGTGCTGCACGATTATCATAGAGGAAGAGAAATTCATTTAAATTCCCCTCTCTCCATCCAGACCGGTAATGTTTTGGAGCCACAATTGCCCGTCGACAACAAACAGACCCGGCAACAGTCGCGCCATAACTCGTGTGGCGTCCAAAAATAGCGCGCTCACAGGAGGACTCGCAACAGAAATGGATCACTCACGTTCGTCCCACCGCAATCGAACCTTCGGACCAAGCGAAAGCGCCAGTCATGGACACGGCGCGGGCGAGCATGGCGAGCGCGTCATCGTTCGCGTAGTCGTCTTAAAAATCACAACCTCTCTTTGGGCGCTCCTTCCCAGTCGCTCCACCGCGCTCTGACTCTCGGGGGACTGGGGAGGCAGCAGATTCGGGCGTGGAGCATCATCTCGCTCATTATCAGTTGACTCCACACGCTGGCGTATGTGTGTTACGCACGACCCACACACAGCGCGTTCCCCTCTCGTGGCGAGGCTGAGCAAACTTTTTCTTATCGTGCGGAGAAACACACGCACACTGCGGAAGGTAAGAGGCAACAATAGAGAGAAAAAAATCGCTTCGAGTGCTCCAGTACCAGCCACCACCAACAAAAGCCAGCCAAAAGGGGTATCCGACCAACCAAACCGACCAGCAGCGAGGATGTGCGTTCGCTTCGCCGCCTTGCGTCGGCAGCACCCTGTATTTGCACATTTCCCTGGCAAATGGGTAGCGCCACAGCCCCCCGCCCAATTTCACACTGCGCGTTCACGTGCACGCGCAATCTTCGCGCAAATAATGAGCGTGAAGCGAACGAACGGACGGCTAGAAATCGGACTTCGCCAAGCAAACCACAAACAAAACGAAGCACCCGAAAAGGTGTGTGCCGCATCGACGGTGGAGCCACCTTCTCCGTGACGCGCAGTGCTGTTCCCTCCGTTTCTAGACCGTGTTTGTGGCGGGTTGTGAACTGGGTGAAGTTGCAGTCGTGTAGCTAGGGCAAGGAATGGAGCAGGACGAGAACGACCCAAAGCCACGCTCGCTCCCATTACACAATGTGGTTGTGATAAATTGAGGTGCAACGCCGACCTCTTATGCTCCAATTCACAGACGTAGCGGTTGCTGATAACGATGTGCTAATACATTTTACATTTACATTTACATTTATTTCTTAAAATTGTCCGCCATAAAAGGTTTAACAAATGTCAAGTACTTAACTCTAACTTATAT
>KB672868.1:12214019-12270756 GCA_000349145.1 Anopheles dirus | reverse complement strand
CACTGAAGTACAACACCCCTGTAGTCGCTAACACAGGAGCGATTGCCCTTCTTAAATACAGGGAACATCCACGCAGATTTCCACAAAACAGGAATACGACTTATAAATATTACCCCAAGAGTCTCAATTTGTACATAAATTTATAGAAAACTTACTTCAAACTACAAGTAGCAGAGATTTTCACTGTTTTCGTACAAGTATCCTCTCAGAAACGCTACAGTTCCAGACTGACAGTCTGTTTTTTTACAATTTCAAATGTTGATAATGTTCATGAGATCTTTCTAATCTCATGAACAGAGACCATGAACAGATGAAGATCAAACAGAGCGCCAAAGTGAGCATAAGTAAAGAGTATTGTTGATCTACTGCAATAGATCCTCTGCCCATGTGGACAGCGTAAAAGGTTTTCCGGTCGTCCGGTGTCATTCTACTGACATGACCAGCCCACCGAAGTCAACTAAACTAAGAATTCCATTTAGATCGAAAACGAGTCTTTTATTCTAAGCTTAATTGCTCGATAATTGTAAAGTTGAAACATTCTGCATAAGAAAACATGAGAATAATATTCCAGCAATAACTTGAATTCGGTCCATTTACTGGAGGTCAATTCCCGAATAGACGGTACTTCCTAAATTTACACCCCGATTCGTCCACTTAAACTGGTCCCCTCTTTCCATCATGCGCTGACAAAAAAAAACACCTTTTGCGCAATTGGACACGGCACGCGCATAGCAGGGCATGCTGATGATCACTTCCTCCCGGTCGAGTGTGACCGGCAAGACGCAGAAGAAGGAAAGCAAACATTGCGCGTCAACCGGCGAAGCATGTGACAAGATGCACAGACAGTTCCGCCCGTAGATGGGTCACCGGGCTCGAAACAGCACCGGCGATAAAAATGGCACCCGCCGTTTGTGCGGTAAAGAAGGGGGGTTGTTTCAATGTTGCTCATATTCCCAACCCATTTGCTCGAAGGTGTCTCAGACTGTTTGTTTTCTGCGAGTCTTTCCAGAACATCAGTGGATTGCAATAGGTAAATTAATTGCACGCAATTGAGGAACGAAAAAGGGCGATAACATAAATGTGTCGTCAGGCACAAACGATCGAACAGGATCAATTGCCGTGCACTGCACCGGCGGCGGACATTCCCTCCTGTCGTGTGGCGTGAACCAGCAAAAAAACCCCCCCCCCCCCCCCCGGTTAACAAAAAATCCCGCAAGAAAACGCATGTACGCGAGTTAATTATAGGATCTCGATCAAACATCGCACAGAAGGCAACGAACCGGACGGACCGACCGACACGCGGCGGTTGCGTCGAGCGGCTTGAGCGAATTGAAGACAACGCGTGCATCGCTGGGCCGTGCCTCGGGGGTTGACCCATTAAAAGGGATTTATTTTTATCAGTCCACCGTTCATCACACCATATCAATGCAAACGACGTGCCGATCCAAAAAAGGGAAAACGCCGGTTGGAGAAGCACGCTCACCGTGTTCCCGGCACATCCGAACTCTCGCGTTGAAATGTTTCTTTTCCACCCCGGCCCCTTCAAAGAAGACGCCTCGTTCGAGAGCGCCGAATTAACGACGGCATGGCACAGAAAAAAAAAACGTTGCACACGTACACAATGTAAGCGAAAACATGCATCATAAAACTGATCGACTGGATGTTGGTGTGTCAAAAAGAGAGAGAGAGAGAAAAGGGCATCAGACACATCAGATTCTTCACAGAGTTCGCGATACTGCTTCACACTAGTTCGCAGGGGAGAGGCAAATAAAAATTCCTCGAAAATGCTTCACGACACCGTTTATGGGGTCGTAAAATGCAAGCTACCAATTCGAGCTTCCCGTTCCATTACTCTCCGCATCTGCGGTATGCAAAGATTCGCACCTAAAGACGTTCGGGCGTTGCTGATACGGTCAGCAGTTGCATCGGGCCGGGCTCGAGAGAACTGAGCTGAGCGACAGGATGATTAAAATGTGTAAATATTTTGACCGACATCAATTTCCTTTTTACCGACTGTTGTACACTGCTGTAATGGTGTGTTTGGTCGTTCTCTTTTCGCGCTAGAAAGCACATTGTGAAGTGCATAATTAAGACGTTGTGAGGGTATTTTAGGAGGATTTTAAACGAGGAGGAACTACACGAATGATAGCGCTTTCTTCCATTGCTGTAATGGGCGAAAAATAGTCCATTAGCAAGCGATTAACACATTTTTCTAGTTTTGGGGAAAGGATTTTGGGGAAATGGTCTAATTGGAGGCAAGTTCGTAAAATGTCACATATATTATTATTCATTTTTTTTACTTGGAAACTGATTCCAGTCTCATATTTCACGAAAAAAAAAACAAAAACGGAACCAGGAAAATGCGCCAGGCAATTATAACAAATTTATTTTCGTCATTTGGTTTGGTACTGATTTTTTTCATACAAAACCTTGGCGAGATGCAACATAAATGTTACAATAAAAGGGTGATATAATGAAACTACAATCAAACGGAATAGCGACGTTACTATACTGTTCACTTTATATTTTCCTACTGTATAGGATCAGATAGTAAATTATTTTACTGGCACACACACACACACTCACCCTACCAATGCCCTACCAATATAAGCCCTACCAATGTCACAATAGTAGAATTTGGTAGAGAGATAAAATTAAACCTGGTGCTAATTGAACTAGCCCTCCAAATTCGCCGAATTGAAAACGAAAAAAACGAACAAAAACCACTGCAGCCTTTTCGACAGAACCTGGCTACATGATAAAAAAAACCCATCTGGTTGATATGATCCGACAAGCAAATTCTGCGGAAATTTACCCGATGATAACATCCGACCCCGATCGATATAATTTGATCGACAAATTCGGCCGAATTTTACAGCATTGCGCGCGCGTGGTTTGGTAAACAATCCTACAGGAAATCGATTCCCACGGTCGACATGTGCTTGTACGCCGGAAACGGCGCTTGCGACACTACTTCCACGTAGTCGCAGGTGAACATGTTGCTCCCACCCGAAACTGCACCAGATATAGAACTAGAACCGACCAACTCACATCACATGTTTACAGATAAAACGAAAAGGCTCCTCCAGTGCGAGCGGCCATGACCGAAATTCCCCGCTTCCCGACCCACACACACACACACACCCACCGAGACACGGTCACGTCACAATCACGAGAAAAGTACGGCCAGGTCCGCGATAAGCAGGGGCTTGGTTACTTCATCAGCGTCCGGCGCGGCAGCTGCGGACTCTTTAAAATTATCTGTACCGCATTCGCTCCAACCGGCGGCGGCGGGCAGCGTATCACACTCTTTCCCGCGCGGTATTTCCCGAACAATACACGCACGGCAACTAGACTCGAATGCCGCGCGGCGCGCATACGTAGCGTACAAACAACTGCACATGCGGTGTTGTCATGATGATACGGAACCGCGTCAGCAGAGCACATCGACGAGGCGCGTTATTCACATTCTTGGCGGTGCGAACGCGTCAACTGATAAGACTGATGGAGCCCCTGGCCCGCGGTGCCGCACCTGCCGAGAACTGCGCTCCCTCCGGCGGTTCCCGAAGAAAAATGACCCACAAAAAAAAAAAAGATGTTCCTATGGGACGCGCGGCAGGTTGGTCGAAAGAAGACCGAAAAAAAGCACGCAAAACAAACAAACGAACACCGAAATGCATGTTCCCAGGGCGTTATCGGGCGTACCCGGAATGAGTCGCGTCACTGGCCCCCGGGTGACGACGCACTGTACGTCGCGTCGCGCTCCACTCCGCACCGATTGACATCCGTGTCGAGAGAGCCTCCGCACGCCGCGATAGGGCCCCCGGCCACCGGATTGCCTATCGGATATTGCGCAATAAGCGGCACTGGTAGATAATTTGTTGCAGGAGGCCCACAGCATACCACCACACCGGCTGATCTCCGAGCTACGCGACCGAGATAAGGTATGAGAGGCGGCAATTTTCTTAACCAACGCCTGTTGCCGGTTGCAAACGCGAAACGCGGTTCCCGAAATTCGCCGGCGAGGGCTCGCAACTGTGTCACGTTCTCCGTTCGACACGCTACTTCACCTTGAGCCAGGCATCCATGGCACACGTTGCGTGACCTAGCGATATTGTTGCACAATAATGCTGTCCCCAGGCACACATGAACACGGTGGTCCTGGCGCAGCCAGAACTCGCCCCCGCCCCGCAAACGATGCACTTCCGGTTTTTATTACACCGAAAATCGTAAAACATTCGCATGTAGTAATTGCAGTGAGCGGGCGAAACATTTCCTCTCAAAGGTGGGCGGACGGGTCCAGCTCGCAGCTTGGCCGTTCGGATGAACAACGGAGCCAACGAACGAGCGAATTCGGTGTCCCAGAAGTTACAGAGGCAAACAAAGCAAAAAACACTTCTCTAAATTTGCACCATCGGGGACGTGGGCGGTCAAATATTCAAAAAAAAAATCGAAAGTAAATGCTACGATTTCTTGGTATAAGCTCCAAAAAACATTGATCCAAACTATATAAATCCAAACCTATATAAATTAATTGCATAAATTCAAATAGCTTATATCAGACATCACATATCATTAGAATATACATAAACGGTAGTTTACAATAATAGACATCGGAATCTTTCTACGTAATTTGATACACCATTCTCCCACACCATAAAAGTATTTAAATTCCCGAGAATTTCCCATCCAGCCACGGCAAACGGTAGATGTTACTATCGCTTTTTTGCCGAATCGCCATGTTCTATAAATGGAGACGCCTAGTATTTTGTTACCGCGAAAAAGTGTTTCTATTTTTGGTGTCTACCTGATTCTGATTATATCCTACCTAATTTGAATAACTTGTATCAGTATTTCAATGAAACATAACAACAAAAAACATGTGCAGCAAACGCTTAAGCGATTTTGTCGATCGTCAATCGATTGAGATTATTTAATATTTAAAAAATAATCAAAAACAAAATCCCAATATTACCAGATAAATAAATTTGAATAATGTTGTTTCACTTTTTAAGAACGCTTCTTATAGTTCCATATGGTTATGTATTTTCACAGGGTAAAAATAATGCTTTCTAGGGATGTTACTCTAAGAATGATTCTATCTCCAACATAGCATAGAAATATAACTACGTCTGCGGTTTGTTCCGAGCTGGCCCCATGGTGTAGCCCCATGCAATAGCCACTCCCGCGTTTATGGGGGTTTTCCATGGCTCACGCTTCTGCAGCAAGGCATTAGACCGGGCGGGGAAGATTAGAGCGACAATAAAATGAAATAGTTATGACACGCCACCGCAACACTACTCATACAATGTTTTGTGGCGCGCGATCCTCTGGTGTCGTTGCTGCCGGCGCTTATCATCGTCGGCCAAACAAAGAATGATTGTAATTTGCGATAGACACACACACACACGCGCTGTAAGTGCGTAGGATCTTCGCCGTAAAGTTGTGATGGATGCAAATTTCGTGTCGTCGTTTCACAGCAGGGTTGATATTTACAGCGGGAAGCGCGTGTGCGTACAGGAAGAAGAAAAAAAAAACACTGACACACCAGGCGCCTCCACCAGCACAACAACACACGGCAACACAGCAGCCAAAATCGATACACCGATTCCGTAAAATCGGACCCAAACAAAGCCCCGAAACTTGATACGGACCCCGGCAACCGGAGTGATGCAGGTTAGTAACAAGGAAACGGCAAGCTGACGCAGCCACCCGCGCATTGGGACGTACTGGGAGGGGAAGAACGTTCGCCACAGCTCGGATGGCATAAAGAACACACGTCCTCCTCTGCACTGGCCGCCCCTTGGTGAAGGTTGCTGCCAGCTTCCACGCGACCAGTGCAGCCAGACAAAGGAGCAGTCTTTGTTTTCGCATCGCAGGAGGAATCGGTCTCCTGTGGGCGCGTTTCCCCTCTTACTCACCCGGACATCCCGGGTTCCTTTCGCGCGTGCACAACACGGGAAGAAAACTAAGCGGAAACTGAAGGATGATATGGTGGTTTGAGTGGTGCGGAGGTGGCAATAATAAAGACGACTTTGTCCGGGGGTTCGGTCCTCCCATCGCTTCTCGGTACGCCGTTTTGATGACCGGGATGGTTTTTGTATGACTCACACAACGACAGCACGTACTTTTTTGCATCCGGAAAGTTTCGTCCGGATGTGGGTTTTCCAAGTAGCAGGAACGTTCACCGAACTTCCCCAGCGTAAAGGTCAATAAAAACGCTACAAAGTGCAGAAGACGGCAGCCTTTTCCAGTCACACACATTCAAATTGGTAAATACGTCCTTTGGCGAAACGTACGATCTTGTTCATTTAGTGTTCATTTCCGCTCATTTTTGACATTCCAGCCAAAGGTACGAGTCAGATGTACGTAAAACATCGTTTACTTATTACCAAAAAAATGTTTCTGTTTAATATCAATCGCACGGCCATGACACGTTAATTCAACGAATGAGATACACCTTATATCGATTAACTTTCTTATTAAATTAGTCAAATTACAACGTCTCCCACCCCAAAGCATGCCTCCATATGTAACACTAGATCGCTCGCATAACAGCAATGGCTTCAAAATTTTAATCACCCATTACATAATTCTATTAGTGCACTACTTTTAAGGCCACCTTCGTCACCGGAGAGGCGGACGACGAAAGCCGTCTGATCAAAACGCGCTCGCTTTATTAGGACACACTCGATTTATGGCTTTCCGGCGGTGGGCCAAAAACGATCTCCTGGGAAACATTTCGGGCCCTCTCGCCCGAGACACGAGACACACAACACAGCCTGTGCCGTCGTTCGCCTAAAAGAAAGCGCAAACATCTCAACACAACTTAGCGTCGCGTAAAGAACCCATCATCAACACGGCGGCGGCGGCGGCGGCCTGCCCACGCTCAAAAGTTTGAACGTGAATCCTGGCCGTACTACAAACAGCGGAAGGTAGAATCTGATGCTACCACCACTACCACCAAAAAGATCCTCCTCACGAGGGGGGAGATGCGGGTAGGAGGCGGTTTCGGTAATTTTCTATCACCACCACCACCACCACCACCACCAAAACACAAACGCCATCGACACGACGATCCCGGTTCGTGGGCGTTGGTGTAGGCCCCGCGCTTTTTCCGCGATTTAATTACAGTTCAAAGAACTGTGGCGACGGAAAGAGCTCGGTGGGGGGATGAGGCGACCGGAGGGAGGGGGTGGAGTCCGTGGGCCGAAAGTTTCCGTACCGTAGGAGCAGGAAAGTTTCGGCGGTGCGTTACGCGCGCTTACCGTAGACGCCGGGCCGTCAGTCGCATCGAAAATTGGTCTAGCCACCACCGCGCACGCGGCACCGCCCAGACGCCCAGGTCGGCCGTCTACCAGTGGCGGCACGTTTGACCTCTCCCGGCCGCGGAGAAGAAGTTCAAAGCACGCGCACACAAATACGCCCGAGAACCTGAAGCATACTTATGTTTTCGGCGTAATTTTAGATTATGCGCCAGATGCGAATACACCGGACGAAATAAATAATGAAGGTGACGGGCGAAAGGTCAACCGAGTGGCCGGAGTGTATCCTCGTTTGCCGGACGCAACGTAACGCGGATCCCTCCCACTTGCGCTGACCCAACACACGCACATTCCCGGCTGACGCACACAACGCACGACGCCAGGCAGCGGCTAGAAGAAAAAAAAAAGCGCGCGTTTGCTTCGTCGGCCCAACGGACGACGTCAGAATAAGCAAACAAATACAGGACCGGGCAGGGCAACAAACAAGTCATTCTTATTCGATGCAATAGCTGCATTCGCACCAGGCACCAGCGCGTCGTGCGATTATCACAGTGATCGCGTGCACGGTTTACCCCTTGCTGATAAGGTTGCAAGCACTTCATTTCAAGAAAACTTCATTTTCGTAGAGCACTGTGATCTTACTAACGAAAACCCCTAACAAATCGGAGCCATTTAAGTAAAATACTTCAAAAATACTTTCGAATATGTCACAGCAAAAGCAAAAGAGAGATGATTTACGTACGACCGAAGAAGAGTTTTCATTACAATTCCGAATAAATTATAAGCTTAATCAAGCACAGAACATTTCAATTCCTATGATATTATGAAGAAGTATTAGGTTTATCTCTTACACCAAACAGCAAACCTTGGTCAACAGTTCATTATTACTTTACACATCTTTCAATGAAATTCATGCATCAAAAAAGCAATAACTGCTCGAATTTGGGACATTCTCCATGTTTTGCCGCTGCCGTGCCCTTTATATTAGCAAGTTAACGATGATTGCAGTGGGACGCTCTCATAGTGTCGTGCGTATGCGTCCAGTCTTCCACACCGGACGACGTGGGTTCAAATCTCGACACGTTGATCTATGAGTGAGATCTTCGTTCAGGGTTAAAATTTTAACTGCTTATTTAATCGCATTATGTAGTACTCTGCTTTCAAACAGAAAACAGACGAAAAGTCCAAATCTGGTGGATCATTGGGGTTTATCAACTTTTACTTGAAAACCCATGTACCGATTGTACAAAGCCCAATGTATTTCAAGTAGTGAGAATGCATGATCGAAGTGGGAACCCATAGTGCACACAGCAGCACTGCATCCTATAGCCGTAGGAAACAATACGCTCGATAAAATCCCATTTTACTCATAGACTTCGGAAAAGTAGCCAATGGAGATACTCACGTTTCTGTTTTGCTTTGTCGGCCAACATGGTGCTGCTGTTGTTCGCTATGATTTCCGATTCGATCCAGTGGCTAATATGTGATTGCTGTTGCGGCTGCTGCTGCTGTTGCTGATGAGCAGGATGATGTGATTGTTGCTGATGAAGATGCTGAGGCTGGTACGGTTGGTAGCCCAGTGACGAGGTGGTTAGCTGTTGTTGCTGCTGCTGCTGCTGTTGGTGCTGTTGTTGCTGCTTCAGTAAATGCTGTTGCAAATGCAGCGGATTCGAATGGTAATGATGGTAGAAGGGTTGCTGCAGCACCTGCTGCTGCTGCTGTTGCTGCTGTTGATAGTCTAGCTGATCCTGCGAGTGGCTAACCTTTAGCGACTTGAAGCCATAAATGATATTGTCGTTGATCAGCGAGTCGAGATCGCTGCCGAACAGCAGATCGTCGATGTTGCGGTTGACGGCAAGGATGCGCTTGCCGCTGCCCCCGCTCCCACTCGAGCCACCCTCGTCCTCGCGATCCGCTTCCTTGCGCGAACCACCACCGCCACCCGCCGCTTCACCCCGCCCCGTACCGATCGACCCGAACTGCGACACACCCCCACTCCCGATCGCTTCCGGTGCGACCACCGAACCGGCGATACCGTGTCCGCTGCTAGCGGAACTACTGCAACTCGCACTGCTTCCGGCACTGCCACTAACAATAGCACCACTACCACCGCCGCTGCCGCTGCTTCCGGTGCTGCTGGTACTGCCGCTGCTGCTGTGCACTACGACAATGCCACCGACCGGTTCGTCGGAGGACGGATTGTCCCCAGCAACAACAGCGCCACCACCGTGATGATATCTGTGACGCCGACCGCTTCCCACCACCCCGACGTATCCCGCCGAGGCCACCGGAACAATGATTTCGATTGGCTCTTCCTGACGAGCGATTTCAAGGCCACCGACGACGACGCCGCCGCCACCACCTCCTCCGCCTCCGCCTCCTCCACCACCACCGACGCAGTCGCCACTACTGCTGGCCGTCTTCGGTGAACGTACTCCGCACTCCGCCGGCTGCCGTTGCGTGCTCGTCGTGACGCGTCTCACTCGTTCACCGTCGCTACCAACACCACCACCACCACCACCACCGCCTCCGCCCACCCCGACCGCGAATCCAGCTGCCGCTTCTCCGCCAACCGCACTGCCTCCACCACCGCAACCGGCGAAACCTTCCGCTGACGTCGTCGTCCGCTGCTGCTGCTGCTGCGCGTCCGCCGTGCCCTGCTGCTCCGTCGTTGGTCCGGCCGTACCGTCGCGCTCCGTGCTCGTGTTGCTACCGCCGGGCGCGAAACCGTCGCAGCACCGCCGCCGCCGCCTTTGATCTCCGATCACACCCAGCGGGGAACGGGTACCGGGGGCCGGGTGCTTCGCCGCGAATGCCGCTTCTTCCTCCTCCTCCTGCCGGTGCTCACGTCCGGTCGCCAGCAAAAGGTGGCGCACGATGCTGTCGCTGCTGCTGCTGCTGTCGCCGATCAACAAGTTGCTGACGGTGTCGTCCTCCGTCGTCGTTGGCTGTTGTTCTGGTCCGTGGAGGGATCGGTAAGGATCCGTGCTGTTGCTGCTGCTGCTGCTGCTACTGGTGGTAGTGGTATCGATGGCGTTGCAGCCACTGTTACAACCACCACCGAGGCCACCCGCGCTAGTGCTGTGTAGTAAGGCCAACCGGGGGGGAACTATCATGCCCCTGGCAGACACGCACACCGACACGCAACACACATACCACCACACACGACACGGACACACGCACGCACGCACGCACGCACACCGGGATGGCGCTAGGCAACGGAACGGAAAACTTAAAAACGAAAAACTAAAACAAAAACCGCCCAACCGCGGATCGCGGCTCACTCGACTCGGCCGATTTCTTCGCGAACTTTCTGGACCACGGGATACCCACACACACACACGCGCGCACGCACGCGCTTACTTACAATCACTCTCGGGACCACTGGCCTGGTATTCGATATTCGAACTGCTTCCGGGTTTGCAGATTCCAATTACATTCGAACAAACAAAAAAAACCCACGCAATTATTTCTCTTCTCGTAATCGGAACTTCCTTGCTTGCTGGAGAGAGGGAGACACGGCTTTGCGCCTGACGCTTACATCTCACACACCGCTGATGACCGCCCTCGGTGGGGTTTCACACAATCGACGCACGCACACACACATATACGCACAACAGCGCGCTCCGTACCACAACACAACACACCCCCTAGGAAAAGGAAGAGAAGCACACATACGCAATTATAAATTCACGTTCACGAAGGTAAGCGAAATGTATTGAAAACACGTTTCAGAGCATCTGATCTAAGCATCCTTTTGTCGCACACTCCGTCGACACCGTCGCGGAGCTCACCGGAAAGCCCCCGGAAGCTTGTCAGCCGGAAATCAACAGGCTGTGTTAACTGCGCTGAGACACGCTTCACGTCTTTGTGTTCTTCGCCCGGGTGACTTGGCTCCCGTCGTTTTGTTCGAGAGAGTTAGTTAGTATTCTTCCTTAGTAGTAGGCGGAGACATCTATTGGCGGAAAGAAGAGAAAGAAACAAAGAGAAAAGTTTGTATGAGAAGAATGTATTATAGTTATTTAAAAATAATAAATTTAAAAACACAGTGAAACCTTCCCAGGCTGGAAAACCTCTCTAGGATGCATGTTTTTGACAGTCCCTTCATTTGCAATGCATCTATTGTGTTTCAAACATGGAAAGTCTCCCAAAAGCTGCCCATGAATTTTGTATGGCTAGATTCCCAAAGTAGCCATTGCTAGCGCATTAAAGACTGACGGTTCGTTTGGGATGCGTTTACAGTGTGTAGTTCAAAAGCTCCTCGATACTACAAACGAGTATTTAATTAGTGAGTGTTTCGTAAACTGTTAAATAACTCTATGTAAGAAAACAAAAAGTCAAGTGAAATGTTCACTGAATACCCTCAAAAACCCATGCAAGTGTACCTTGCAGCTGTATTAACCAAGAAGTCTCCCGAAGATACAAGTCCCTTTGTTGCTATCTTCGAGAGGTATAACTTTATAGAACAACAGATCGATGTGTGTTGCAGCGTTTTACAGATTTTCTTGACGTTTACTTTCTTATCGAATGCAACACGGTTGCAACTATTCTGCGAGTGTGCCAACTGGAACCGCGCACTGACCTACTTTACTCTGCCACGCGCCTACCCACACATGGTCAGTAGTAGTCCAGGAGGAGGAGAGGGATGATTTGAAAGGCCTTACGCTGGAGGAGGTGCACACCGCCGCTTTGGCGGCGAAGTGAACTTTGTTTACACTACCCCCACAATCGCACGGCGATGTCGATTGCACCCTTCCACAGCCGCACCAATCGAAGCAACAAATTCCCTTCGACTACACCTGCTTTCTCTCTCTCTTTCTCTGTGTCTCTCTCCCTCTCGGCTGCTCCATTAGCAAACAATCGGATTAGCAAAACCGGGGTGAGGCGCGCATTATCGTCATAGCAACGTGTCGATCGGGGTTGTGATTAGGATTCTGTTCTTCTTCTTGTTGTTGTTGCTCTTTTCTTCCTGGCTTGGGAGGTGAGGAGAACAATGCTGTGTCCACAGTGCATCCGTCAACAACAAAACAACTCAATAAACCACATGCCAGCAAACAAATCGCGATCGCCGTTCGGTGATCGTTCGTCACGATTGCTTATTACTTATTATTATATTATTCCGCGGAACAACATTACGGACGAACGAACACCGATGCTTCCGAGGGAAAGAAAGTGCGCAGCAAATGTGGCAAGATGCACCTGAATGTGAAGTGACATTGCATGCTACCACCGTATGCTCCGGAAGTCACCAACGAAAACTGGTTTCAAAGGTTTCAAATGTTAAGGAATTTTACAGGAAAATTGTGAGAAACGGAAACAAGATGGAAGTTTTTTTTTGTTTTGTTTACTTATGATTTTCTTCGATTTTCAACAAACACTTAAAAGACATCAATACCTCATAGAATGTCATATATTTACACTTTTATTTCGCTATTTCGTGTTAATATTCATCGTTAGATTCGATTAGAATGGTCCCCAAGTATATAACATCAATTTAAAATTGAAGACCTACAACCATTAAATGTTAAAATTGATTGACAGTAGATCGATTCTTTTCAACGACCACTCGCAGAGTGGAAAATGAGTCGACTCTCGAAACGAATCAAACGTCGCTGAGAAGAGTGGACTCTCCAAAAGCAAAAAAAGAAAGAATCCTCTCAAAATTCGAAAAATGAATTATCTCTCGAAATGAGTCGAATCACTCACTCTCTTCGAAGAATCATTCCTCGAACCGATTCGATTAATCTAGCAAGACCTAGGATCACTTCATAAGTGTATCTTCAGAGAGTTTATCAAAAATTAAAAATAAATTAAAAATAAATCAATTTAAAGCTTATAACGGAAGCTGCACACTCTTTAATACAATAAAAAATACGAGTCCAACAGACGATTCAACGTCTCTCGAACAACTGCTTTGGTTGTCTATTATGAAAATCTCTTGGGGATAGTTTATGAAAAGATTGAAAGGTTTTGAAATTGTTTCTACAAACACCCTACTTCGATTCGAAGTTACGACCCTTACAAAATACTCCAACCCACACAATCAGACGCTCTTCCAACACGCTACAGCACAAACCTGCGCCACACATTAGCTGGCGGGTTAAAATTAGGTCAGACGATTTCACAACCCCCTACTACACCACCGACAAAAACTATCTCCATTCATTCCAGCAGCTCAGCAGCAGCCGGCCGGCCGAATGTCGTCTACAAATGTGGCCACACATATTCTCTTCTGTTGCCGCCACCGTGCTCGATCAGGCCGCCGTGCTCGGGCGTATTTCCAGCATCTCCTGCACGCTTCGATCGATCGATGTGTAATGCTCGATAAAGCACCAGCAGCTAGGCCCACAAGAGCAGAGCCAGAGATAGTGTGCCCAAACCGATTATCAGTTGTCGACGAAGCCGTCCCCTCCTCCCCGGGTGAACTCCAGTTTTGAGATCGATACGAACGGAAACCGCGAAATCTGGCCCGCCGAATGTCATTTTTCATTTCGCTCGTACATCGGAACGAGTGTGTGGGAACGTATTTCAAGAAACACATTGGAGTTCCCAAACAAGATGGGAATTAATCACGTCAAAGGACAATCCAACGCACAGACAATCTGTGACAGAGTATCATATTTCTTACAAACCCAAGATCGCTCGCTATTGCTCTGAAAATGAAGTCCAAAACAACACCGACCTTTTGATAGAGGACATAATGCCGAAAAAAATAGTGGAAAAATGCACACCTATCGTTTCGGCACGCTTACAGTGATCGAATAAACTCTGGCCATTCATCCGGCACAGGCGAGCCGAGAGTTGGAGGTCCGACCGCACAGGGAACATGGCTGTCACGCAAAATTAAGTCATCGGTTAAAACTCATCCATGCAGCAAGAATTGTTCCTCCGTACGAAGCAGGGTACGACGGTCGTCTTCGCCCGGCTGGGGGCAGGAGACTCCACAACAATGGAGGCGCCCGGCCCAACATTGCGTGACAATCGGAGATCCCCACAAACGTGGCAGGCCAAAGTGAAGCGAACAGAAGGAAAAAAAAAACGAAAACCTGCCGGCCAGAGACCGAGAACTCCCGAGCCCACGGCGGAGGAACGGCGGAGCTGCCCTAAAAGGATTCGCCGACAGTTGGCGAAGGTTAATCTAGCGTAACACATTCTCAAATGACCTGTTACATGGATCATTTGGAACGGAGCCATCATCATCACTGGCGGCTCCTCTGGCGGGAGGCTTACGGTTTTCCTGTGTTTTTTTTGCTTTATACGTTTGACGCGAGGATTAGAAAGAGAGAGAGAGAGAGAGAGAGAGAGAGAGAGAGAGAGAGAGAGAAAGTGCCGGTGTGCGGTCGAGGAGTGTTGTGGGTAATATAAATTGCTGTCTGTTGAGGGTTTTTTTTTGTTGTCTAAGGGCGATCTACCATGGGATATCTCGTATAAAAAGTGAATGAAATCACCTTTCAAATAATCAGTTTTTTTTAATTAACATCCTCAGCAAACCTCATCAAAGGGTAAGATGTTATTTTTTTATAAATATAAACTAGATACGAATCGACCCAACATTGTTCGACGATCGACTAAAGTTGACATTTTGTAAAGTTGTCTACAAAATGAGGAACCGAAGTGAGGAATTGCTATCTTAAACAATTTATTGTTACTTTAATTCAATTTGAAGTATTTATGCCTCCATCATTTGAGTAACTAGTAGTAATTGGCTCTATAGATTGCGGTTCTAAACTCTGGCCGTGAAAATGGTCTAGGCCTTTAAACTGTCTTATTTATTTATTTTTAATACATTTTTTAACTGTCCACCTGTGGCTAGCAAGCAGGACAAGGTGTCAGGACAAAAGGCTTCGTGGTAAACGATAGAATACAAGTTTAATTCATTTTCGTGGAACAACGTCCAATCTATCTGTTCTGGTTGTCGTGGCGACCAAACAATTCTTTACGAGCTCTATGATACCACGAACTAACGAACAATAAAGCGATTACAAACAGAAAGGTCCCTTTAAATATTTATAAACACGAACGACGCAATCTAGTACGACAGGAGCTTTGAAAATGATTCTGTTTAAGCATTTCTGGAGAGTTAGTTAGTTAGTTAGAAGTACAACAAGAAGTTTTATGGAGTTTTATGGATAATATTTTACAGTTAATTTGCTACTCTGCTACTCTACTCTTTACTTTGAACTTTGATATGCCTTTACATCTTGAATAAAAGAAAGTGCAAAATAATACCGCAAACCCGCAAAAATAACATACAACAATAGGAAGCATTAGTTCTCAATTTAGCAGCCACTGTAGATCGTGTTAACTGCCTTTCCACACCGCTTGCGTACGCAACATCTCCCAGACGATTTTATTGAGTTCTTTAGCACATCAAAACCGTGAAAAAACCGAAACCATAACCTGCAGGGCGTTTACAAAAAAAAAGTGCCCGTCTAGCTAAAACATAAACAGACCGATGGGTGAAACCCGTCGTCCACCCACCCACCCCCATTAATTAAAAGGGGTTTGATGGCTGTTTTCTGGCTTCCCGTGGTGTCGACTGAGAGGTGTGCCGCTTTTTTTTCGCCCCCACTCATCATCGTGAAGTGCACTTGTCTTTCTCACAAACCGAAACGCAGCTCACTCCGGGTGAGAAGACAATTCTTCGCTCACCCCAGGACTCACGGTGGGGCATGCAAAAAAAACCCCCACACACACACACACACATACAGACAGAAGACACCATCTCGGCAATTCGCACGAGAGACGCATCCAGCAGCAGGCGGACCAGACAGAACCGGACACAAAAACCGTCTCCAACATCATCCGTCCCCTGTCTAGTAGTGGCGCGTGCGTGCGTGTGTGTGTGTGTGTGCGAGACAGTGGCTCCTCAGCCTCAGCACTGCACATCGCTTCGCACCACGGAATGCAACGGTTCATGCACCCACGATGCAAACACATACACACAAACACCATGCTCTCGCATCCACATGAGACAATGCGAAAAGTCTTCCCCACCCTTCTCCCCACCCGCCAAAAGGAAAGCAATAAAATTTAGCAGTTCGGAGTAAAGCGCAGCATAAGCGTGAGAATAGTGTGAGTTTTAAGTCTCAGTGTGTGCGTGCGAGCGAGAGAGCAACAAAGAGAGAAGGAGAGAAAGCCCCTGGTACGGAAGAAGATGGAAAAAAGGCGACAACACGGCCACTGCATAACGTTTTCTGATTTACGCGTTCCAGACACACACGTCCGAAATAGACCATGCGAACGAACGTGGAAGGGGCAAAGCATCCCCCCAATCATCTCCACCCGAGGAGAAGGAGAAGCCTCTCTAGGTTGCCTAATGCAACCTCTATCTGCTGATTTCCGTCCCGAGCAGGCCTTGGGTGTAAATTCCATCTCTCCACCGAAAACTGCAACGCACACACACACGCACACCGGGCGGCGGCGGCGACGGCGCCGGGATGCATCCCGAGAAATGGGAGCAAAACTGCATCAGCAGAAAGAGAGAGAGATAGAGAGCGCGCGGGAGAGCGCACGCGAACGGACGAGCAAGATGGAGTGTGACTGCGTTCAGAAAAGCGAAGAAAGGCGAAAGAAGCAGCAATCGATGCGGTGAAAGAGCAGGATAGATTTCACAAATTAATCTTCTCAGTGCTCCCCACCGCCCCCTGCTCTGTTTCTCTTTCCCCAGACACACACACACACCCATGCACACAACCGATCAGATCATAGAGGAGGCCTGTCCGCGGGGTTCCGGATTGGAAAGAATGCAATTCTTGGCGCACACAAGACACACGTCCCGGAACTGTTCCGTGCGCGATCCCGCATCCACCAAGCGCCGAGGGTGGGAGGGAGGGGGCCACTATCGGAACTATTGCGGTCAGATTAAACGATTCACTAGACATCGGGGGCAGCATGAGCAAAACCGCGATTTCCACCACCTGCGCGGGGGGTGGAAGCATCTCGCTCGTTCCGCTTTGGGCCGCTCATTCGCATAAATAACCCGCATGCTCGATGAGCACACGCACAGTAGCGCCAAGGCGATTCTCGCACACAATTAATTTACACAAAATCCCACAATCGGATCCGCGGCCGCGAGTGCAGGCGGGACGCGACTTCCATATGGCGCGGTCGGACTAATGGTCGATTTGTAAATGACCTTGGGAAAGGCGTTACTTCTTCTTCGCCACCGTGCCGTGGACGTTGGGAATTGGGCGACCCACTTTCCCAGCCGGCCCCTCCCCACCTCCGCCACCCTTTGCGGCGGATTAATCGTGCGCCCTTCTCCTAGGCCGCGCGCCGGTTACATTCATCCTACAACAAGTGGCCCGAGCGAAAGCCTCATTTCTAGTAGTAGCAGCCGAATTTTCCAGACAATTTTCCACCGTATTGCACACACTTACGAGCGAATTTTGTATCACTGGCAATCGAAACACACACTGCCCAGTCCATTACACACATGAGAATGTCGGTATCGAGCCGCTTTCAGCATTAATTCTGTAACTTTCTTCGGTTCATCCACTGCCACCTGGAAGGTTTTCCATTTTGGTTTGTTTTGATAACAAAAGTGACGCAGTTGGCGTTGCGCTGGCTGCGTTCTCAGGTGACAGCTCCAACACACTGGCAAGGTTTTCTTCTATTTGCTTCTTCATGGTTGTGTTCTAACAAGCCAAACACCTTTTCTGATCAACTGCGCTTTTGAAGAGATAAAAAAAAATCGGGAGGCTTAGCAGCTCTTCATTTTTAGATGAAAACTACCACGTACATGCAGCATATTCCTCCATATTGTGGAAAATGCAGGCAATCGGTACCGAACCACACCACCATACATGGAACAATCCGTCCTATATGCTCCATCGGTTTGGCGGGCAGGAAGGATGGAAGTAGTACGCTACCGCACCCATGGGACACCACTGTCTCTGACACACTTCTGGTTCGCACTTTCCACCTTTTCCCGGTCGGGGTGGACCATTTTTCAAAGAGAAAGAAAATTTACAAAAATTGCAAAATATGCTGACACAGTGGTGGGAGGAAAAAAGGGAACGAAGACGGCGACGATGTGGTGCAGGGTTGATAAATAATAACATGAACAGCAGCAGCAGCAACACAACACACCGTTCCGGATAGGGAGGATCGGCTCCGCGCTCGCGGAGCCATCGCACGGCTGCACGCACACATACGCACGCCAGAGCGAGCGAGAATCGCGGGCGCGAACTCACTAACACATCGACACACGTGTGTATGGAAATTGCATTTCACACACATTTTACGGAAATGCTTGCTTATTTTCTGACTTTGAACGTTTTTTTTCTCGCATTTTTACCTCACCTCATCACCCATCCGCCCCTAACCCACACTTGTTGTCTGCTCGCCCCTCCTCAACCCTCCTTCACACACCCATCCCATCCTACAGGGAAAGAGAGTTGGCTTTGCACGAAAACACTTACTTGGGCACGCACACCTAACGCCATCCCGCGCGGAGTGCCGATTTTCACACCTCGAAAGAAGGGCCTTCCTCCCCCGTGCGACACACGAAATGCTTTTCTGCAGGCTGCGGGCCTTTTTGGCATCACTTTCCGCCGCGATGGCGGGGATTCGTTCGACGGCGGGGGTCGGGTGAGGCTCCTGCCACACACGGCTAGTGCAACAACCTTTAACACTCTCCTGCTGCTGGTGGTTACCTGGAGACACACCGCACGCGCGCACACACACTCGCACACACGCATGCAAACACATCAACGCAACATTTTATGCTACACGGGCAGCCGACACCGCGAAAGGAATTTGATTAATATACTGCTTGCGTGCTTGCTTCACGGCGAACCAGACTATTCCGAGCTTATCCGCCAGCAGCATCCGATACACACACGTCTGCATGCACGCGCGCACACACTCACTCTCTCTCACACACACACACACTCTCTCTCACTCACACGGTGCGTGATGGTGATGAAGCCATTTCTCTTCGCACTAACACACGCACGCATGCGGACGCGCACACCCTTCGCCGCCGTCGTCACAACAATACACAAACATTACCTTATTAACACAAACGCGGATAGAAAATTTCGGTACGCCGTCGTCGTGAACACTGGTGGCCACTGGCGCTCACGCACATCCGGGCGTGGGGGGCTCGAGTTGAACCTTTGCTTTTTGGCCAGCGATAAAACGCTTCCGCAGCGGATTAGTGGCTGACGTGCACACGGGCAGCACCTTTCTTCTACACGCGCTATTTCGCTATTATTTTCTACACGCGCTACACGCGAGCGATAGCTTGACCGAACGCGAAAGAAACACACAGCTAGTGTGTGAGTGTACGTACGAAGAGCCACCAGACTGCGTAGATGTGTGCGGGAGCCGAAGTGCGCTTTGGGCAAGTGTGTTCGTCGCGTTTTGGCCGATCGTACTCCATCTCGCTTTCGCTATCGCGTTGCGGATCATCATCTCTCTCTCTGTCTCGAAGATGAAGAAACGCATCACTGCGAAATTTATAACAATATGTGTAGGATTTGAAAATGTTTTATCATAATTGAATAATTATTCCGCTAAACCTATTTTTTTAGTTAAATTTGCCCAATTTTGAACGAGTTTAATTAGGCTTTTGACAGCTCATTTGGCCTGACAGCTCGAAAAATTGTGTTTATAACGGCAGGGTACCATACTTCAGTGGTGTTTGCGCAATGTTCTAGCAATTCAAAATGACGGTTTTTCTAAAAGATTTATCTGATACAACTCGAATTATGTGTTTTTCATGATTTCATTTAGAAACTATAAATTATCTATTTTGCTTCACTCAAGCGTAGTATCTGGGCTGTTTCGAATGCAAAGCCATAAACGAAAGCATGTTCGTATTTACACCATACGACAACAAAAACATTTTATTCGGTGTAATCTCTATTCTTATCTTATCCCTACAAACAAAATTACAACATATTCTCGGGAAGCTAACGTATTTTATTGCGTGAAATTAAGAGCAACTATTGTAGTCATTTTCATGCGAACGATGTGGTTTTTGTATTCTTTAAGTTTTAGTATTTTATTCCATTTGAAAACAGTAGAAAATCTGAACAGATTATCTTAATTTATCATTTTGATTTTCTACTTTCAGTTGTAAAAATATATTTTAGAAGAAAAAGCTGGTTATTGTAGTCCGGTTGTCAGCAATAGACAAATGAGAAGAAAAAATATGTAAAAGTTATATTACATATTCTTTTTAAAAACAATCAAAAATGTTTCTTTGGAAATAATCAAAATTCCATGACATACGTCCTATGTCTGGCATCACCAACATTCAAGATTAATAAAATAAATATCGCGTTTGCTAACTAGCGGTAGCTGGATGTCTGCAATACGGTTAAAGGAAAACATTACGCAAAATGTTTGACTCAGCTTTATGTCAAGCTTGAAATCCTATGCTCAGGAGAGGCAAACCCTCTCAAGCATTAATTTGTTTCAGTAAACACAGACAATATTTGAAATACAAACATATTCACAATTTAGCGCTCTGTAAACTACATACTATGAACATTTGGCCCCAATTTATTTGATAAAAATAACAAGCAAATCTTACTTTTTTACAGAAACCCCATTCGAATTGCGCACCCCTGAGTCTGTGATGGGACGAAGAACTTTGTTTTGAATTGTGGACGTCGTCGTCGTAGTGTTTTGTGTTTAGGTCGCTATTTTCTCTGACCTACTCGGGTGCCTGGGAAAAGTCTTTCCCTTCTTCCCGTTAGCCAAGGGCACCAGTGTCGTGCGTGTGCGTGGCCCATCGTGCCCCAGTGTCCGCGATAAAAACCACTCATAGTTCGGCAGTGAAAAGAATGTCATTCTTTGGTTCACGCGACCATGAAGGCTACGTTGGCAGGGACGAACATATGGTACGAATCGCAGCAGCCCATTTTCCTCTCTCTGCCTTATCTGATCGTTTCTATTGCCTTCCCTTGTGTGCTTAGCGAAAGCTGGAGTCGGCCAACTCGGAAGATGATACCGATCTGGTCGAGCTGGCGCTCGGTGGTCTACACATCGCGGAAGGCGTCCGGCCCACGGCGGGCGGTCCCTTTTCCGCCCTCACGCCCTCCATGTGGCCCCAGGACATCCTAACGAAGCTAGGCCAGCCGGATCCGGACGAGCCGCCCAACCACCAGCCCGACTATCGCTTCGACGAGTTCGGGTTCCGCGTCGAGGAGGAGGATGGGCCAGAGCAGAGCTCGAACAAGCTGCTCAGCATCCCGTTCATCGAGGATCCGGCCCAGCGGCTGCAATGGATCGCGCATCTGGAGTTTTCGCACAACAAAGAGGCGACCGAGCTGACGTGGGAAAGCGTCGACGTGGTGTTGCCGCGCACGGAGAAGCTCCGCACGATGGTACGCGCCGGCATTCCGCACTCGCTGCGACCCCAGATGTGGATGCGCCTGTCCGGCGCCCTGCAGAAGAAGCTCAAATCTGAGACGAGCTACCCGGAGATCGTGAAGGCCTCGTCAAACGATCAGCTCATGACGTCGAAGCAGATCGAGAAAGATCTGCTGCGCATCATGCCCA
This sequence comes from Anopheles dirus, assembly GCA_000349145.1. Taxonomy (NCBI): domain Eukaryota; kingdom Metazoa; phylum Arthropoda; class Insecta; order Diptera; family Culicidae; genus Anopheles; species Anopheles dirus. The sequence continues at coordinate 12,248,971 of KB672868.1, read as the reverse complement.
CGAACGCTTGCTTCAGCTCGCTTACCGGGACCGGAGTGCCACGGTTGCGGCGCATTTTGCGCGGCATCGCCTGGCTCTATCCGGACATTGGCTACTGCCAGGGGACGGGCGTGATTGCGGCCTCGCTACTGCTGCTGCTCGAGGAAGAGGACGCCTTCTGGATGATGGCCACGATCGTGGAGGATCTGCTGCCGGCGTCCTACTACTCGTCCACGCTGCTCGGCATCCAGGCCGATCAGCGCGTCATGCAGACGCTGATCGGCAATTACCTCACGGCGGTGGACGAAACGCTCAAAAGTCACGACATCGAGCTGTCGCTCATCACGCTCCACTGGTTTCTGACGCTGTTCGCGAGCGTCGTCCACATGAAGATACTGCTGCGCATCTGGGACTGGTTCTTCTACGACGGTTCGATCGTGCTATTCCAGCTTACGCTTGCCCTGCTAAAGATCAAGGAGCCAAACGTGAAAAACCTCGAAAATTCGGCCCAAATCTTCAACTCGCTCTCGGATCTGCCGGGCGATATCGACGACGTGGAGCATCTGTTTGCCGTGTCGCTCGAAGTCGGCGGCTCGCTGTCACCGATGGTCATCGAGACGCATCGGCGCCGCCATCTCGCCTATCTGATGGCCGATCAGGGCGGGCTGGTGGGCAACCCGGAAGCGGCCTCGAACCTGCCCAAACAGCAGCTTGCCCGTCGCCAGATGAAAAAGTCCAAATCCATGCTGCAGACGATACTGTTCGGGGGTGGCGCGGACGGAGACGACGAGCTGAAGTGTAAAAACATCCGCACGACCGAGCAGCTGGTGGATCTGCGTGAAGCGATCCTCAAGGTGGCGCGCCACTTTCTCGCCATCGAACCGAAGCTGGCGGCGCACATTAAGCTCGTGGCGGACTACGGCATGGATAGCCACGCGCGGGACCACGAGAACTACATCAACGTGTCGCGGACGCGCAGCCGCCGGGCGAAGGCCCTGCACGACTTCGAGCGGCACGACGACGACGAGCTGGGCTTCCGGAAGAACGATATCATCACGATCGTGAGCCAGAAGGACGAACACTGCTGGGTGGGCGAGCTGAACGGGCTGCGCGGTTGGTTTCCGGCCAAGTTCGTGGAGCTGCTGGACGAGCGGAGCAAGCAGTACAGCTGCGCCGGGGACGACGCGATCTCGGAGACGGTTACGGATCTCGTCCGGGGTACGCTGGCACCGACAATCAAGCAGGTGCTGGAGCACGGCATGAAACGGCCGTCCTTCCTCGGTGGACCCTGCCATCCGTGGCTGTTCATCGAGGAGGCGGCCACGCGCGAGGTGGAGAAGGATTTCGAGTCGGTGTACTCGCGGCTGGTGCTGTGCAAGACGTATCGGTTGGACGAGGACGGTAAGGTGCTGACACCGGAGGAGCTGCTGTACCGTTGCGTGCAGTCCGTTAACCAAAGCCATGATGCAGCCCACGCCCAGATGGACGTGAAGCTGCGTTCGCTCATCTGTCTCGGGCTGAACGAGCAGGTGCTGCATCTGTGGCTGGAGGCACTCTGCAGCTGCACCGAGATCGTGCAGAAGTGGTACCAACCGTGGAGCTTCGTCTACTCGCCCGGTTGGGTGCAGATCAAGTGCGAGCTGCGGCTGCTCGCCCAGTTCGCTTTCAATCTGAACCCCAACTGGGAGCTGCCGGCCAAGCGCGAGGCCGTCCAGAGCCAACCGCTGAAGGATGGCGTCCGAGATATGCTCGTCAAGCATCATCTCTTCTCGTGGGATCTCTAATCTGCCGTGGGATGTGAGCTTTATTCGTTCTCGCACGAGATTTAACGTTGTTTTAATTTTGTTTTTCGTTTCTAAGTAGTCACGTGTTTTAACTAGTACTAGCAGCCAACTCCCGCAGCTACGTTGGTCACATTCTCTCAAGTCTGTTTTACTAGTTTAAGATTTTTATCATTGCTCCTCAGATTTTTCTTTATTTTAACGTTGTTACAACAAGATGATTCCGTTTTTCTTTGTGTTTTTTTAGGTCAAACCACATTCCCTTGCTGTTCCCGCCCCAGTTCCTATTTCTGTCGTGTGCAATAACAGTATTAGTATTTAGTTTGTACTGCCGTGGAAAGGCCGACCACTCAGTTGGTCGCCTTCTTTGAGAGATTTTCTATTTTATATTTGCAAAACAAATTTTAACTAACGCTCCATCGCCTCATCATGTCCTTTACCTCGATGGTGTACATGTATTGCTTTGTAATTCGTCCTTCAGCAACTTTGCGCCTCAACCGCGATATACTTGAAAGGCCGCTTGTTACCGACCAGAGGATTCATTTCATTGACTTATGTTTTGCGCTCCCGGAGATAAAGACGAATCGAAACAAACAAAAAAGTATGATTGGATCTTCTCTTAGATAGACGATGCTATATGTGTTTTGGTGTGTGCGTGTGTTTGATTGTATATGATGAGGATAATAACGTTTATGGAGAAGATAAAAAATATTAACAAACTACAGAGTTCAAATTTATGCGCTTCTCTGCCTTCTAACCAAAAAAATAAGCGAAGGGAAAGCTAATGAATCAAATATACATGAGATTGTACACACGATAAAAAATATTGCCTCTGCATATATACACTAGCAAAATGAATAAAATATGTTCCCAATATTCTAGTTCGTGCTTTTCCTGTTGTTCTCCGGCGTAACTATCCGAAAAAAAGTGATACGATTCTTTACGTACGCGGATATAATTTCATCCGTACTGGGTTTATGTTTTCGATTCTCTTAAGTGTATAGAATTACAAGCTTTGAAAACTATACCGTCATTTTTGTGTTGTTTTTTATTTCCTGGATATTTGCTAAACATTTCGATTTGAAAAATAACGTTCCCAGTGTGTCACCCCTACAAGCCAACCAAAACAAAGCAAGCAGAGCTGCCGAGCGCTTCAATACATGTCAAACGCAGTGGAAGCAGACGGTTTGTTTTTGTTTTGCGTATTGTTCAGTTTCTTTTTGGGAAGCGCGCTTTTAGTAGATTCGGTCGAAAAATAACGAAAACAATGTTACTTTTAGTTGCTTTTCAACTTAACGTAGTGTACGTTGCGGAGAAACGTGTATAGACACGTGTAAAGTCAGACCAAATCGGACGAAGCGCTTCAGAAGCGATAGCTGACGCGTTTACAGTGACCTATAAAAAAAAGTCAAACCCGGCGGGTGACGGGAGAATATCACAGAATAATTATTTCGCTGTATTCTGTCACAATCCGACGAGCTGCAATGGACCCCGAGCCTACAGATTTGGATGAGATGGTGGAATACTTGCTTCGAAAACCCAAGCATAGAGTCCCCGTAAGTATTGGATGGATTTTTACCACGATTTTTTCGGTTGTCATATTTCGAGTGAAAGGTTATTAATCGGCTTACATTTTGCAGACGTTGCGCTTGGAACGTAAAACCATACTTCAATTTATAAAACTAATAGAGGACCATCCCTGTCTGTGGAATAGAAGGGATATAAATTATCCAGATTCGGAACGGATGGTGAAAGCTTGGAAAAAAATAGCTTCAACGTTGGGGTATCCAGTACTGGATTTGAAATCAAAATGGGCCTCGATACAAAGCACACACCGGGGCTATATTTCTAGGCAATCCAAGCAGGGTGAAACTAGTGGTAGTTATCGTATCTGAGTTATTTTCCTCCTTTAATGATCACAGTTAATGATTCTGACTTAACCTTTATTTCAGGAGCAACACAATCAGTGAACTGGTTTGCTTATAAAGCTATGAACTTCATGAGGCAAGGGAAAGAGTATGCCCCAAGAATTACGATAGAGGTAAATATTTTTGGAAGAAATTTTTCTTTTTCACAAATTGTGGAGGAGGAAATATGTAGTTATATTTAATTTTTAACATTTATGCTTTATGCATATTTTTAGACAGCATTCGATGACTCCCAAACCACCGAGACGGACATTCATTCCGATGAAGGTGCTGCAGCAAAAATACCTGAACCACCAGTTACGAATCGCATTCCTCAGCCCACATCTTCTTCATCTGTTCAGGCAAAGAAACCAGTTGCACCACAAAATCCAACTCCTAGCAAAACTTCCGCTTTATCACCACCGAAACTGACCGGTGGGAAAGTTATACGGAAGCCTATTGCGATAAAAAGAATACCCAAATCACCCATTAGCTCGCAATCTTTAGTTCAGAACAAACATACACTAAGATCTTCATCAGCAGTTATGACTAGTAGCAAAACTCAGGAAACGTTATGCACGCCCAAGACTCTTGTGCCAGGTTGCGATCCCACCGCGTCAGATTTCGTAGAGGCAAGCACAAATGACAAAACATGCGACAAAGTTGAACAAAGAATGCTAGATATCATGAGTCAGCTGGTTGTGATAGCTTCTAATGCACAACATAGTCCACATCATAAAAAGCAGATGATGGTGTTTGCAGAGAGAATGGAAACGCTTGACGAAGCAGCACGCCACAGACTATTACGAAAAATGAACGCCGCTCTGGAGGAGGAGGAACGCAAGCTGTACAAACTATAATAAATATTTATCTTACAGCCTAATAACAAAAACTTTATTTAAATTAGGTTAAGCTATTAATCAGTCGTTATTCAAATTCATCTTTTTCTTGACATATTTTTATCTATCGAATATTTTTTCAATAAATTTAAACACTATAAAATGTCCACTATGAACTCATAGTGTTCATTCAACAATACAGTAACTCCCCGAGATACGCTGTTAATGCGTTCCGACGGCATCAGCGTATCTCGAATTTCAGCGTCGTAATTTTGTTGTGTTCCAACATCTCTTCGTGTTGCATTTGACAGTTATTCCTTGACGAACTGAAACCGATATAATAAACCAGTTGTTCTGTCACATTTGAAAATCCGCGTATCTCCGAATCCGCGTATCTCGAGTATAGCGTATCTCGGGGAGTCACTGTACTGGCAACAGGGTCCTTTTTGACAGTGAATCTATATTTAAAAAACTGGCAACACTGCCTGCGAGGCGGCGTTTTTTCTGAAGCCGCTTGTCAAGCCGAAGCGGTTTGCTTCAAAACAAACATTATAGAATAGAAAACGCAGTTTCCCCTGTTTCCGCCGTATTGTTTGGTCCAAAATCTAGAAAAATATGTTCTACCATGTAAGTAAACGGAAGTAACAGCGTTGCGCGTTCAGCTCAAGATTTCCAACCGCCTTGGTCCATCCGTTCCACAGATATCCCTCGAGCATGAGATCCTGCTGCATCCGCGGTACTTTGGGCCGCAGCTAATTGAAACGGTCAAACAGAAGCTGTACACGGAGGTGGAGGGCACCTGCACCGGCAAGTACGGGTTCGTGATTGCGGTGACGACGATCGACGACATCGGGTCCGGCACGATACAGCCGGGCCAGGGGTTCGTCGTGTACCCGGTCAAGTACAAGGCGATCGTGTTCCGGCCGTTCAAGGGTGAGGTGCTGGACGCGACTGTCAAGCAGGTAAACAAGGTGGGCATGTTTGCCGAGATCGGTCCGCTGTCCTGCTTCATCTCGCACCACTCGATCCCGGCGGATATGCAGTTCTGCCCGAACGGGGCACCACCGTGCTATCGGGCAATGAATGGGGAGAGTGTGATAGCGGCGGAGGATAAGATCCGGTTAAAGATCGTCGGTACGCGCGTCGACGCAACGGGAATTGTAAGTGTTGGTTGCTCAGTGCATCCTTTCTAGAGGAACTGCATAAAAGATGCATTTTCTTTGATATAATTCACAGTTCGCGATTGGAACATTGATGGACGATTATCTCGGACTGGTGGGAAGTTAATCTGGCGAACATTGAACATTCACCAATATTGGACGGCATCGGGAAGAGTATTCTTTAAGATACATTTGTATGTAATGTTAAGATTCCAATATAAGTAGTACAATGGACTACGGAGCTACGAAGTTTTATATCAGCTAGGTTGCTATGATCATTTCTGAGAAATCATGTTAACCAAACACATAACAATGATGACAACGATTGTGCCGCGTAAACGTTCGAGGATATAAAACATTGTTGAAACGATTGCGTAAAACATAAACAACACAAGAGCCCAGCATGGGTTTTGTGTATATTGTGTCTTTTGGCGTAACGACACAGATCGTTACGCTTATAATTTCACAGCTGACAATGCATTCCACTGCAGTTGGACATTCACTAGAAAACAAAGCAGACCACCCCGGTTTTGGTACATCGTTCAATTTCTTTCACCTACTTTCTCTACTCAAATGGAAAACCTCCAATTTAGCCGCTTTAAGTGTAATATTTCTTATTATTACCTCTCAAAACAGATCCCATCTTCCGACGAAAAGGAGGATAATAGATCCGCCCCAACCGACAAACATATGCGGAGCTCCCTCTCCGCGACCGACAGAGACAAAACCGAGGCGTACAGCAAATACACCGTGCTTATTCCATCTCCTGGGCGCGCAGTCTGCCGTTCGGGTTCGTGACGGCAATGGCCAGCTGCTTTGCGCGCTCGACGATCGCCTTGCGCTTCTTGGACGACACGGCGTGCGCGATCTCGGCGCAGTAGACGCGGTTCTGCATCATCAGCACCTCCAGCTCGCGGACGTTGTGGACCAGGAACTTCTTGAATCCGTTCGGCAGCATATGACGTGTGCGCTTGTTCGAGCCGTAACCGATGTTCGGCATCAGGTACTGTCCCTTGAAGCGACGACGCACCCGATTGTCAATACCTTTCGGCTTGCGCCAGTTGGGCTGTTGAGGGAGAAGAGAAGGAGAAGGATATGGTTAATTTGAATACGACAACAAGCGATGTGTACTGCAAACGCCTGACGGTTCATATACTTACGGCGAGCTTCACATAGCGATCCGATTGGTGGCGGATGAACTTCTTCGTCCGCTTCTTGACGATCTTCGGCTTATACGCTGGTCGCACGGCCATTTTTGCTTCTGTCGGGAAGGAACATCAACACAGACGGGAAATTGAGGTTAGAATTCGTTTCGTACACAATCCCGATCACATCCCGGATGATTGTTCCCGTCGTTGGTTTTCCACATTGCTGTCGTTTTGAGTTGCATGGGCTGCGAATCGAAGCTGGACAGCGCCAGTGAATCCGACACGCTTGCCAACCGTTCCGAGCTGCAGACACCAAAACGACGAGCGCACCGTGCCACAATCCCCCTTCCTTTTGGGCAACCCGGTGGAGGAGTAAACATCGCTTTTTCATATCGAAAATACGACCCGCACCGACACCACACGCAACCGCCGGGGATGGTTTCGCATTCCACCCACTTAGCGCAACATTCGGCACGATGGAAAACCAACAGGGGAACCAGATTTAGTGGGAAAATTCCTTACATTTTATCGGAGCACAACACGCGGCAGATCGTTCAATCTGGAAGAACAATCAAAAAGGAAGGCTTTTGACGTTTCGACCGAAGCTGTCATGCGGCAATGTTGGCAGTACTGCTCCGACGGCACCGCGAAGCTGTCAAACTGTGTTGACAGTGGAACACCGTTGGAACGCTGGAAATGGAACGCGATTCAAAGCGGCCGTTTCGGCGGTTGAGTATACAAAAATAAAGTAATCCGTCACGAATGTTTGCGAATGTCGGGTATTAGTCTCATGAGTTCTAGCGGAAGAATATCATAAGCAACTAAATCACTGAACGGAGGTCCTTCAGCCAGTTAGGTTCTAGTGTTCACGTTTCTCTTCATTGCAGCAAAAGATGCAGAGCAGCGACTGTATAAAGCTGGCAATCGTAATAGCCATCAACACTTAGAACACCAACATTAAATGGTTTAAGGAGCAGAATACATTGTTAAGCAACTGAGGAGCAGTGTCTGAATAGTACCGACTATACTCCAGAAACTGAATACGTACTTTTTGTCAGGCACTATAACCGTTTCAAGATTCTAACCAGCACGAACCCGCTCAAGCGTTTTCTTCAGCCAATCCTTAACCCTGGCCGTTTTGACGGAGGAATCAACGCCATCTATCCCTCTCAGTATGGCTAGAACCCAATCACAGTCCATGAAAATTCAGTGTCGGTATGGTATGATATGGTACGGTGTGCAAGCGAAGAATTTTTGTGCCACTGAGAGTTATTTCTGAAAATACTTTTGTTTTTACAGTACAACATATAATTATGAATGGGGAATTGTCAATAGATTAGTAGCAGAAGCAAATTTGGAATAAATTATCGAAACAATCCAACACATGGTCGAGTCAATTTTAAATAAGCAATTATATTTCTTTGTTCCACTAAGCATTTACTTCCCTAGTGCACTAATTGTATAGCTTACAAATATACACACATGCACGTATATAACTCTCTCTCTCTCTCTCTCTCTCTCTCTCTCTCTCTCTCTCTCTTTCCCTCTCCCTTTCCCCCACTCTTGGGGACGCACCATTTTCTTTCTCATCGTTCATCAACTACCAATTCTTTATTCTATCGCCTCGTTTTCGACAAGTTTATTATCTTCGGTTACCTTTATCTCGTGATGGTGGAAATTCCCGCTACACTACAATAAGGCTAGGTAAATCTGAACTGCGAGTGGTGCGCTGCGCAGGGGGAGTGTTGGCAATTGCTGTGTGGTAAGAGGATCCATTTGCATCACGGACCGTTGACGAGTGATTGTTTCGTAGAATGGAACTAAAAACTAGACGTTTGCATGTTTGCGCACCACGCGTTCATTATGTACATGTGTAGTTGTGTATACATATTTTCTAGACCGAATCGAATCGGAAATCGAAAGGAAAGATGCAATAAAGAGCTATCTAATCGCTAACTAACATACAGTATGCCCGCGACAGGCCCGTTGGGGCGCGTCGTTAATTAAGAGGGTTAAGAACTAAAAACGAATGACACAATGCCAGAGTTAAGTGATAAGGAGCGGTGGTCTCGACCTTGTTCGTTCGCTGCTGCTGCTGACTTCCATCCTTTCCCATTGAAACATCTAATCAACCATCCGGACTCCTTTCATCTCTCAGAGCGAAATTATTGCGTTATTGGAAGAACAAAGTTGACGCTAAATTTAAAAAAAGATTTGATTTTGTATTTCACTTCCAGCTGCCGGCATTTGGATAGATTTCGGCTATCGGTGATGCATGCAAACTCCTTCGAAGTAACACCACCTTGTCCTGTTTGTCCGCTTCTACCTGTTCCCACACAGCGGTGGTTTCCATTGCTTTTAATTAAAGCAACATAAATAGTTCGCTCTCGGCGCACAAAAAAACACACCAGACGCATAAAAATACTGATACTTTCGATTTGATTTCATTTGCTCCTGCTGCACAGACGGCTGCAACTAACGGGTCCTTCCTTTTGTTATTTGCTGAATATTTTCTACTATGCACCTTGCTTACGCTTATGTCAAAAAAAAATTAAAATTTGTAAAAATAAAACACCAAAACCGTTCGAGAAACAACATTGCGTACAAAAAAACGGATTCTGCTTCGCGTCTTATTACACATAAGTGATTGCTTTTGTTTTGTTTTTGTTTTGTTCGTTCTTTTTAAGAAAGCATGTGAGGGATCACCCACATTCGCATGGGATCCCAACAGTCGACCGTATAGAAGGCACTTTTGGCAATAACGCATAGCGATCGCGTTCCTGAACAGAGGATAAAATAATGTTCCTGTCACTAATTGCTAACGGAAGCCATCCTCCATTGCCGTCGTCTCCTCGTCTCAATCGGGCGAAAGGGAGAGTACGCAATCGTGCGTGATTTTGTCGCAGAGCCTTTCCCCCGCTGCATTCCTGCTGCTAGTGAACGTTGCGCTTACTCCGATGGCTTCACCGTGCCCATCACCTTACCCTCGAACAGTGGCAAGGGTTCACTGTCGCTGTTCACCTCCTCCTGTATGACAGGATTGTCCAGGTCCTCGCAGCGCGTTTTGAAGAAGAACCTGTGTGCGGCAATAGAAGCCCCATGCGGGAATGATGTTACTGTGCTTGACTGAATTCGTGAGGTCGTAGGGCGACTTACCGATAGTTTCCCTTCTTCGGCAGGTAGTCCTTGAATTGCTTCAGCGTTGGCGGTTGCGTGCCGGGTATCTTTATCCGGTACGGTACCTCCTCGTCGCAGAACGAGTACACGACGATGGTGAACTCGTTCGGGGCCTGGTGCGGTTTGGCAGGTATTGGCGGTGGTGGCATGGCCGGTGGCAGGCTGGTTCCGAAGCCGCTCGACGCCATCGGAACGGGCGGTAGTGGCATGCTCTGTATTGCACTACTGGATGGCAGTGGGTATTGATAGCGCTTCGATCTGTAAGGATATGGTAAGTGTAAGATATTGCTTAATTTACTTCGGTAACAGTGAGAGGTTTTCGATAAAAACTTTTATCACAAAACCTCTAACTATACTATACAGAAAAGAGCGGATAGAAACAACATACCGCCGCGTTTCATCCTCCAACCGACGGCTCGATTCCTGCAGCAGCGTGGCCGTGTGCATGTCCGCGTGCATATTGCGCGACAGTGGCCTCGAACTGCTGCCGAGACTGAGCTCCGCCCGGCTGCCGCCGCTGCTGCTGCTACCGTGCTTGGTAAGCGTGTCCGTCGAGAACAGGCTGATCCCACTGTCCGTGTTGACCGAGGGCCATTTGTTGTTGAGCTTGCGCGAACCGGAACCGGACATCTGCATCGGTGGTCCCATCATCGGCTGCTGCATCGGTGGCCCCATCAGCGGATGCCCTTCCGGCATCGACTTCGAGTGGCGCATCGACGATTGACCGGCTGTGGGGGGAAAGAAAAAAGAAGTGCATCAATATTACAACGGGTATGTTGCACTGTCTCCACGACTGCGACATACCTGCGAAACCGGCCAGTTGCTCATGGCGTCGGGACCGTGCTCCGATGACGTTCGGTGGACAGGGTGACATTGTGCCCGGCGATCGACTCGGCGTGAGGTCCGACCACACCCGCGACACGTGCTGGTCCAGGATATCCTGATCGTTGTCGTCGTCCACCAGCAGCTTCTGCCGGATGGCGTCCGCAAGCACCTTGTTCTGCGAGCGATCGGAAAGCTCGGCCTGAAGGAAAATTGGGTCGGGTTAGGAACCACTTGCGGTTTTTACGTCCTCCCATTGCTGTCTTATTTACCTCCTGCATCTTTTTACACAACACCTCGTCCTTTTCCTGTTCGCGGGCCACACACTCCAGCTTGTTGATCAGAATTTTGGCAAACTCCAACGGCTGTGGTTGCTTCTGCGTGTGCCGATGTGTGCGGGGAATAATCTGCAGGCGTAAACAACAGGTTAGTCGGTTTGTTGAAGGAGCTTTAAGGAACCTGTTTTCAATGTGCGGCGGTAACCTACCGAAAACGTGTCGACTTCTTCGTTCGTTAAGGCATTTTCACGCATCATTCTTCGCTCCATCGACGAATGGTGATGGTGGTGATGTTTACGCTGCGAGTGGGGCCGTCCATCGCTGTGGAGGATAGCATGCAACGTGATTGCCAATGAGAAAGATCCGCAGAAGAAGTTTATTAATCGATTTTAGTCTGTTCAGTACTGTACAAGAGGATAGTGGTTTTTAGCAGGATAGTTAATTAAGCAGCGAAAAATCTCTTTTCCGTTAGAGAATATATAGAGACAAACGGGTCTCAGCCTTCCCACCAGCCACCACATACAAAAAAAAACTAAACACAAAAAATAACACAAATATTATTATAAAAACATAAACAAAGTATACACTAAGTTAATACTCCAAACTTAAGCAACTAAAACAAATAATAAGAAAACGAAACTTACGTGGATATACTCGAAAGAGACATCGTGTCGGAATCGGTACGACCGGAGCTCAGACTGGCCAGTTCTGAGTCGCGTCGCGATACCGGATTATAGGATGCATAGGCGGTGTACACGGAGTATCCGCGTGGTCTGCATGCGTGAGGTTTTTGTAGTATTGTTTTTTTTTTAATATACACATGAATATTATGGAACAGGAACGAGGATTTGATGAAGATGAATTTAGCAAGATGTGATGATCGAAAATCAATCGAAAACAAATTTACCGACGGCATCACAAAAAGAGCATTACGATTAATCGCCATCATCAGGCACCAACAAAAACGGCAAAAAAATCAGGACATTTTATTTGAGATGATGCAAAACCGGTACACAATGGCGTGTGCGAGAAAGGGAAAGCGACGAGCGGCGATTTAAAACATGGACGATTCACATTAAAAAATGGGAGGACCCGATCCGTCACGTCGGGAGAAGGAAAGAGTGCACACACGACACGCAACCGTCGTCAACCGTGCCGGCATCGCGCAGCAAGGATACCCACGGCAGGCGGGAGAAGCAACAGGATATGAAGCATCATTTTTGTGTACGGATCCGAGAGGGGTTGGTGTGGTACATGCGCACAAGCGAGTTTGAAATGCCGGCAACAAGCAGCACACATACACATATACACAATCGCATACAGCACACACAGGAGACACGCGAGAGAATGTAAAAGGATTAAGATGCGATGTGGTGGGATGAGAATTTTGCATAGATAGCAATTCGATAGCAGCCGAATGTGCGTTGTGGTGTTGTTGTCCACGGACGGATGTTGGACGTTGGTTGCACCAGAGATGGGATGTGGGTGGGAGATGTAGTAGTAGTAGTGGTAGTGATATTCGTGATAAACACAGAAACCGTCAAGCAATGGAACGAAAAGAAAGGAAGAGAAAAGAAAGAGAGAAACAAATTAAAACAAACAATAAACAAATAAAGTAAATACACAGTTTACAGCAGCAATATTAAAACTGTGGTGGCAGTCGATTACTAACTAATTAGCACACAAAGACACACACACGCACACACGGTGTGCAAACATATCTCGTTGCGGCGCTGATAAGGATGCGCACGCTCGTGAAACGGAAGCGGCAGCCATCATATTGACAATCCGTCGCCCGAGAGGCACGGAAGAGTTAACTTTCGGGTATGATTTAATCAAACTGCACACCGCGTGAAGATGAGTCAGAGAGAGAGAGAGAGAGAGAGAGTAATAGCGCGAGAGAGGGTTGCTGCAGGAAGTGATTGATTAGATTGCCTCGTTAATGGCTAATAATTCGGTCGCGGCATAGCAACGCAGCAACGGGCATTGCAGCTCTTCTCACCGTGTGCCTCGAACAAGCTTCGATTCGAGGTTAGTACAAGAGGTTCGATTAACAACAAAGAGCAACTGCTATTTTCGGTTTAGATGGAAGTGCGCCTTACCCGGGTGGTCGCATCTCTAGCCGGCGCTTCTGCGTTGCCATCAGTGCGTCCTTTGTCAGTGTCATCGGGACCTTAGACGTGGAGGCGGAGGAGGAGGATGGCACTGCAGGTGGCACAAGCGGGCCGGCCACCATCGCCATATGACTGTCCAGCCCCGGCCCGGTGGCACCGTACAGCTGCTCGATCGAGTCGGCATTCGCAAGCTCCGCGTCCTCGTGCACCGTCGGCAGGGCGGACGAGGTGTGCAGGAAGAGTTCCGAGGTGGAGCTGCTGCTGGTAAGCGAACAGGACGCCCCTGCCGCACCCCCGCTACCGGCTCCCCCCGCCGCATGCGCTGCTGCTGACCCACCGCTACTAGTGGAAGGACCGGCACCACTAGCTCCCGCTAACACCAAACTGCAATTGCTTCCACTTCCGATGACGCTGCTGCTGCTGCTCGAACTCTGCATGTTCTGCACGTACTGCAGATACAGGTCCGACTGCAGGAAGTGCGGGTAGGTCGTCTCCGCGATGATGTTCGCCACGTCCGCCTGCATCTGGTCGAAGATGTCCGGCGTCAGCTCGAGCTCGTTCTTCAGGCCCGCCTTGATGAAGTTGCGCAGTGACTCGTTCACGTACAGCTCCGAGCCCGGCTGCGCCTTCTTCAGGAACCGCCGGTAGATGGCGCCGATCAGCTGCGTCACCTTGTCCGGGTCGGTCTGCTGCTTGAGGCCCTCGCACGCGAAGTAAAACTTGAGCCGCACCGACGGCTCCTCGCCCTCCAGCTCGACGTACCGCTTGAACAGCTCGGCCCCGTCGCCATCCTCCAGCAGGTACGCAAGCTTCTGCGCCCACCGGACGTACGACGGGGGCGACGAACCGTCGCGGTTCCCGCGCTCCGTATGTGACGGCTCCGTCATCTGCAACGGACGAAGGAAGACGATGCGGTTACCACGCTATGCACCCACTACTACGCGCTATCAAGAAGCCGGTGGGCTGGGCTTACCTTGCGCCGGCTTTCCTCTCCGGGAACGGGTGGCCTTGGTCCACTGCTGTGAAAGTCATCAAGCTTCTGGTGGAAATACTGCTGATTCATCGATAACGCTCGGAAGATTGCCTATCAAACACCTGATCTTAGCGACGGTGGCTTGGGGAAAGTGGGGAAATCCTAATCGGGACCTGATCGTTTGCGCGGTGCGATCCTCCTTCGACCGTTTTGTATTGGGTGCACACAGCTCTTTTATGTTTCTTCCAAAGAATGCTTCTTGTACAACACCGTACGCTAGATATTAGGGACAGTTCTTGATTGCAGTCTCAGCTTTCAGTCCTTCGAAGGCAGTCGCGTTGATTGGCCCTTTTGTTCGTTGGCAACCGTAGTTTAACATTCGTTGGCAATACCTGGAAGAAGGTTGTAATGCAAAGCAAAGATTAATATCGGTAGGAGAGAATATACATTATATTGGAAATTCTTAACCTAATAACAAATCACAAGGTAAAATGGAGATCCTTTTGCATTGTTTGGCGAGACACTCAACATGATTAAATTTGATTCAATCTTTTAATAATACATTTGGCTTGGTCGAGGAAACATTTGAAATGTAACACTCATTGGAGGTAGTAACGATGTGTTTTGTCCATTGAAATGATTCAAAACTAAAACCATTTGATATCCGCAGGTCTCAATTAACTCTCTCAGATTTCATAACCAATAAAGTTAGCAAGTTGAGGAATATATCAACTCTTCGAATCAGTAGAAAGGTCAATTCTATAAACAAATAATTTACTAAATACGTAATACTAACAACATTTCTTTAAATATAGTTTTTCATATTACCGCGGCTCTTGTAGAATTAAATAGAAAAGAATATCTAAAAATCGTTATCCCAGTACGCGCTGTACGCACATTCAGTTACAATTGAAGTACACGACTTGCCCAATACGGTCTGTACGTAAACTCGGCGGGGTTTTATTTCCGCGCAGCCTGGAATCCTATTAAAACGTCAATCATTTTCCAGTTCTGAAATTTTGGAATATTCCACGCCTGACTGCAAGTTCCCGGACCGTGCTAGGCGGAAGGGTCGCTATGCGCGGCAAGCGGAATTATAAGCTGCCACCGGAGCGAAGAGAGTTTCGTCCTTGTTTTGAAACAGGAACACAATACAAGCCGGGCGGCTGCAGGGCTGGTCCTTTTCTTGAGAATGCTTCTCGCCTGTGTCCTGTTCTATTTCGGGGTTTCGGGATATGGTTTGTTGGGCGAGTGAAGCGCTTGTGTGATTTGATAAACTTCTACCCGTTTGCAGACACCGATAGAAACGCAGGCATTGTTTTTTGGAAGATAAAACGGAGGAACGTTATTTCAATCCATTACCAATTAATCATTATTTAGCTTTAACTCTTAGAATCTCCACCGCTAATATAAAGCAATACAATAGTAAAATGATGTCTGTGAAGAACGTCGTACCGTCATTGATTAAAAAATGAAATCAAACACAGCAAACATCATGGAGGCACAACAGCACACCAACAATCAGTCCAGGACGAAACGCTAGTACAACCTACCTAGGGTGGTAGAGTACATTGAGTATATTGAAAAGGGATTAAAAAAGCAACGTAAACACAGCAGCAGTAATGGAAAAAGGGAACCATCAAGCGTTCAACAGCAGCACCCCAGGCCACCCGGCGGCACACGACGCAACGTTTCGAACCCTTCGTGCGTCTTTTGTGCGAATTTGGTGCACCCTCCACCGTCGCCGTTCCACTTCAGTTTAAAGCAGCCGAGCGCGCGCCGCGACGACGACAAACAATGCGACCTTTGGGCAAACGCGACCGGCAAGCAATTGGTTGGACGGTAAGGACGAATCACGCCCAGCCAGAGAACGGGGCTCTTAAAATGGCCGCCAGGATTGTGCCACCGTCTGCCACGTCTCGGGCATGATGGCGGATCAAGGACACGAGCGGTCCAAAGCATCCTTCAAACACGCGAAGGGCGCGTTGAGAGGGGGACGCGGCTCCCCTCTGCGTCATCATCAGGTGGGAGTTGAATTGTGAATAATTATCATTGCGAAATGGCGCGACTCTCCAACCAGTTGCATTAGGACACGGGCGGAAGGAATGCAATTACATGAAGCAGGAAGCTGCGACTCGTCAAAGATGGTTTTAACGGGTTTGCTGCAATGAGCAAAGTGCTTTCCAACGTCGAATTTGCATGTTTGACGACGTTCGTGTAGTAAGGGACTATGTTAGTACTGACAGATCCTTCTAAAAGGTTCTTCCAAACTATAGCTTTGCTTTTTCTTTCCACAAGTTCTGTAAAAATTGACGAATTCGTCTCTTATTGCTTAGCCAAACTTTAAGACAACATCTATAAGTAAAACTAGTCGATAGCTCGCTACGAGTTTTATACAATTACGACAAGCATGGAATTATTGAAAAGTGCAGAATACAAATTCGGGGAAGTGTACATTGAAATTTAATCATTTGAATATAACTATTCTCATTTTTGAATGATTTTCCAGTTTTGATTGTGGCCAAAGCAATGTATTGCAAGAAATGAATATGATATTTGATATTATATACTATTTTTATTGGGGTTCTTGGAGCTATGAATAAAATAAAATGATGGACAATAGACTAGAACACAAATCCAAAGAGAATATTGAATTTTAAGATAAAGATTACCATTTTTACAGTCAGACATGTCATTTTGATCGAATAAACATATGGTGCTTTATGTTTATTTCATCACCTGAACGGGTTCCACTCAATCACATTAGAAGTTAAACAATATATCAGGAAGTGAGGAAGTGGAATTAATAATCAGTTTAGTTAACTAATTAAACAAAAAAAATCTTACTTTTTAAGTAGCTATTTGTATGAGTTGAAAATTGATTGTATTCAGTGCATAGAACCGGAAAGGAAATCTTATCTGTTTCTCATCATACTGTCTCATCAAACATACGTTTCCGGTCTTATCCTGGCATTGGGTTGGCCTAGTAAAATTAGAATTACCATTCCAATATATGCACAAAAACTATCGATCTCGTTGGAATTCGATACGTTGGAATCGTTCTAAAACGAGAGCAGAACCATCGACTAAAGAAAAGATCGCCATTTGCAATTTATGCTACCTTCACCACGTTCGGACACTAAAATCAGCACTCAACAAAAGAAAAGACTCCACCGATCCTCGATCCTCTTCTACCTGTGCGGAATAGTGATCCGTGCATCAATATTTACGATCCCGCACACAACCGGAGGCCCACCAAAAGGCGACGTATGAATCAATTCTTGCCCCGGCAATGGCCAAGACGGCTTCAAACGAAGCGCCTTCCGCTGTATAACTTCAATGCCCGTAGCAGAGGCGAGCTTTTGCAGAACCGGCTAAAACTTTATCACCCTCTATACCCACACATGCACACACGCAGAAAGAGTTCTTGCAACTAAGGCCCATTAAAACTCCTTCTCTCATTACCCCATCCGAGAGGTTGCACAGTACAATAAAACGGACCCCGATGCGACGATGCGCCGTGTTCAACCATTTTACTACCAAAAACCGCGCCGATGGCGGCAACTCGACAAACGGGGTGGGTCGTTATCCCTGCACCATCGTTCGGGGTGTGCACCGAGCGAGCGGTGTGCTTCAAGTGTACTGGTGTAGACGAAAGCATGATAATAAAATAAATGCTCGACGAGTGCTTATCCGAACCAGCCTTCGCACAAAACCCTTCCGCCGGGCAGTTCAAAATTCAAATCGTGTCCTTCGCCACCGCCCGTACCGCCAAGGGACAGGACAGGCACGAACGAAAGTGATCAGATTATAATTTACTTGACTTTAATTTGCGACCCAGCTGGATGGCTTGGCAGACGAAATCAGAGTGTGTGTGCGCGTGTGCAATTAGCCTGCAGTCGAATTAGTGGACGGCGGCTCTGCCGGATGGTGTAGCCTGCGGGATGTGGCCCGCATGCCGAATTTCCCTTCAATCCCATCCAGCGTGCGTTTCCCCGTGTAGAGGGAAAATCCCATTTTCCCCTTTTTGGGAAATGTAGCGGCCGCGACGACGATTGCGTTTCACGCGCGCCCGAGAGGAGAACGCACCAAAAGCCTCCGGAAAATGGCCGGATCCGCCACAGCTCACTACCCGGCATCATTTTTCAATTTGTCAAATTACGGTTTGTTTTGCTTGCTTTTTCCAGTCTCGCTGCCCTCTCGTTTTGCATCGCCCGAGGCCTTAATAACGCGAGCAAATTACAGGGTGTCCGAAATCGAAATGACAAGCCCGCGCTTTCGCCAATCGATTTGGTTGACTTCAATGTAAGCGTTCGCGAAAGGAATCACTCTCGCCGTTGTTGTGGCCCCCCCTCGTCAAGATGCTGCCTAGCTCTGCATTATGGCGGAAGCAGAACGAAACCGTTCCTTGAACCATTATTCGTCGTGCGCAGCGCTAAACGTAACGGATCACTGCCTAAATCCTTCGCCAGGACACACGATGCACCGCATCAGCACTGCCCGAGGGACACCGCCGGTGGGAAAGGTCGGGCAGGGAGGAAGAACAGATCATATTTTTATGAAAAAGGGACACCGCCATTCATCTTGCTTGCACACGGCTAGGTAACCGTTAGGTTCAAGCTTACCCCCGTCGCGTATGTATTGGTGCTCACATCGTGATGTTTGCGTTTGCTGCGTGAACGTACAACCACCGAGGGGCCACAGGGCGAAACGCAGCATTCGGCAGATCCTGAAGCAGCGAAGATGAAAATGGAAATAATAATTTCGATTCTTTTCCTCCGCACGGCACACCGAGTTAGGGGTGAGTGAACGAGCAACGCAGCAAAAACTGACAGTCTCAGGCACTGGATGGCGGTGGATGCACTCTCGCCGAGGGAATCCTGCGGTCCCTTTTTTGCCCCGGGACCGATGACTTCGAGCCGATCGCGATGGGTTCATGAGTCATTCGACAAACGGAGCGAGCCCTGCGTTTTCGGGCGAGGAGGGAAAAGCGGATGGATTAATTAAAATCGAACCGCTATTTTATGCTTCAACTGAACCGGCCCTAGGTGAAGCATTATATTAATGACAATAATGCAGGGTAATTGAATGCATTTCGGTGGGAAGTACCGAGGTAGCCGTGATGAGGAAATGCAAATAATCCAGCAAACATTCTAAATAGCAATATGGTAAAAATCCTATCATTCTATACATAATTGAATTGTTCCATTTTACAGAACAAACATGCGTAACACACATATCGATAATATCTTGGTTGAAGCAGCGCCATCTCTGGTCGGGTGGTAGAACTAAATATCGTTCAATTGTGTCCTGATTATTTTTATTTTACTGTGTTTTTTTTTTACAAACAAAGGCACCTTTCAAACCATTCAACTTCAGTCTGTTTTTGAGAAATTTCTTGCTGGAGGAGTGCGAATTATCATAATATATAAAAAAAACTATTCAAAATTAAAAAAATGCATGAGTTATTCTTCGTATTTTTAAAATTAATGAAAAACGAATATTTTCCGATATTTGAATTGAACAGTTGAGTAAAATGGAAACAACGGGTTTAGGAACTATAAAACTTACAGTCTAAACAGAACCTAAGCCGAACGGATATAGAATTGTGTGACACTTTTTTCTTCTTTTTTATGACTAAATATTACAATTATGATAACATTTTAAGCTATGTAGCCACCATCAACTTCATTAATGGCGTTATAGTTGTACGGGCAATTTCATGGAACAAATTAAGACCGTAAAACAGGGCACACGGGATTCCGTTTTAGTACATTCATAACATTATGAATGATTACGAACGTACGACATGGGCACAAACACGCTAACGTGAGAAGAAACAGCCATCAAATTGGCTGCAGAGCAACATAAACTCAATTCGAAGCGGTTTAAACCCGTTTCACGCTATTATTCAACACGAGCTCCACGGGGCCCAGTGCCAGCGTACTCAACTCAACACGTTTATCAAGTGTAACTAACACTCAAGCAATCGTAGAATACAAGTTTGTTTCGTGTTTAGCTTTTGCTGGTTCGTGTTGTTGGTCTTACGTTTAAATTAAAACCCGATAACGTCACATATATCCATCGATAGAACCTTATTAAACGTTCTTCTCACGATGCTCTCGGTTGCACACATCAGCAGCAATTTCTCGGTCAGCGCACAGCAGCAAAACGCGCTTCTCAACGGGAACCAACCCATCGGTGCCGTGGAGGTTCACGTTGCAGAATAAAAAGTAAATAAATAAACCGCATCGAAGGAACGATAAGGAAACAATAATGCAATTCCTTCTCTCCCTGCCTCCCCCTCCCCCACCGGCCTGCGGTCAAGCGCAGGGTAGAGCATTATCAATCAAACAGGCCGCCACAACGAACGACACGACACATCGCACGGAGCAAAGGAGGGAGAGACGAGCGCGCGAGACGAACGCGAATAAATCATTGGCAAAACTGGGCGATGCGCGGCGATTGGCTCCAGTATAATTATTTCCGTCCGTTCCGGTCACACTGATAGTCCGCTATCGCCGGAACGGCGGGAAGACCTGCCTCAAGACGGGGGAGAGCGAAAAAAAAGAACCAGAACCTCCGATCCGATAGGAAACTCTTTCATGTTGACCTAACCGGTAGGTTAAACGGGCTAGAACAATTGTGCTCGTAACCAGCAACAGCTCGTGGAACACATTTGCATCTGTGGCAAACAGAGTAAACAAAACCCTGAAAACAAAAACGATCGAGTAGGATCATGTCGGGATCGGGAACTAAGCGAGTAATTAAGGAAAAATCAAGGCGGAAAAAATGTGAAAAATGTAATCCGTCTACACAAAAAGTAAGCGGACGCCGATCGAGCACGATCGATAGATTATGCAACGATTTTTTGCCCCAATTTCTTCAAATCAGCACAGAACACATCTTTTTTCCTGTCAATTTCTCCCAATGTCTGCAACTTGATCGTATAGTTCAACACTAGCTGGCAAATGTGGTGTCAATTGACACTTTTGTAACTTTAAGCTTCGATTGCTCGACCAAAACATACTAAAAATTATCAACATACGGTTTCTATCTTAACTCTTAAATACAAAAATACAAAAACAGAATCCTATAGAGCTGGGTATGAGATTAAAATACCCAAACAAATGGAAAGCAATAGGGCAAAACTATAAACACATGCGTATATAATTTGTAACATGCCGTGTTCAGATTATGATTATACTGTGCATTGTATTTATTGAAGACATGCTTCAAAAATGTTCAAGATTTTCCATAGTTAACCGCAGAAGGCTGCAAACCGGGCTCTCTATACCGGTATGCATGGAATTCGGATTTTAAAAATTGTGTTACTCATAGGTTTTGAACTTTTCATCATTTTCTAGAAAAGGTAGTGCATTGCTCGTTTCAGGTGCCAAATGACACCGAATTTTCAGTCTAGGAGTATCTGCTCGATCTTTAGTGTTGAAAGCATTGCTGCGCAAAGAAGCCGCAACCGATATTTCGCACATAACTTCAAAGACACGGTTTGCTCGCATCGTATCCTTCCGCTTTTCAACCTTTTTGACAGATTTGTCGTCCACACTCCTCCCTGTTTGGGCCTCCATTTTTAACTGCTTCTGTGGTCCACCGAGAATGTCCAGTGGCGAGATTCGTAGACAATCTGTCACCAAGTGCCAAGCGAGTTCCAGTTCCATCCCATCAGCCGTGACCTACGACTTCGTGAAGCAGTTGCAGCAGTTGTCCAAAACATGTGTGTGTGTGACGAGGAGGAGTCTGGGACCTCCGGCACCAATCCCGCACACAGCACAAAACGCACCAACATACACTAACGATGCGTGACACAAACGCCAGCGGAAGGCGGCGCAGAGGGCGCCACCCTCCCGACCTTAGGGAGGCCACGGGGCCACGGAAGAGACACTAAACCCCCACACCAAGCAGGGTGGGCACGGCGCGTCACGGCGCACAGCCAAAGTGTACACACCAAACGTGCTGTTGTTCTCTTCCTCTGCGCCGTTGTTCTCTCTGCTGTGAGTGTGCTCATATGTGACCGAACTCTCGTAGGTTCGCATCCTATCGGCTCCGCTCGCCCACCGCCCACCTCCAACGCAACCACTCCACTCACCGCCTTTGATCTTTTGCCGGCACAACAAAACTGATGCCGGTTTTGCCCTCCGCCAGTGCGCTTAAGCGAAGTGACGGAGAAGAAGCCTCCTTCTTCGCTTTGATGTCGCGACGCGCGTCTTTTTTTCGTGTATTTTAATTTTATTTTTATACGTTTTTCTCTCTCTCTCTCTCTCCCGCTTCTTCTGTCAGCATCTTCCCATAGGCGGCACCTTGAGTCGAAAGGTGTCCTCGATCGAGCTTGGTGTTCTTTGCGCGCACAATCGATTTTTCATACACGCGATCATCAATTCGCGATCAAGAGAGTCACAAAGTGAGCCTGCATGCGTGAGTCACAAATCGCAATAAACGTCTGTAAAGCGGAGATTTGCCTTCTTCTCTCCACACACACACACAAACACACACACACACACACCCGGCCGGGTTAATGGGTTAATGTGAAAGGAAGTCATCGTTTTTCAGCTCACATGTAACAACGCACCGTCCGTGTCGGAAGCTGTGAGGCGACTTGTTAAAAGTCATTTTTATGATCCTCCAAAAAGATTGAAGATCTCTCACATATTCTCTGTGATCTCTCAATTCCCAAGAAACCGAGGCAGCCCGGGCCAACAACCGATCATATGGTGTTCATAAATCAAAGAGAAATGTAAAAGCTATATCCTTGAAACACAACACCCGCGCACGAACGTGAGAAGAAACAACACCGGCAGCGACCGGCAGCCGCAGAGAAAGTCCCTTTTCTGCTCGACGCTTGCGTCGGGGACATATCCTCTTTCTCGAGAAGTGTCCCAAAGCCGTAACGGATCAGTGGAGGCACCGAGCGTGTTGTGTCACACCCGGGAGTTGAGGAGATTGTTTTTTTTTTTCTCCAGGCTCTTCACATTACGTCGAGGTCCTTTTTGACACTCGCACGCACAATTCACCGCTGCGGAAAAGTCCGCACCGATCTGATCTTTGACACCTCCGGAAGGCTTTTCTCCAACGTTCGGGGTTCGTGTCAAATTTGTTCACTTGAAGCGAGTGCGATCCTGATCTTTTGCTTCCCGTAATCCTGTGCTTTTGTTTCTGGTGTCGCTCGCTCTTGTGCTGCGTGAGTGAAATTCCGCTTAGATTCTCGGGTAACGAGCACACGCACATCTGGAAGCGATTTGCAGCTCCCGGTACTCCATGTGGCAATTGTAATTTATCGAGTATTTTGCTGGACAAGCATTATTGACAGCAAGAATGCCCGAGACGAAATGAACAAAACACAGCACGGGGCGATTACCGCATTCCAGCCTACAGTAGGAAGTTTCCATTTCGGGAAAGTTCTTTCACATGGCCATTACGCTTCCAACGATTATCCATCAGCCGGATGATCCATTGAAGTTTACCGAAGAATAGGTTTAAATTCTGGATGTCTTCATGCAGCACAGAGAGATCTGCTTCGTCAAAGACGCATCAATTGTGGACAATGATTTGATTTTTTAAAGATTTTTATGAGATTTCAATTCGGACCGACTTGTTACTCGGTCTCGGTCTCGGTCTTAGAGTAGTTACTCGGAAAGCTACTCTTAACAATACAACATCGTACTAACAACGATTGACACGTTTTTGTTGTTATTTTTGAAATGCCTTTAGAAACTAATCAATAAAAAAATAAACAGAAAATTGATGGTTTACAACGCCTGGAACTCGAAATTATGCCAAAAACTAAAACAATCCCACATTGAATTCTAAACAGGAATCATCAAAGGCTGTAACGTGTCAGTGCTTCCTAAATATAAGATAGTATTTCTTATGCTAGGATTGGGATGAGCGAGAAACCTTAAAACGTTTCCACTGTGGACTGTTTGCAAATCCTCTACAACCTTTTGTATTTTCAGAAGATTTTCAGCTCATTCGAGTCCAAATACCAGAGTTTCTGGATTATGATTGTCATAATGTTGATTTAGCGTTTCGTTCTAGCCCTTCTAATCTAAGGGACCAATACACTTCACGTCACCAATCGATTGGAATCATTAAAATCATATTCATGAGGTTCTTCAACAGGCAATTCGATCGAGCCCGATCAATACGACAGGGTGCTTACGTATCGGGGGAGCCTCTCCCAAGATACTACCGTATGTTACGCACACTCACCTCTTCTGGAACTAGTTGGCACGGCCGTTAAACAAAACTTATTTTCCTTGCCAATTCTCGCACACACACACAGTTTTCACAATCTCCAGACGTGAAGAAAAATCCCCACCGAAGCGTATCGAGGAGCGAATGGCGGCCTTCAACTACCAGCGGATCTAGCTTTTGGCACAGCTTTCCTACCGCGTTACCAGCCGAACCGGAACAGACAGTGTTGTACACGAAGAAACGACAATGCCGCACTAAACACCGCGCTGGTCGAAATTCATCTGGGTGGTCCCTCGTTACCTCGCACGAAAACCGCACATTCCCAGCATCATTTTCATCCGTTTGGACGCGTTTTCCGTTCCTCCCACCTCCTGGGGGTGGTGGGGTGTGATGGTAGCGGTGGCGGTCTAGAGCCACCGGATAAACATTCGGCCGTGCATCGTCGCACTTTGCACACACACAGACAGTAGGTTTGGTGTGCGCAAACGAGAGGGAGTCTTTGCGTTTCGCTCCCGAAAAATCCCACTGTGGGAGGAAGCAAGACGACCTTCGGGAGGAAAACAACACGTTTAGGGCGAGGTGGGCGCAGTGAGGGATGCGGCGGGCGGAACGAACCGGTGCAGCACATGCGCCGTTCGGACCGATATTGTGACGGTTCCGTCTCGTTTCATCTCGGTGGGATCGATCCGATCGAACGTCGCTGTCCAGCTCGCCGAACGCCGAACGGAAGAAATGTGCATCTTTCTTTAATCGGCCCTGGTGGGGAATTGCAACCGGTGTGACCGTTTATATGTCAATTTGGCCCCTACAAACGTGCCGGGGAAGTTGGAGAACAGTGTGGCCGTTTCTGGAGCTAGATCAACAGGCCGAATGACTACTTTGTAAGAAAGAATGAAATTGTTTAGAAAACATATTTCCACTGACAAAGCTTTTCGGAACGTTGGCAGCAATGAATCAGTGCAAAATAAAACGAACATATCGATGTAATAGCCCACCCGGCACGTTGTAATACATTTAAACAAATAAATTGTCATTGCAGGGTTTCTCACATCATTCCATCGAACCATAGCATAAAAAAAACTTCGAAAATAAATATAATAAAATGAAAGAAAATGAATCAAACAAGCGAATTGAAGCAAAAAGGACATTTTAAAAATTATCAATTAAACTGTGCGGACATGGCACACTATGAGAAGATTCCAATAATGATAAAAAAGATGGCCATATGTTTGCGTTTTATTCAATCACGCACTCAGTTTTTCGTATCCCAAGCGAATAAGAAAGGAATTCAATATGCCAAATCGACACGCATCGATGAATGAGTTCCTTCGTTTGATGCATATTCCCTCACAAGTTGCTCGTAATCAAACTGTTGCGTTACAGGAAATACTTAACCTATCTTTTGTGGGACTAACACACAAAGAAAATTATTGCTTTCATTTTTCTCGGCCCAGGTCCTCTCGGTAGATGATCCCTCCTTCTACTAATGATTCGCAATAAGCGATTATCTCTCAACCCACCGCAACACTATCGGCGAATTCCCGCTCACGCTATCTCAGGATCTGTCCAAACCAGTATGTCCCGTGCGCCGGTTTCGTTCGCTTATCGACGCACTGACGACACTGAAGCGGAGAAAGCATAATCGCAAATAGTATGCTCCTTGGCCAGACATCCTCCCCACGAAGAGAATAAAGAAGAAAAAAAAAACGATTTGCCAATTCCGACTTCTCACCCGCTGCTTATCCCTGTGCCTGTTGGGAGCACGGGGTGCACTCTGAGGTAAAGGATACGGCGTAGGCACGGCGGCACGGGTAAGTGCCTGATTGGGACACATTCGATCGGCGAACGGACTGCTGCATCGCCCCAAAAATCCCTGCTGCGATGATTCCTTCCCTCCAGTGTTCACAGGGAGCTTCTGCCCTTTTTTGTATTTTCACCTTCTTCGGTATCCCGAGGAGCACTCACTTCGGCACAATCACAACGCACAGCGTTGTTAGTTACACCGTAATCTCCTGCTCGGATCGACTTCACGAGCACATACTTCTCTGATTGCCAAAGGATTCGAGAAGACGCGTTGATTCAATCATGTCGCCACGGTCCAGTGGCCGTTGCAATCTTTGCATGGCTTCCCTCCGGCGTTTAGCGTAAGGGGAGAGCGAGCGAACGTCGTTAAGAATTCGTAGTGAGTCTTTTTTTTTCCTCCCCCGCGCTGTGCCGTTGGTGGGGCGACCTGATGAGGAAATATACAATGCCGCGAGGAAATTGAATTTTCATCAGACGCATACGCACCTGTGTGTGCTTCATTTGCAGCACGCGTTTCTTCCGGTTGGTTTTATTTGTACAACTACATTTATAAAAAAAACCTCAGCAAAACCCGGAACTTCCCGAAAAGCTGCTCATTTGGGTACTAGTGACAAAAGAGACGACTTTGTGCTTAAGAAAATCCTCCCGAAAAACCGTTGTCCGTGATCCTTCCTTAAAGAAACACATAAATCCTACACCAACTCGAAACGCTACTGGCGGCCCCATAATCCTTCGTTGAATGCACCGACCCGAGCTCAGGCTTTGACGGTGAAAGGGATAAGCTGCTCCCTTCCGGAACAGGGCATTAGGGAGGTGGTGGGCGGTACGGAGGAATTTAAGCCGTTGGGACATCATTGTAAATGGTACCATCACCAGAACGGCACCAAAGGCCCTATTTTCCAACTACTGAATATTGCCGAACATTCAACAGGTAGTTGGTAATTGCAAAAACGGACATCTTTTCGTTTGATGCGATCCGACAGGGAAGCATATGATGCATTTACCATACGCAGGTAAGCTTCTACACATCACCGTACAGCAAATACAGCAAATTCGCTGGATAAAGTGTAATCGTAAACGTTTCGCCCTACATTCCGGCTGCTAAAGGTAGGTATTTTGCAACCTCGCTCTGGTAAACAAGTGTGAACAAAATATAATTTTCTCGTTAGCAAATCAGTGTGAAGCAATAAACGGTGGCGCACACCGTGTGCCCGGTTAGGCATGCTCGCCCGGGGAACGAATCGGTGGTAAAAACGCCACAATTCCACAATTGCCAGCCTCGTCGAATTAGAGATAAAATGTGTTTTAATAACAACCGCCCGTGGTGTGTGCTTACCGACATTAGAGTCGCGTACTCCCTCCTGGGCAGTCTTGGTGTGATGTAAAATTTTGTTTCCACTGTTTACTTGCTAACTATCGCTTCTCTCACTTCTAATTGATTGCGATTATGCCACCGTCACGTTTCTGTATGCTTTAGGGAACGCATTCACTACACTTTTGACTCGTTTTTCCTGTTGCTCACACTTTCTGTTTAACATCACTCACACAAAAGGAGCTTCTCATTGTGACACGATTAACAAACTATTAGGCTATCAGGCTGGCTATTTCGATACGATAACAAATCACATGAAACTGGCACTGGGCAAATGGTGGTTTCACGTCACGAATGGTGCTGAAGTCGTTTGTTGTAGGCACGGTGTTGCTTTCGATTTAACGTGGTGATGCGACTAACTAGCGCACTGCTACTGTTGCACTACTTTTCTATTAGAATAATATTGCATTATCCGTCCACTGTACGAAGCTTGGTGCTGTGTTGTACTATAATAGCATATAGTTTTGGGATTTCACAGCAACTGTCGGACTATTCCGTGCATCTTCCATAGTATCCATTGTTTTAGATATCCAATTTTGCCTGCAAACAAAAAAAAACACCAATTAGGAAAAAAAATAAGACATAATTCACACATTTCACATGTTCGCAAAGCGCTCGTCATCGGCCGTATCCGCGGTATGCTTTGATTTCGTGCTGTTGCGATGCTCTTCTCCCCGTTCTTTGCACCTCCAAAATTGCAACAACAAAAACATGCCCCTTAAAATGCTGGCTGCTGCAGCACACGCGGGCCCCATTATATTGCCCCAAGCATATTACACATACGATATTACACCGCTTTACACATTCCGCGTTCCACGTTGGGAACCGAAGGCACAAAAAAAGAAAGAATCTCACACAACTCACACAACATGGCACATGCTGCCCCACAGCCCCACTTCGTCCCGGGAAAACTCACGCAATCCGAGAAACAGCGCGCAGAGGGAACGGGAAGAACAGAAAATGATGGCTCGCACTTCGCGCCGGTTATATTTTTAGGTTTAACATAAACAATTACCACCACCATCACCACCACCCCACCACAGCAGCGCCACGTTTGGGCAGGCGTTTTTCTTAGGATGCGCGGAGCATGCAAGTTTCCGGAAAATTTTTGGTACCAGTGGTGGGAGAAGGGGGCGCATGAAAATGTTGGCGACCTGGCGCACTCGAACGGGAGCGGCCGGGGGATCACCGTAAAGTTAATGATCACTTTTTCTAGCATTTGTTCCACTGCACGGTTCACGCTCTTTCTCTGATCCGCGTTTTTCCGGGGACACAACGGTGGTCCAGCGCAAAAAAAACCCAAACGTGATGACGTTGCGTGCCGATTGTTTACCTTCGGTGACAGCTCTTTCGTTGCCGTTCAAGGTGTGCATGTGCCTCCAGCAACTGCAGTGGAAATGGAAAAGCGAAAATCAAAGCATACTGGGTGCAGGCGTTCGACTCTTTCGCGCGTTCGACCATTACCTTCCTAGCGGTGTGTGTTTTTGTCATCTCATCTCAGCAGCTTTTGATCCGGCAGGATGATGCAGATAGTTTTGATAGATTTGCCCGAGCAGCTGAAGACACCGAAGTGTTTCAGAACACTTTTTCGTTGTAGGTTGCTTGATGACGCGCACGGGACGGGTGTTGCCGGAAGCTGATGATCATTTCCCCCTTGTCGCTCGGCGCTGTATGGCAGCATAGAGGGCCAGGAGACAACAACACGCACACTCGCACGGCCACAGACAAGATCGCGAAAACTCCACACAATCGACCCTAAAACGCCACTCCGCACTGACCAGAAAAACCTTCACCGACGATTTCGCACACACTGCTGCTGCCGTTGCCCTTGGAGCATAAGCCGATTGGTCGCAAGATCAGCACGCTCTTCTTCTCCGCATTGCGCTTCGAGACACGGGGTGATGCTTGCTTGGCGGCGGCTCGCGCTGGATTATGTGGAACCAAACACCCACCCCCGGGGTCACCTCGCGCGCATTGACTTTCCACCCTCTCCCGCTGCGCCGACCAAGACGGCAGCGGCGACGACGACGACGGCGACGGCGGCTAAGAAACGGTCGGCAAACAACTATTGGTGAAAAGGGAGAAAAAAGAACGACTTTTTTCCACCGTCTCGCTTCTTTTCACCGTCTTCTTCGTGCTGTTGCTTGCTGCTGCCGCTGTTGTTGCTGGCTGACGATGTGCGTTCCGTGTGGATGCTTCCACGCTTTCGGCCGGGAGGACATAGTACGCGCACCATACAATCAGTGCGACAGGGTGGCACCTCCCCGCTGCCTCCTGCGCTACCCGCTACGGCGGCGACCCGTACAACGCCACATAAAAACACTGCTGCCGCCGCTGCTGCCTCTCAGCCTCGCACGAAGGAAGCCATGTGCCTTCCACAGCCAACCACTGGAGCAAGCAGGATGGCCAACCCCGCAAACGCGCGCTGCCAGAGTGAGAAGGCACGCTGGCGGCAAGAGAAAAGAGAAACAGTGTTGCTTGTGTTGCTGCTGCTGCTGTGGCGGCTGCTGGCCGTCGCGCCGAAAAATTCCTTCGGACACACAAGCGCACACACACACACGCGCAACCAGACGTCGGTACGCTAGCTACCACCTGAGCCGTGCTTTTTGCTGTTCACGCACACACGCACACTCGCTCACACGCCGCACACAACATCCTCCCGCACCAGACGAGACAGCAGAGATTCTTTTCCGGTCTCGCTTGCACTAAACGCGTACCAGCACACACACTCACACATGCGCGCTCACACGTCAAACGCCTTCTCCTTTCTCTTTCACTCCGCCGGCAGGCTTTTCCTCTCGCTCTCGTTGTGGGTCTTCGCGCTTCTTCTGCTTTTTCCTTGATGGCGCTCTTTCTCACTCTCTCTTTCGCTCTCTTTCTCGTTTCACCCGTCCGAGATGCCTCGAATTCTTTTTTTCTGGTGCTTTCGTTCGACACCTTCACCACGAATGTGACACGGGGACCACTGTTATTATTTGGCCGCACGCACCAACTTCTGTGTGCGTGCTTCACTTCCCCCGCCTCGTGCGCCACGCAGAGAAAAACACGACACGGGCAGTGCGGAAAACGAAAGAAAGGAAAAGGTCGCGCTCGCTGCGCCTGCTGCTGCTGCTGCTGCGTGTGAAACCGACGAGAGACCACGACGACGACACACAGCAACGTTCCTTCGCTGTGTCGGGGAGTCTCTTTTTGACAGCACCGATCGGTCGGGACGTGGTAGTGCGACTGGGAGGGACGCACGTTCTCGCCCGCTCGCACTACCTGTAGCGCCCCGGTCGTCCATCTCGCTCTCGGCTGCCGGCTGACCACGGATCGCTCGCTCTCTTTCCTACGGCAAGCTGCGGACGTATTGGTTACATTATAGCAAACCTCCCGAGCGGAGTGTGTGTTGTCTGTTTCGCTGGCTTGTGCAGGTGTGCGTTTCGTTTCGAAGATGTTGTCAAATTTGATTTTTACTCTTTCACGCACACACACAAGACGCGCGCGGTTGTTTGAAAGGAGTCTGTTACCAACATTATGGAGTGGAACCTGCTTAATTTGAATTTAACCGTTTTGGCGCGATTTTTTTTGACAAACTTTTTTCGTTTTTGATAAGTTTCTACGTTTCGGTCATTCAATGAAAATACTGCCTTAGTTGGGAAATAAATGAAATTTTCATTTGTCAAGGTAAAATTATGAGTGCAATTTATACGCATCTAGGTGCGTTCGTAGGAAATGGTTGACGACCTCAAACTAGAGACAACGTTACAGGAATCTCATTAGCATAGCCAAACTCGTACCCATTAACCCCATATTGCAACACCCGATTTGATCGATTTCCTCCAACGATTGTGCACCGCACGCCCCCCCCCCCCTCCTTCTCCATCTCCTTACCCACCTCACCCTCTCCCCATATAGCTAAATCCGGCAATCAAACCCTTCTAGACACCTGCCTGCCTGCAAAAGGGATTTTCACCCCTCTATTTCCCGACCCCAGATATGGGAATATGCAGCCCGGAGGGGGTACAGTGCATTGACATGCCCTTTCTAAACGCGCCCGCGGTCTCACCCTGAACCTGAGGAGCCTGGCACGGAGCGCAGTCCAAAAAAAGGAACAGACTCGTTTCCTCCGCACATTGCAGACACCGCGTGGAGTACGCGAGCTAATCGCTCGCGCAATTTGCACCGCGAGGTATGCATGCACGCAGCACGCAGCTGTAGCCCGGCCCCATAAGCAGGCCTCTAGGTGCTTTGTTTTATTTTGCCTCGTAACCATGCCAACCATGGTGTGGGCTCGGGCGCTTCCGACCATAAGGAGCTATCCTTCGTCAGCCCGAAACGGAGCACGCACGCAAGCATCCAACGACGGCAGAACGCCGTGTCTGGTCGCCCGGAAGCAGTACTCGATACAAAAGCGTTCAGCTGCCCGTTCGGCACGCTTAGTTGCAAATTGTCTAGCTTGGCTGCCTGGAGTGGTAGAACCGCAGGTGGCGACGCGATCTACGTGGCCAAAACTGTTCGAATTGTAGTGCGTACGGCGACGGTGCGATTTTCCAGAGTCCGGCGAACTTCACCAGCATGGCGATGGCATCAATTCTTCCCGCATCGAACGGGGGTGGCATTGGCGAAAGTGATCGTGTTGTAAGTGTTACTGTTCCGGTAGAAAAAAACACTGTTTCCCACACATTAGGCACCAGGGGATGGCAAACAGTGCACCGTGCGGGATCGATTAACGGCAAAAATCAATACGGAATCAACAACACCAGGATTCGTGGTAATGCATCAAGGAAGCAGCTACCGTGACGTGGAAGGATGGGAAATGTAAACATATGTGTGGCTTCGTGTGGAAAGGTGGGAAAGTTACCATCGCCGTTTCGCGCTCACCCATAATGACGGTGCTGATCTGCATTTTGAATATTTATCGAGTGGTATCCACACACGGTATCGATTTTCGTCGCTGATGAGAGTTCCTGTTTCCGGCTCCGGGAACATCGTTCCTGCTGATCTACTTCGGTGCCTACCTTTAACCCAGTGTGCCCACAAACGCAATGAACCGTGTCTCCCGCGCGTTCTCGCACTCACCTGTGTCCTGACGGTGTGGTTCTGCCTGACTGGGATTAATCGTAACGCGGGAAGAAAAACATACTTACAGGATGCCGTTGCCTCTTTCCACAACCATCTGCCCGGGGAGCGAAGGAAACCACTAAATCTCGATTAATTCACACCGTTGACGCAGACGAGCTGCAATGGGACAGTTCTTTCGCACGTACCTCTGGCGCGAGCCAATCAATCGTCGGTGCACCCTTGCCGCCACATTACTCTGCCCGGGATCGGTATGGCCGAGCGTGTTGTTTGCCTTAATATTGGTCCACCGAAAGCCGTCACTGATGCATATCTCGGTGCGGTTGACTCTGTAGCGTGTTCTATAATCCACATTTATTCCGTGATTTTACGTGTTGTCCGCTGAAGCGCCGAACGGCAAGAGAGCGAGCGATCGGCGCCTCCGATCGCTCGAGCCTAATCTTTTCCTATCATCTGTTACATCTCTCGCCTAACTAACACTAGCTTAACTAACACTAAGATAAATGCTTAAACACTAAAAACATCACCCTGTGCTGTCGAAAAGGCGAAAGCTACTGAAGCCGCGGTTTGACACCCAGATGGCGCTGATCACCACATGACCCCCCACCAGTGACGGAGTCGCGATTTCTCTCGCCATCAAACGCGAATACCGCGGACTGGCTATGATGTTATTGAAAACGAACGTTTTTAGCCCGTTTCGGTTTTTCAGAGGTTTCCCGAGGTTTGATTTTTTCCGGCTGTGGCTGGTCCTCAAAAGCAGGTTTTAGTCGGTCAATGGAAATTGATTCGTTTTTTCCCTTTACATCAATCACGAAATATTTTCTGCACCTTCGTACAACCGTATAGGGTCCTTCGTACGGTGCTTGCAGGCCAGTCTTTACTTTATCCACCCTGACAAAAACTTGTCTACAGCTTCCCAAATCTCTCGGGAGATAGCTGGATAAGTGATTGTGGTGTTGTGGAGGTGTCGGTACCACAGACTTAAATGCTTTTTTTTAAGTCGGTTATAAATTCAGGAATGTCCTCGATGGTTGAGTTGCAAGATGGTAGAAAAACTTCAGCCGGTAGTCTAAGACTTTGGCCGTATACCATCTCTGCTGGTGAACCATGAATGTCGTGTTTATGTGAAAGACGAATGCCAAGTAGGATTAACGGAATATGAAGAGTCCATCGTGTTGCACCCTCACAAGCCTTCAGCGCATCTTTCAACTGTCGATGGAATCGTTCGACCATGCCGTTGGCTTGTGGGTGGTAAGCAGTGGTCTTTATTTGATGCATTCCTAGTAACTTTGATAACTCCTCAAATAACCTCGATGTGAATTGGCGTCCTCTATCCGTGGTGATTGTTAACGGACATCCGAAACGAGAAACATACTGTGCCACGAATGTTTTGGCCACAGTAGCCGCCGAAATGTCACCTATAGGATAGCACTCCGGCCACCTCGTGAACCGATCTACAACAGTTAAAAGATATGTTTTATCCTCCGAGGGTGGCAAGGGACCAACTATATCCATATGAATATGGTCAAACCTACCCTTCGGGGTCGCAAAAGATTCAAGTGGTGACTTGGTATGCCTAATAATTTTGGCTTTCTGGCATCCAGAGCATGCACGGGTCCAGTTCGCTACATCTTTGTTCATAGACGGCCAAAAATAACGATCGGTCATCAACTTTCTTGAAGCCTTGATGCCGGGATGAGATGGGTTATGCACTCCGTCGAACGTTCTTTTACGCAGCGTCGTGGGAACGTATAATCTGTTTTTACTTGTTGATGATTCAAAATATAGTTCTGTGTTGTCTAGTCTAAGCTTATCAAGTTTGAAAAACGAATTAGATGTATGTTTAGCTCCAGAGTTATTCAATAATTGCTGCAATTGTTGATCTGCCTTTTGATGTTGGGAAAAAACTTTGTAATTTAAATAGTTGTCTAACGTATCTACCTCTACGATCCGAGAAAGGGCATCTGCAACAACATTGCTGTCTCCTTTAATGTATTGAATGTCACTGGTGAACTGAGCAATAAAATCGAGATGTCGATTCTGCCTTGGAGATTTTTCGGTTTTTGATGTTAACGCTGTAGTGAGCGGTTTATGGTCTGTGTAAATCGTGAATGATCTACCTTCGAGAAAGTGTCGGAAATGTTTAATAGCCAGCACAATTGCTAACAGTTCCCTATCGAACGTGGAGTACCTTTGCTCTGTTGGTGATATTACCTTGGAAAAGAATGCCAATGGTTGACATTGTCCTTGGTAATGTTGCTGTAAGACCGCTCCAACGGCAAAGTTGGATGCATCCGTGGTCAACGAATAATCTGCTTCGGGTATT
>KB672868.1:12131622-12202420 GCA_000349145.1 Anopheles dirus | reverse complement strand
GACGCTATATTATTTTAATGTGTTGCGTGTATACATAATTGTTAAAAGCATTGTTAGTAATAAATCATTGTTATACACCTTGGAAACACAAAAATTACAACCACACATTCACGAAGAGCAAAGAGTAATGAGATGAAGACGGTAAAAGAACGTTGTCAAGTAATTTAATTATGCCTAGGGTGCATATCAATACTACCAGTAATGAACACAAGAACCTGGCAACAAAAGGATATTTCATTCGGATATTTTGTTCGGCACATTGCCATTGGTTTCTATTTTGAAGTTTATTACAAAACAACACCATAAACTTATCCTTTTAACAAATTGCTTTGACTCATTCAAATCTCGATATGGATTTATTATTTTTTTAACAAGAGATTTCCATGCGCTCAGCTCTATATAGTTCCCCAATCAATAGTTATCACTTTTCGATCTATTTCTTGAGATTCGTGTCGTGTCATGTGTCGGAACCAGTGGTGTCCGTCAAGCTGGGCGTTTTGTTTTGCGAGCTACAAATTACTGCCCCGCCCTACCGTTTAGCGGCGTTTGAATACGACATGAAGAAATTTCGCTTGGGAATTATACTAAGAACGTCAGAAGTCGTTCAGGAAATAACGTTCATACAATTAGTCTTAGACTAGAAGTTGATTAGACCACACGATGCCTAGTGAGCCACCGAAAACAACTAGCACCGACAAGGATCAATGGGACGGGTACATTTTCCCCGTAAGGATGACCGTCTGGATCTGGAAGATTTGTGGATTGTACAACGAAAAACAGCCGTCTCCGCTGTACCAGGTCTATCGTTACACGTTCATCGTGGCCCTGATTGTGGTGTACCTGTTCTCGCTGTCGCTCAGCATGTTCATGATGCCCACGTTCGAGCAGCTCATGCTGTACATCATGTACATTATGTTCACCGAGACTGTTATGCTGCTGAAGGCGCTCATCACCTACTGCAAGTTCGATCAGCTGTGCAATCTGTACCGCCTGACACGTGGCGCCGATTTCAAACCCATCGACGCGGAAGAGCAAGAGCTGCACCGGAAAGGTGTGGCCGACATTAACTACTACTTCTATCTGTACATCCTTACCGCGCACCTGGCGGTGGGAAGCTCGCTGTTGTATCTGCTGCATAAGGATTACCGTATGCCCTACTTCCCGTGGATGTTCGGCATTGAGTACGGACCTACGCAGCGGGTCAATTTTGGCATCATCTTCGGGTACCAGGTGTTTGGCATGTACTTCCACATGTTGATCACCGTTGCGATCGATGTGCAGCTTTGCTACTTGCTTGGGATCATCGGCGTTCAGCTGGATCTGATCGGGAAGCGGTTTCGAATGATGCGCACCTCGGAGCAGTTTGAAGAATCGGTCGTGGGCTTGACCAACCACCACCAGAAAATGCAGAGGTAGGTAAGAGAAGTTGGTTGCGATGAGATGAAAAACACTGCTTTGTCTTCATGCTTAACAGAATGGTCCGGGAGATTGAGGACCTCTTCTCGCCGGCTTTCTTCGCCCAGTTCAGCGCAAGTGGTTTGGTTATTTGTGCAACCGGGTTTCAAGCCTCGTCGATGGTTAGTAGTCGCTGCTGCCGATCCGCTGTCTAGCAGATGATCCAATAATCGTGAGACGCCTATTAACGCTGATTAACGTA
Source organism: Anopheles dirus (assembly GCA_000349145.1). Classification (NCBI taxonomy): domain Eukaryota; kingdom Metazoa; phylum Arthropoda; class Insecta; order Diptera; family Culicidae; genus Anopheles; species Anopheles dirus. The sequence goes on along the minus strand of KB672868.1, from coordinate 12,200,763 downwards.
TCCTATTTCAGTTCAATTTGTCGGACTTGACGGCTATCCAAAATGTGCTCTACATGCTGGCGATGATGTTTCAGATGTACTTACCATGCCGGTTCGGTAACGAGATGACACGTAAGAGCAATGCACTGAAGACGGCCATATACAGCTCGGCGTGGTATTGTATGCGATTGAAGCAGCGTAAAACTCTGCACATGCTATTGCAGCGCATGAACAGTCCGCTAACGCTGAAGGCGTACTATTTCTTTAACTACAACTTGCAAGCATACACCACGGTAAGTTGGAGCGGATAGATGTGTGGTTTAAATACGCGTAGCTGTAGCGTATATTCATTTCTTCCGTTACAGACCCTCAACATTGCGTATTCGGTGTATGCGTTGCTCCAGCGCAATGCCTTGAAGAGAACCTAACACGTTTCCATTTGCAGACGAATAATTTGAATGAAAGCGCAGACAACGAACACGTCTAAGTGTTGCTGATTGTTGACACGAAGGTTATATGTCCTACATATCCTGAAATGTATGAATCATTACTAAATCTTCTCGTATTTTCTATCATTACAACATAACTATAAACCCAGAAACTCGCGTGCGTTCAGTTTCCTGTTCGATATATTTCTCCGCGTACACAATTGCAATTGCCATGTCCACAACTTTGACACGCCCGCCGGGTTCAGTCCATCGATTGGTGTGCTGAACCCCAACCGCCCGAACGATAAGTACCATCGAACAGCGGCACCTCTCCAACATCCCCATTTGCGCTAGCCTTTTGTCGGCGTTTCAGTTACGCGAGTGTAGTACCGCCGATACGGATTGCATTGCCTGGTACTAATTAATAATATAATATCTATTCATATTGGGCGGGGCGATAGTGATGCCTCTGCACATCGTTTGCTGCATGCCTCGAGTTAAATTCTTTTCCTTTTGCACATTTTGATTAGTGGTGTAACCGTGTTGTGCCTATATATTCCGCTGATGCACCCGATCGAACCTGGCGGCAACGGCACCCATGGGTTGGTTTTATTCTCATTAATTGGATAGTTATTGAGTATAAATTACTAAATTATAACTTAGCTCGTGTTAATGTGTGAACGAGTACGAATTAGAAGTGTAGCAAAGCGTTGCTTTGCGATTCCCAATTCGAGCGACACGAATTGAAATCGAACCGAAGGACGCATGGGAAACAAAAGAGTGCACACGTCGCACCTTTGCCATGCAGTTTCAGTTGGAATGAAAGATCGTCGCATTTCGCGCAAGGATGATGATGTTCAGTGTGCATTAAAAAGAGACGAATTGTGCATGAAACAAGTTTTTTGTAACATAAAATATAATTTGCAAGCTGCATGCGCTGTCTAGTTTCGTTGTGCTTCAAACGCATTGCGAAAGGCATTCTCCACTTACATACACACGCACACAACAAAAAACACAAAAACCTTAAAAAACTTTACACAGCATCAACATGAAGACTAAACAGATAGCGAACCCGATGTGCGTGCAATTATCCTTACTGCAACCTGTTCCAATGATCGCTACCAATTGTCTGTTGGGAAGAACTCGCATTCATTAGGCGGTTTAGCGTAAAAGATGCTTAATAAAGCCGCGTACAACGTACGACACAAACTCACGAGGAAAACACAGAGATTTTGGTTTGTAAGGTCAGATGGGTGCGGACGGAAGGAGCGCGAAAGGAGCGCTTCTTCCAACACTTCACTGGATCTCTTGCAGACCAGTTATATCAGTTATATACGCTAATTTAAGCCTTTTTCTGAACACTTTCCGTCTGCTCATCTTCACAGGGGAGCGGATGCTGGTTGTAGCTTAAATTAGTCACTCTAGCTCCTATGCAGTACGTACGCTCGAAAAATGCTTGTATGCATCACCCGAATTGGATATATAAAAAAACTCGTAATAAATTTCTGCCTACAGAATCCGGGTCCTGGTGCGCGTAAAATCAACGGTAAGCTACCTTCCAAAACGATCCTGAACTCCGGCGGTACTTGCGAGAAGCATCTATGCCCGAAATCGTGCTAAAATAACCTCCTTGTTTTGCTCGTTCTTAGAACTCTCCAAACTTTTCGCGCGCGATTCCCGTCCCGTTTCGTTCTGCCTCCGACCAGATCCCCAGCACGGGCACGGAACCACTGCTGCAGAACTAAAGTAATGTCGTAATGGTAGCGGGCACGCCTTAGAACGTTTTCCGATGGATCGCTCGCTGACCGTCCTCGTCGAACTCTCGTTTCGAGACCCACATCTTCTTGAATGTGTCGAGAGAGGCCAAAATAGAGCCGCCCATCCACGTGGAGTAGATGCGTTCCTGTGGTGCCGCGATCTGTGAAGGGAAAGCAATTTAATTAGTCAACTGATTATTCGTCCACCTTACCATCGCAACAAGTACCCTTATCTTCATATCCTTCGCCACGTGTTTCCGAATTTCCGACAACAACCGATCGCCGAAGCCCTTGAACAGGGTGGACCCACCCGACAGCACGATGTTCTGGTACAGCATCTTCCTGAGATCCATGTCGGACTTCTGGATCGAGTATATCAGCACCTCATGAATGCCCTCGCACTCCTCGCCGAGCATGTGCGGGCGGAACAGCACCTCCGGCGCACGGTAGCACGCCGGCCCGATCTCGAGCACATTCCCGTCCGGCAGCACGTACTTCGTCTTCTCCGTGTCGACCGTCTCCTCCTTCAGCGGGTTCGTCGCCAGCGAGCACACCTTCTCCTTGATCGACCGCACGATCTCGAACTCGGCCGTCGTGCGGAAGCTGAAACCCTCCTTGCGGATCAGCGTCTTGAGGTAGCGCGTCACATCCCGCCCGGCAATGTCCACTCGCATGATGCTGTGCGGCATCGCAAAACCTTCGAAGATGGGCACCGCGTGCGTGACACCGTCGCCCGAGTCCAACACCACACCGGTAACGCGCCCGGTCGCGTACAAACTCAGCACGGCCTGCATCGACACGAACAGGGCGGGCACGTTGAACGTTTCGAAGAAGATCTCCGCCGCCTTTTCGCGATTCTTGCGCGGATTTAGCGGAGCCTCGGTCAACAGGACCGGATGCTCCTCGGCGAATGTGGCCAACTCGTCCTTGCTGTAGATGTACGTCCAGATCTTCTCCATGTCGTTCCAGTCGGTCACGATACCGTGCTCCATCGGGTACCGGATGCTCAGCAACCCCCGGTAGTCTTCCGCCTTTGGTCCCACGAACATATCACCCTCCAGCGCACCGGCCATCACGCGCACATGCTTCGGTCGTCCCATGCTGAAATGTAATAGTGAGAAAGCAGCTTGAAGTCATACAGCACTGCGTTTTGCACATCCAAGTAGTCACAGGCACACTGTACTCACTAGTTGGGAAAGCGGCATTTTGGTATGTGATCACCAGCAAAGCCTGCCTTGATCATTCCAGAACCCTGAAAGTAAAGACACGAAATCAGTTACGAACAGCCTGTCGTCCAAATGTACGCGGAGCGTGTGAAACGAATTCGCCGCACACTGGCCGCGGTGTTGCCCCCGAATCCAAATTTAACCGTGTTTGATCGCAACCGAATGGCGGAAGTTGACGAGTTCTACTTGCGATGCCAACAGCAGCGCGACTACTACCGAGATCGGACGGAGCAGCTGCAACAGTTGCCGGAATTCAAGCGCCCCTTAACGCGAAGCTTCTCGCAGCTAACGAATCCCACCGACCATTATCTTCAGCTGCATCGGTGCTCCACTGGATATGGCTCATCTAGTTCGCGCTTCTAGCAGCACAGGGCAGTGGCATTCCAGAACAAATTATGCTATTTAGCTATGTACTATGCTGTCGTCCTGGAAGGAATAAAAACACATCGTCCGGAAGGGATCCACGAACGCTGAATTCCGACCGGTGATGTCATCTGTTTCCCATCGGTGCGTTCATCCAATACGGGAGTCAACGCATCAGCAGAGGGTGTATCAGTCATCGTTTTGTCAACGTTTCTCCACCTGCACCTTCCATCCATCCCTGCATCGAACAGACCACGCAGAAGGAGGGGGTGCACTTCCCCCATCCGAGAGCCTACGATTGCAGATTTTCTTTTTCTCGAACGTCACCTACACACACCCCTTTCCACCCAAACGTTCCGCGCTATGTGGACTCCTCTCCTGCTCCTTCTCCATCGGCCCAACCATACTTACGTTGTCGATGACGACCGGTTGATTCACTATCACATCATAAGGCTCCATTCTTGCGCTGATCCTTTCACCGTCCACACACTACACTCGCGAAAAGCCGGGTAGGGAAGAAAATGCGAAACCGAAAATCTAACCGAGGAAAACTGTCCCGTCTGCGAAAGTTGGGAAAGAAATTTTTCCTTTCGCACCCAGAGATCGCGGTGGTGCTTTTCGTCGAAGTGCCGTTTTCGCCCGGTCCTTCGTGACAGCTGTGACGGACCCCGTTTTCGCCCGTGTCATTCCAAACGTCATTGTTTTGAAATGTTTTTCTTACAAGTTTTCTAGAAGCAAAACCAATTTGGAACTATTTTTTATATCAAAACTACACAATTTCGATCTAAAACTATTAGCGTACTAAAATATGCTAACAATTTTACATTTTCTCCCTCCACCAACATCTCAATTCGCCCCAATGTTGTGGGGTGTTTTTTACACCGATGCTCAACTGTCAAACTCGCAGGTTCTTTGTTTTGATTCCGCAGATTAAAATCTTGCAGCAGCTTTTCCTCTGCAGTTTGCGTTTTTTTTTGTTTTTGGCATACAAATTGTACCCGCTCATCTGGTCACTGTGCAAAAATCAACCCTATCTTCAAAAGGGTGAAAAGGTTCTCTCACAAGCGACGTGCGGTTCGCGTGTGCCAACTAGCACCATACGGGCTCTTCTGACCTCTCGGCACCGTCGCGCCAGTGCGTGTGTGATCCCGTCCGCTTCTTTCGTTGTGTTGCTTACTTTCCGGTGTAATTAGATTATGACCGGTGGGGGTGCGCCATAAATGTCTGCATTGGTTTCTTTATGTTTGCTAAAAATTGAACTAGTCGCCGACCGAAGTCGCAGTCAGTCGACGGTCATGTTGGGCCCAGCGGAATCCGCATCCGCCTGCGATGACGCAGCCACGGGAGGCAGCATTGTTGGCGACGGTAAGCGATGCATTTTAAATATAGCCGTAAAGTGAAAAGGATTCACATCGTCGACGTTGATAGTGCCCGTCGATAAGCTGAGCTTTCCACTGATCAGTTCTGATCGATTCGGTTGCACTTCCACACAGAGGCAGCTGGTGCGGTATCGAACGAACATCCCAACAATCCACGTCTGCAGCGCGAGATGCGAGGTCAGCGCAAGCCGAAGAAAATCACCATCGAAAGCTACCGGAACCGTCTGTTGGGTGATGGTGGCGGTGCCACCGCGGTCGATGAATACCGTGGAATCCTGCCAAAAAGTTCCCGCGAGCAGACACCGATGGACGAGGTGGCACCGTCGGCCACCGAGATCCTGGGCGAGATCAACTTCTTTTCCGGTAATCCGTTCGTTGAAGTCACCAAAGGCATCCTTCATCTGTTCAAGCGGAAGTGAGTACTGATCGATCGGGGTTACGTAAAGGGGCGTGTGAAACATTCTCTTAAACCGTATCGTTTTCCTGTCGCAGCGAGCGGGCGGACATTACCGAGGGTGGTGTTTCGAGAACGCTCTGCCTCATTGCCGTGCCGTCGTCGTTGAACTGTCACGACATACTCAACTTTATTGCGCCGTGCCAGAAGGAGATTCAACATGTGCGCATTTTGCGCGACGGTTCGCCAAACCAGTTCATGGTGCTACTCGAGTTCCGGTGCGTGGAGGGTGCGATCGAGTTCTACAAAACGTTCAACGGTGCACCGTACAACAGCCTCGAGCCGGATACACTCTGCCATGCGGTGTGGGTGTCGAGCGTCGAGTGGGGTCTGGACGATTGCTGCGTTACGCCCCAGGGCCACACCGAGCTGCCGTCCTGTCCCGTTTGTCTCGAGCGGATGGACGAGAGTGTGGACGGTGTGCTGACAATCCTGTGCAATCACGTATTTCACGCAGGTTGCCTGAACAAATGGGGTGATTCGACGTGCCCGGTGTGCCGCTGCGTTCAGACACCGGAGCTCTCCGAGCAGTCCGTGTGCATGGAGTGCGAAGGAACGGAGGCACTGTGGATATGCCTGATCTGCGGGCACATCGGGTGTGGCCGATATCAGGGGGGGCATGCGGCATCGCACTATCGCACGACCAACCACACGTACGCGTTGCAGCTTGGCACGAACCGTGTGTGGGATTATGCCGGGGACAACTTCGTACACCGGTTGTTGCAGAGTAAATCCGACGGTAAACTTGTGGCGACTCAATCGCCCGGCGGAGACAATGGAGAAGAGAAGATCGACTCGATGCAGCTGGAGTTTACCTACCTGTTGACGTCGCAGCTTGATGCACAGCGCGATTACTACGAGGAACGGTTGGCTCGACTCGAGTCCATGATAGGAGGCGAACGCCAGAAGCTGCAGGAAGACAACGAGCAAGCGAAAAAGAAAACCACCGAGCTGGAGGTGAAGCTGCACGCGCTGACAAAAGAGAAAAATGCCTTGGAGAAGAAAATCACACAACTAACATCGAAGTAAGCCGTGTAAACAAAGTGCTTGAAGAGTCAAAGGTGTCAAACTGGTTTTTTTTTGCTTTCCAGATACAGCACCGCTCTGGGCGAACTGGCGGAGGAGAAACAGTTCGGCAAGACACTTCACGCGAACCAAGTGTCTTGGCAGACAAAGTTCACCACGCTCGAGAAGCAGTGTACGGAAAAGGAGCAGGAAATCATCGAACTCAAGGAGCAGGTGCGTGATCTCATGTTCTACATGGAGGCCCAGAACACGATCGCCGGTTCCGAGCTGAAAAGCGAGCTGGTCGATGGTACAGTGGTGCTGCCGGTTGAAGCCGTTGCGGCCGCGTCGTCCTCTGCCTCGTTCGCGGCCGGCACGAGCGGAAGAGTCGGTGCGAAACGTCGCCAAAGAAGGAAGTAGAGCGGCCGGTCGGCAGCCAAACCTAAAGTATCGTTTTATCGCTGCGCACAGATTTTAGAGGCCACATATAATTTTTCGATACGACTACGATTAATCTAAAATCATGAAACTTTGAAATTGTGATAGATTTACTTCGTGTGATTTTAATTCTTTCCTTTCGCTAACTAATTATAGAAATACATAGCGAAAACGCAAAGACTTGTGGTGAAAGCGGAGGATATTAGCTTTCGATGTTAAAACAATCGTGTTAAACCGTCGTGTCGTCTTCTAATGCTTATTTACATATACCGAAGCGGAGCGCTCGTTATCCCTCGTCGTTTACTTTCACCAGCGTATCGGCGTACTGGAATTCTGGACTGTTTTCGTACTCGCACATGTCGAGCGCCACCTCGCAGCTCTCCTTCACCACCCGTTTTTCGTCCTGCAGGTACTCGTTCAGCACGCGCGTACACTCGTCGGTCGCGATGGCACCGAGCGCTTCGGCGCACTCGTGCCGCACCATCTCGTTTTCCAACGGGTCGCGCAAATTTTCCACCAAAAACGGTATGCTGCACTCTTCCTGCAGCTGGCCCAGCACGAACGCAACCTCATGCCGGAACAGTGCACTTTTGCCCTTGAGTCCGCTGGCCAGCGCGAGCGTTGCCTCTTCCGTGCGCAAGTTGCGCAGCGCAAACATGGCCCTGTACCGATTGAACAGGGTGTCCGATTCGTCCTGCAAAATTCGCTGCAACTCCTCGACGCTCTTGGAGGCGGCCGGTGGCGTCGGATCGACCGAGGCGTACGGATTGTCGTCTTTGAGTGTTTCCTTCTTTTGCTTCAGCCATCGCACACGCTCCAGCGCAATTTCGCACGTTTCCGACACCTCCACGACCGGATCCTTGCTGAAGCAGACCAGCGTTTCCTCGACGGAACTGTCGCCGATGGCACCGAGTGCTTCGGCCGCTTCGTGCCGCACCATCGGTTCCTGTTGCAGGTCGGCGAGCACCCGCGTCAGCACCGGGATCGCACGCACGTCCTGCATCTGCCCCAAACAGTAGGCCAGCTCATGCTTGAGCAGAGCCGATTCGTCATCGAAACACCGGCCGATGGATTCGAGTGCCCGCTCGCCACCAATGTTTCGCAGTGTGAACAACGCACGGAAGCGTTCCTTGAGTGGTCGGTCGCGATTGTTTAGCACATCGCCGATGGCGGTCACTTTGCTGTCCTCGATTTGCACCATTTTTAAATCGTATAAAAATGCAGTGCGAATCTATTTCACAATTAAACACACAATGCGTTTTCACGTCGTGGTGTGTCGTTAAAAATTTTATAATTTGCGTACCATTTGTCAACGTGCTTGATTTGACAGCGCTTTGTTTACTATCAAAACGCGGTAGCGGACCAAGGAGCACATAGAAGTCGCGTGGATGACAAACTTCGCTAATTGTTTATTTAGATAAGCTATAGTTGTTATGTTAAGTACATATTTTTTAAGGATTGCAAAACTGTTGTCATATTGTACAGAGTCCTGTGAGTTTCATAGCAAATGAAACAAATTCCAATTGTCCGCAGTTGTTTTTCGTCTGTCATTCGATTCCTTCCGTTCGCGATGCTTGACGCAGCAGAATGAGTAACAATTCACCGTTGAAACGGTATCTAGTAAGCCGGCTTTGTTAGTGCAAATTCGCGTCTTTTACACTCGTTTATTCAGCGTTCGGACCGTTTGATCCGCCATATTACTACTCGCCCAACACGCGTCTCGTACCAGCAAATCTGCAATGTCCGATCCCCGTCTACGCCAGTTGACCATCAAAACAGGTGTTGTGAAGCGCCTGTCGAAGGAGAAGGTTGTGTACGAGAAAGAAGTCGTCACTCAACAGAACCGCATCGACAAGCTGAAAGCCGCCGGCTCCGATGACCATGTTCTGCGAAAACAGGACGAAGTGCTGCAGGAATCGATGATGATGATTCCCGACTGCCAGCGACGGTAAGTACGGCCTGGAAATCCTCAGCATCCTGTAACCGCACTGACCGGGTGGCATGGGTTCCCTTTTTTCTCCCTCCAACGCACAGTTTGGCCAAAGCCCACGAGGAACTTTCGGAAATGGTGAAAAACGAAGAGGAACTTAAAGAGACGGAACAGTACCAGAACGCACTAACAGCGCTAGAGGACGCGAAAGTGAATCTGCCGCAGAAGATTACCGCTTAGAACTATTAGCTTTGCTAGAGAAATACGTTTAAGTCACCCGTTTTACTAACCTATTCACAAATCATACTGCTTTTTATCTCATCGGGAGTAACATGTTTGCACACAACCTACACGAAATGGACGTCACGAAGCCTCCTCCAGCGATAGACGATTCCTTTCCACACCCCACACTGCTGGAGCAGCTTCGCATCACCGATGAGCAAATTGTGCACCGGTTTTTATCCAAATTTGTTGCTGAAACTGTCCCGGAATGTAGCAAACGTCTTCAATCTTCATCCGATTCATTGGGTATATCGTCCTATCGCCACGAACTTGACGAGGCGCTCCAAATAATAGAGAATCTGAAGCATTCTAAGAACGTTCTGGAAGAGCTATCGAAAGTAAAAGACGACACCGATTCCAAATGGCATTCAAAGAACGCTCTGGACGAGCTATCGAAAGTAAAAGACGACACCGATTCCAAATGGCAAAACGAGCTAGAACGAACGGAACACCTGAAAGGCAGAGTGCTTAGCTTACTGACGTCGCTTGAAGATGCAGCGAGAAAGAAAAAGCTATCGCGTAAATTAGCCTTGCGTCGGAAGAAAAGAGCATGGCAAAAGCGTCGAAACGAGCGACTCAAAACCCAGCGCATAGCTGACCAGGCGGTGCGACAGCAGCGTCTGCATGAAATAACCACCTGGGAAAATGAATGGAAGGCAAAGCTAGAGCAGGAACGAATCGCCCGAATCGAGCTGCAGACGAAAACGGTTGTCCTAAACGACGTACGATGCCGAAAAGCAAGGGCGAAGCGTTTGTTAAACCGTTTCGAAAAGGCCCTTCTACTATGCCAACAAAGACACACTGCGAAGGCAACGCCTACGACGGTGGAATCCCAGACGGTGGAACGATTCGAAAAGAAGATACATTCACTAATCGCCGAGTGGAAGGGCAAACTAGGCGAGTGCGTTAGGGAAGAGAAACACCTGAAGGACGAATTGAACCGTCAGTCGGCGGGTAACGAGGGTCGTCGGCGGGAGAATCGTTGGCGTAAGGTACTGTTTGGAACTGCTGCGGCGTCAGGTGGACAGATGGCTGGAAATCGCTCGCGGGAGGATCTGATTACGGTGCGATGGGCGTGGGATCAGTTTACTGTGCCGTTCGACAAGGAGGACACCGCCGACAGTGGAAGGGCCAGTGTGGCTCCTGCAACGTGGGTTAAGGCACCGGAGCAACCACAACCCGACTGGGCCATATATCGAGAGCCGAAGAAGACCAAAACCAGAAAGATCACCGCTGTCCAGCAGCTATGATTCGGTGTTCCAAATGTTGCTAAATTTTGCGATAATTTAAAGTTTGAATAAACCATGCAAACCATGTACTTGCACTAATAAACAAAAAATATGATAATTATTTTGATACACAAACTACCACGTACTAGTGGAGGCCCTCAAATAAGACTTCTCGAAGAAGGTAGACAATATTGATGTGGAATTACTTGAGTTCAGGAATCGTAGTAGGTCATGTTTTCATGTAAGTCTCCTTTTACGTGACGACATTGCCAAACACTCAATCCTAACCGATGTGTCAAGAGTCCAAAAATACCGCTAGAATTACATAGATTCTACACGCCAAGTTTTCGTAATCTAAATGATGTAGGACAATCTAAAGTACTTACATGGCAGGCGGTTCCACCATTTTACGATGTGTGGATTATTGAATGCCACCAGCCCATAAAAGTATGAGCCTACTCTGCGCCTGCTATGTCCATGTCGATGGCATAAACGATCTTTAAGAGCTCGGTCGTCTGGCGTCTTTCTACTGACATGTCCCAGAGCCCTCGTAGGTCATCAATTCATTATAGCTTCTTCGTCGCCGCATTTACGTCACAATTGTTTGCTTTATCTTTATTATTGTATGCTATTTTCCTTACAGCGTATGTTGTTGCTAACGTTCAAATTAATAATTATCAATACATGTATGTACAATTATGCTTCTTATATGTACGCATGTTTCCAGTGTGTATATGGAGGCATGTACGCTATTTACAAGACCCCGTTCTGTGATGCTCTCAGTTCATTCGCCTTTGCGCTTCATTTCTTCTATTTGGGGCGTGCAATAATGGATTAACATACGCACATACACGCCCACACTAACGTATGTTAGTGCTTCACACACACGCACTCACGAGTGTAATTAGTCATCCGAAACAGAATGCTAACCGTGCCTTACACTGCTTGCTACTAACTTCTGCTGCCTCACTTCACGGTTTTGGTAACACAATTCAAAAACAGAATATTAAAAATTTGCCTAAATTGGCTGAACAAAAAAAAAACAACCTGTAAAAGGTGTCGTGTAGCCCTGTTCGTTACACACATTCAACTTACTTTTCCATCCTATTCGGCTAGCGCGCAGCGTATGAGCTTCCTCCCGTTATAGCATATGAGTATTGTTTGAAGTGATATATGTATGTATATATGTTGCAGTCCTATTTTGTTTGGTCTAAACGGTGATGAGGATCGAGTAAATTATAATGTCGACATCTGGCGCTTCCAAACGAAGAAAGAAACAGACCACCAACTGGCATATCATTGCATAAGCCACTTTCAATTTTCTACTCCTTAAGGTTAATGCACTTCCCTGTTGTTGTCGTATGACTACGAACCTTCCTGTAGCGTTACTCTACATCAATCACGCCTAACCCTGAATCTCACGACGATGATCTATCGACCATAAACGAGGCAGGCGGAAAATGTGGAGAGAATGAGATAGAGATTAGGAATCGAGGGATGAAATTCATCAATAAATTACGTATTTCTAACACTCCCTCTGCTCTGATTGATCGTCCACGAAAATTCGGGTCCTAACAACTATGTCGATAATTACATCTCTCTCTCTTTCGCCACGACTCAGTAGCGATGGAGATCACCGATCGTACTCAAGATTATCTTGGGAGCTTGCTTTTCTGTACGAACAGTACAAAGCACTTCCAGTTGCGAATACAAAAAGTACGTATGGCGACGAGCGAATAAATTCTATATTACTATATCCCCCAGCACGATACGACAGTTCCGTTTGAAGTCATTTAAGGCAAAAAGGACGTCGTCCTGCGTCGTTCCACGAAGAGCACGAAAGCATTCATGTTTGCACGATTAATATCGAAACGTATCCAGTAGGAAAACGGAAACGATAGGCTTCTCGGTTCTTTAGATTGACTTCAAAATAATTGCAGAATTACAATAAACTTAGCATGGTTCGCAAGCTATCAATTACGGTCAGAGCCATTTCGGTGCGAAGAAAAATCTAAACTCATCTTGCCGATTTGTACCAAGCAATGCTTGGCGCATTTTTAGCACGTAAAATACTCTTTTGTTTGCTTTTGAAACGGTTAAAGGCTATTTAACATAGCAGGCAAAACTATCCAACAAAACCCATGGCATGACCACATGCAAACATTATCGCGCGGCAATCTTGATCGAGTGGCGCCATCTCCTGGCGGGTAACTTAACTAAACACGTGTATTTTAGCCTGTGGGCGATTTTAACTATTTTAATTCTTGAAACACAATGCACAAATTATCATTACAATTTTCCAGTCGTTTTTTCAAGTATTACCGAGACATTTTATATGGTTGTTCATTTTTATATCTAGAAGACGAAGATGGGGGAGAATATTCATCGTGTAGGGTTGGCTAATGGCTCTTCCGCTACTTGAAAGTCTGAATCTAGTGGTGCTTCCGTTTCGTCGCTATCCATTTATTTTTATACAACCAACACTTTTGTACTTTATACGTTTCCCGTTATTACTACCCGCAGCTGGAGATGACCAAGAAGAGGCATCCGAAGGGGTCTTAAAAATAACAACATAATATACAATTTGAAAAGTATTCCTCTTCGCTGCTTAGTCGGATTGTGAGCGACACAAGAAGAGCTATGCACAAGCGGACCTTCGTCCATCGTCAGTTACTGTCCTTTTCCACTAGTTTTGTGCATATCCTTACTGATGTCTGTTATCTTCTCCTCCTGTACCATAAGGTAAACAGCATACAACTTTCGCTGTGCGACTATTTTCTCACATATCCCTATGTGTGTATGTGTGTGTGTTTTACGTAGCTTAAACCTAAATGACAAGAAAACGATACGGGAGAGGGGATGGTGCGGTTCATGACATCGCGCACCCACCAAACCTAATGTGAAATCAGTATGTTCCTCACGATTTCTGCTAATTTTCCTAACCACGATGGTAGACCTACCACTAATCGCATACTACTACGAAGTGTAACAAAACGAAATATGCACACAATTATCCTAACCTAGGAAAGGTTTGCCTAAAGCGGTAAATAACTCATCCTCAAATAAGCCTCACGTTAAGTGACATACTGCTGTGCCCGTATGGGTTTCATTCTGTACGGATCTCTGACAAGCATTTCCGGTAAAAGGTCCCGATTTCATAAAAACCTCTCACAAAACGGGTTCTATCGCACCGACACCGATGGGGTACGTAAATAGCCTTTCGAGATCCGAACTCCAAACTCAAACCCTCATAATAATCTCAGTTGTTGCGACTTCAGTTACAAACGCACACGCATACACACACTGACGCAAAAAAAAACAATCTCAAAAAGCTCACTGAAGTAGCAAACGGAATTCTGAAACACATGCTGCTGCGTTTGAAATCCCCTGCTTTGCTACCCCACTACTTACCAAAACCTCCAGGCCGACGTCTACTGTCAGGAGGTGGCGAAAAACTCCTGCAACCGTTGCACCGTCAACCGGTCGAGTGCGCACAGATCGAAATCGAAGGTGGCGCTCGTAATCTCGTAACACCCGGTGGCCGCAATCATCTCCACCACCCGCTGCAACTCCGTGTTGTCCTGTAGCGTCATGATCTTCTGCTGCAGATCCTTCAACTCGAGCATGTAGTCCCCGGTAAGGGAAACGCTGCCACCCATGGGGGTGGTGTTGGTGTTGGCGGAGGAAATGTTGTTACTCGTTGTCCCGGAACTTCCTCCTCCACCACTACCCGTCGAGCTGGTCCCATTGTCATCCGCCGGAACCGGTGCGGATTGCTTGAAGTTGTTGTTATTGCTACTATTGTTGTTGTTATTGTTGTGCATGGAATGATCCAGCGTGTTCGGGGTGGACGTTCCTTTAACACCTGTCGTCGCTGCCGCAGCCGCCGCCGGACTGTGGTACTGATTTTCGTCCTTTTTTGGTACCTTCGCCGGCGGTTCCATTAGGCTGTTGGAGGATGCAGGTGGCGAGGGCGGCGATGGACTTCGACGTGATTCACGAGCCGTTTCACCCGCGCCCGTCCCTTCCTTCAGCTTGTCCGGATCGGCATCCTTGTTTTTTCGCTTGCGTTTCTTAATCGGTTCACCAGCAACGGTGGAGTTGTTGGCGGTGGTGACGGTATTGTCCTTCACGTCTATCGGGGGCGTTGAGGCCGCATGCTGGCCTCCTTTGGAGCTTTTGTCTTTCTTGCTTTTATGGTGGCCACCACCGTGGTGACTGCCGGAACCAGTCGTGCCGGACGAGGTAGCAGACGGTGGTCTTTGCTGTTGCTGGTGCAAGGACGAAGAAGACGATCCAGCCGGAAGCAGATCGGCGATACTGCTGTTCGACGCCTCCGAGTCCTTTTCGTTTGTTAAGGTCGAGGGTGCTCGGCTGTTCTCACCACCGCCCGGTACACTGGCGGCCGCATCGGAATCGTTCGAATTATCTTCCGGACTGAGCTGCCCCAGTCCCAGGCTCTCCGTCGGGGTGCTCGATTTGGGTCGTGCAGACTGCTGCGTTGGACCGTGCCGTGCCGCCCCGGTGAAAAGATGACCTGTCGGCGTACTCTTCGTGTCCCGATCGTGTCCGGTCGATTTGACCGATGTGGAATCGTTTGCAACGGTGGTGTTGCTACCACTGCTGGTACTGTGTGAGGATTTCTGTGCTTTTACCGGGACATCCGAACTGAGATCGCGTGTTGGTGTCGAATAATTTGCCTTGCCACCGGACTCGGGACCGCTCGGTGAGGGTTTCTCCTTCTCCTTCCGGTCCTTCTTATCCTTCCCAGCCGAGGAGCGATCCTTTTCCTTCGATTTATCCTTCTTTTTGTGCTTGTGCTTTCGCGCATCGTCCTTTTCGAGCTTTTCCGATGCCTTTGCCATCGTTGTAGATGGCTGTGGGCCCGCTGGTGCTGGATCCGGTTTCGATCCGGGTGGAGCGACATCACTAGCCCCTTGCGGTTGCTTTTTATCCTTCGCATATCCTACTCCGATAGCGGATGAGGCGCTCGTGTTCGATTCGCGTTCCGCACGATTCGAGGACACTTTGCCCGCCGGCACATCTTTGACAGTGTCGTGTAAAGGCAGAGAGGAGTTCGACTTGGACGACGACGTGGATTTAGCGTTCCCGGACGCGGAGCCGTCGCCTCCCTTCGAATAGCCCGACCCTGCAACAAGCGCTGACTGGCCAGCGGCTGACGAGGAGGACGAGCTATTAGTCGGTGGTTTTTGCTGCTGTTCGGTTCCACCACGATCCATCTTTCGCTGGTTGGAAGTGGACTCCGTTCGTTCCCTGTCCTTATCGTAGCTTTTCTTATCCTTTTTGCTGCTCTTTTTCTCTTTCTCACTGGCGCTTCGTTTACTGTCGGAAGAGCTTTTGCCCACCGTCGATTGTCCACCGATCGAAACGCTGCTGCCGCTGCTGCTGCCACTAGGAACTGTAGGATTGCTACTGTTATTGCTTATGCTGCCGCTATTATTGCTATTGGTGCTGCTCGTGCTGGAGCGCTTCGGACTGGCCGTCTGTGGTCGCTTCATCGAAGCACCACCAGTTCCCGTGTGGGATTGTGAGCTGCTGTTGCCTCCACCACCACCACCGGATCCGCTGTTTACGGTACTCCCTTTATCTCTGCTCCCTTTGTCACGCTCCTTCGAATGACTTTTATCTTTTTTGTCTTTGCTGTGCTTCTCCTCCGCCATGCCTCCACTGCTACCCGCAGACGCGGACAGCGCGCCAGAGGAGTTGTTGGAGGATGACTTTTTGGCCTCCTTGTTCGGGCTGGAGTGTTTGTGCTTGGAGGAGGACGATTTGTCTTTCTCCTTTGTAGACGCGGAGGCGTTGGAAGAACTCGACATGGAAGCGGAAGAAGAGTTTGGAAGCGACGACCGCGCGTCGTTCGACGATTTCTGACTCGATTGTGCTTTGCTACTGCCGCTGTTGCTGCTGTTGTTGTTACCACTTCCGCCACCACTGCCTCCCACCGGAGACGTTTTGCTTGTAGCCGACTGCTTCGGATCCGGAGACACTTTATTGGTGCTACCACCACCGCCGCCGCCGCTACCACCACCACCACTACCACCACCGCTACCACTGGATTTGTGGGAAAAGGGTGACCCAAACAGTTCCGCAAACTGTCCCTTCGTGTCGTCGATGGAGGATTTCGATTTGGACTTCTTGTCCTGGGACGAGCTACTGCTCGACGGTCGATCCGCGCCACTACCACCCCCGCCATGACCTCGACTGCTTTTGTAGTCGTTTCCACCTTGGCCGGCACCGCCCCCGGAGCTGCCCGACACGATCAACCCGCCACCCTTGAGCAGTTTGCGCCGGAACTCGTCCGAGGGGCTGTGAAAGACGTACTCCTCGCGCTGACATTTGTTCGGCGTCAGGTCGAGATCGTAGTTGTACACCACCTTCTTCGGATCGTCCCGGTTTTTGAAGTAAATCTCCACTGGCAATATGAAACCGGCGTAACCGGCTTCCTTTACCAGGTAGGGCGGCTCCTTGAAAACTATAACAAGAGGACAGGAGAGGGCTCGTTTAGTAGGCCGTTGGCAATATAGCTCGCCTGGTGGGATGCTTACCTCGTTTCGGTTTCGGGAAGGACTCGTGCAGGTTGAAGACAACCTTGTCGACGTAGTGACTGATGTCGCTTCCATCTAAACCGCGCACGAACAGCTCCCAGTCGTGTGTGTACCCTTCCGCCGTGGGTCTGCTCTTAACCGAGGCCAGATGACCGATTTCGAAGCAGATCTTTACCGACATTGCGGAATGTGGTCCACCGTTGCTCCACGGTTGAGATTTGTGAGATTCCGTGCGTGCGCTTGAAAGCTCCCCTTTCGGCAGTTTTTACTGGAGAAAAGGAGGTCGATAAAGATAAACGATAAGTTCGGTACACGACACAGATACTGTAAAGTCTTCCTATTTCGTCCTATTTTATCCTCATTCAAACCAAAAGCAAAAACACTAATAATCTGTCACATCGGTCTCCACAGACCAAATACATCAAAAGTCGGTTTCATCGCAACGCATCTAAGGAGCACGGCACGCGGTGTGTTCGTGTGTATGTGCGGTCGGGTTCACCGGGAACAATATACACCCGATGTGTACTGATGTGTGTACTTGCAGTTCTTCCTGCTCGGGAAAGGAAGAAGCGCGGCACACTTTGCTGTCGAGAGGAAAAAATCGATATTCCACTTTCTGCAGCAGCAGCAGCATGGAACCAATGCGGAAACATCCAGGGGCAGCAGCAGCACCAGCGCGGTGTAAATGTTTCTACGTATTCTGCCACATCCTTGCAGCCGCATAAAATACCGGCACAAATAGTACATTTAACGTGGCCAGGATTCTTGGGATGTGTAGTGCTAGGAGGTTGTTGATAGCATTACCTTTTTCTCACTTCAAACAACATTCAGCGCTGCAGTCGCAAACAATGCTGCCATCAGATATGTTTCCTGCTGTGTACCGCCTTAATAATCGGTTTCCAAGAATGGCACATTTATTTACATAACATTTCATCAATTCCGACCATCATCGTGCTGTTGGCGAAAAACAGCTCGATTCACATAGCTTGCTGCATAAAAGCTCCTATTGGCAGTGCACGGTGCTTTATTAATTACTGAGCCCCGCAGCACTAATCGTGTTAGATTGGTGGCGGGTGGAACATTCTGGGGTATTAGTATCCAGATAAGGACTTTCCACGCACCATATGTTAAAAACCGCAAAAACAAACCTCGTGCGCGCTACTGGCAAATGGCAAACCTGACACTTTCGTCGCACTGCACTGTCGTGTTGTTGAGACCATTTCGTTGGAAAATCGCTATCCTAATGAATATACACATTAACCCACAATAGCAAAGTGGGCTCCGCTTCGACAGCCTTGAGACGTTTGGTTGGCGACGTGATTGATTGGTGCTAGTTTGGCCAAGCCTCACTTTCCCGAGCTGGACAATAACATTCCATTCGGACAGTGGGATTAGGTTTCATACGAAAAGCCACCATCTCTAACTCTACTTACCGGGAAAAGGTCTTCGACGTGAGGTGCTTTCGCGCTCGTGGTTTCGAAGGAAATTAGCTGCTTGGTCGTTTATTTTGGTTCCGATTGTTCCAATTTCCCGCTGCACATTCGCCGTTCGTCCTTTTTTCGAGGAACTTGCCACTCACTAAATTGTCACGGTACGCATAATAGGTTTTCCCCAGTCCACACACCAGTATGCACTCAAAACACTGAAAAACGTTGATAAATACGGTGGTTCTCTGTTTTCCACGTTTCGGTGTTTCCTGCGCAAACAGAATCAAGAGGGAAGGGTGGCAGGCAAAACTCCCATCGACACCCCGATCCAAAACCACCTCACTTCCCTCGGAGCGCGCTGCCCGTGTTCCCGTGGAAAGGTACGTTTTCACTGCCTGCTCTGCACACACACCGCGCGACACACCACACCTGACTTCAGGCGAAAGTGAGAATCGGGAACAACAATCCTTCACGACAGCAATGCCGCCTCCTGCGAGATTCGTTCAGAGCGCGTATGTGTCATACGCGGACGGTTTATCACGATCCGTCTATTTTGTGCGAATGTTGATTTATTTTTTCGGATTTCCCTCGGCGCACACACGGAACGGGCGGTTCGGGATGATCAGAAACTGTCTCTTTTGCGTTCGAGACGAGAAGTGTGCGTGTATGTGTGAGTTTGTGGAAGGAGGGGGCGCAAACGCACAGCGCTTTGAGGCACTGGGGTGGATCTGCACGGGTATCTGATGATGACACTTGATGGAACAGATTCTTTAAAAACTAGTTAATTAATAATGCTGGATGGTTTCGTTGCAAAAACAAAGTGATAACTAAGGATTTCATCGTTTCATGGCTCTGTTATTGGGTTACAAAGTCAGAACAGCTTCGCACATTTGACATCGTTGTTGATCAGTATTTTGTGGATTTCCAATTTGAAAACACGATTGCAACAACACGTTTTGGAGAAATAATTATGTGAAGTCTAGTGCAATGCAAGAAAGATAAAAGAAACCATTCGCAAGTCGCTTTTAATCACATACTTCCCAAACATACGTTTTCAATCCAAAGTGAGTAAGTGCATCATGGGTTCTAAACGCATCCGTGCAGCGTTTGTTATGACTTTTTGAATGTCAAGTCCAAACAAACAGCAGCAAAAAACTATGATTACAGCACCAGTGATAGAGCGCCGGGTAAAAACGTTGCAGAAGAAATAACATAGTTTCGGTGCTAAAAGTAAACAACAACTGGCGACATGAACTCTTTGCAACAGAAGTTTCTGTACTACAGCAGACGAAAGTCGTTTCGATACGGTGTGCCGTTTCTGCTACTCATGGTCGGTGGTTCCTTCGGTCTGCAGCAGTTCGCACAGCTCAGGTACGTTCGAAAAGCAACAATCTCGTCACGCATCTTGTCCTTTGCTCATCCAGAGGAGCTTTTTTTTGTTCGCCCGACAGGTATACTTTCTCGAAGAAAGGCTCACTAACACGACAGGAAGCGGAAAAGTTCGGTATCAACATGAAGAAAACGGAAGACGTCACGCTCGAGGGAGAGTACGAGAAAATTAAACAGCTAGATATCGACCACTGGGACAACGTGCGGGGGCCTCGGCCGTGGGAAGAAACTAGTCCACCTCCGGCGGCGGAGCAAGCGAGGCGAGAGCACTGAATGGCGCATTTCCTGTAGCAGTATAGCTTACCAGAAAGGATAGTCTATATTCCACCGTTTATTCAGCTTTTTTCATTTCTGTTTAGTCCAATAAAGTTATTTGGCATTATTATTTTGTATTGGTTGCGTTTCTCTTTCCTACTCAGCAGGTGGTGATAGTGTGCTCAAAACGTTGGTAAAGCTTTGCCAAACATATGCCACCCGGTGCCTTAAAACATCGCGGAAGCATTCGCTGACGCGAACAACATTGAACATCATGGCAGGCAAGCACGGCGGGTACGGGGTACGCGAATAACGCCAGCGTTACGCGTACAACGCGTGTGGGATCCTTTTATCGACGACCGAAGCGGAAAGCGTAAGACTTGCGCAGCTCTTCATTCGCACGTTGCGAATCTTATTTTGCTTCAAGCAGCAAACACCGAATGTAGAAGCTGGGGGCAACCGCACCCCGTGGAATGTGGTCCGCGTAATCGCGCAACAAGCCGAGCAGCTCGTTCGGCGCTTCCATTCGCTCCAGTGCGACCCTCAGCAGATAGTTCCATTGGCGGAAGGGGTCGCACGCGCCTTCCGCTCCGGTGCCACCGCACGACGGTCTATCACAGTTCAGGCAGATCATTTCGCGGCGCTGCTGGTAGGCGATAACGTGCTCGAACAGCTGGCGCCAGTGGTGCAGACCGAATGGGAGCTCGCTCGTAGCACGCTCGAACAGCTCCCGGTCGGCCAGATTCCAAACGCACGCCACCACCTTATCCTCGCGCCGGTCCTGGATGTAGTAGCGTGTGATCGTTCGCCACAGGAATGGCACCTGCCGGACCATCGCAAAACACTCGTCGTACTCGCTGCGGGACCAATAGTACTGCAGCAGGCTCGTACCGATGTCCTGGTAGTGGCAGCAGGGTGTCGCCTGCAGGTAATACCCGCAGCCAGTGCATCGACCCAACCCTTCCAGCAGCGCACGATCGCACGGGTCGGTGGTGTTGCACAGGATGAACCCCTCCTTGATGAACTGACGTGAGTCAGGTTCGATTTCCCACAGCAACTCCGGTTTCAGATAGTGAAAGTAGATGCGCGTGCATTTGACCCGTGCGTTCGGTTCGTCGTTCTCTTCCAGCAGTGTTTCCAGTTTTCGCAGCAACCGCACTATCGTCTCCGTGTCGTAGTCGTCGAAGATTTTGGCGTAGCGATCGGCAAAGTTGAGATTGCTTATGATGGACGATCGATAGATCAGATACAGATTGCGCACCGTCGCATCGTCCTCGGACGTTTCGTACCCGTGGAGCAGCGAGGTGGAAAACTTCTTCTTGCGGCCGTGCGCCGGTGCAACTCCGTGTGACTGACCGGTGCGCGTACGCACGAGATCCTCCTCCTGCTCGTCCTCCTCATCCATGGCGTGATCGCACGCCAGGTCATCCGCTTCTATGCCGAACTCGGCGAGCAGCGCGTGACCGTTTCCGTTCGCAAACGCGTTATTCGTCCGACTTGGTTCGTAAATTTTTGTTAAATTCAGTGTTTTTGGTCGCTCCGGTAGAGTTCCATTTTGCATTTGCTGCTGCTGTTGCTCGTAACCCATAAACATTTGTTTGATGTTGCGTCCATATTTGCCTCGAACGACCGACACGAGCGCTTCTTTAATGGTCGCTTCGGTAGACAGCAGCAGCGGGCTTTCCTTTCCGTTGAGCTGCTTGCCGTTGTTGTTCAGCAAACTATCCAAAATATACACTCCCTGCTTCTGCTTTCGCGTCTCGAGCAGCTGCTGCTGCTGCTGCTGCTCGTCTCGTCCGGATGAAGGCGATGGATTTTGCTCCTCTTCACCCTCGATCTCGACACGCACCTGAAACAGTCGGTTTTCGCCGGACAACAGGTAAATCCACTCGTCCACCACGGCGACGTGCGTGATGTCGGTGAACTCGTCCGTGCGCAGAACGATCTTCGAGTGCAGCGGATCGATGATCAGCAGCTGGCAGCGATCGTGCACGAGGAGCAACTGCCGACGGATTGAGTACAGCACCTGAAACGGAACCACCATCATCGTACCGTCTCCGGCGACCGACGGTGCCACACCGAGATCCAGTTCCGCTTCTTGTAGGCACTGCAGCTGCGGTCTTCGGCGCCTTGTTGCTTCCGCTCCCTGCTTGAACTGATGTGTGCGAATCACGTTCCCCTCCAGATCGGCCTCCCACAGGCGGCTACCAGGACGAGAGCAAAATATTCGCACATCCTCCTCGTCCACGATCATGAGCGGTGGGGACGGAGGCGTCGCCCCTCCGGTACTGTTGGGATGTGCGATTACAAACGATGCACCGTATTGGCCTTCCCTCGGTCTGTTGCCGATCTACGAATCGTTTAAAGCCAAAGTTATAAAATTCCCTGTTTTTGAATCGTTTTGAAATCCCTTGAACCGCCCTCTCACCTGCTTGAACTCCTCGCGCGCTGTGTTGCACAGCACGCATTTGGAAAGTGTCGACACTAGCAAGAGGTCCTTGTAGCGATCAATTTGTACTATACGGTTTTCCAGCAGCAACACGGGATGCAAGCTTATGTTGAGAATGTTGCGACCCTAGTGAACGAACGGAAAGGTATTGCACACCATTTCGCTGTTTTCAAGTCCCCGGAAACACCCGACACTTACCATGAACAGTGAGAACTGTATCAGCGAAACTATACCCCGCGAATCGCCACAGTACAGCTCTTTATCGTCTTCCGTCCAGCAAAAGCTCGTCACGAAAGCGGTGGTCCCGACGCCGGTCGTCTCGAGTGGCCGTCCATCGCCGTCAGTCGTCGGGGCTAGCTCGGTGCTGAGAATCTCCTTCACGCTCGGAGGTTCCAGCTCGAGCAGTACGCCGATCGAGCCGGCCTGATTACCCACCGCGATCTGCTTTTCATTGTGCGAGATTGATACCTTACCGATGGTGCCCAGTTGACTAGGGAAGATCGCTAGGAAGCTGGTAGTGATGCGATCGTACAGATACAGGCTCCCGGAGTTGGCCCCGAAGACGAAGTACTTCGGTGAGCAATCGAAACAGGTGAACTGCAGAACGAGAAAAGAACACAGTGTGAGCACAGCTCGGTTGCTAAGCGACCGACGGCGAACGGGCTACACTTACCTTAATGCGACTATTGTTTCTTAAAGGTTGATTAACAAACGCGGACAGTTCGGCTCTATCACGCAGCGCATATTGCTTACTCGTTGCATCCATCGTACCAACTGGCAGCTACAATGTGCTTCCCTTGAGCCGCTGCTGTTGGCCTAGTATGTACGGCGATAATTTGATAAGGGCAGCAAACAAAGCGGACTACGACCGTCGTCCTGCTCAACCGTGCCGTTCGACGGCGTTCCGGTTGGTCAGCATCCAGTGATACGTTAACATTTCGCCAACCCGTCGATTGGTGGTTTCGCTGGTTCCGTGTAAGCTTGCTATCGCCTGACGATGATGACGAAGAATGGCAAACAAATTACACACCGATGTAACGAACTCGCAGCTCAGTGCGAAGAAAACTGTCGATGGAAATGCGTCCCGCTCTTGACGCGAACCCTTTTTCACAGTCCGTGATAACACACAATCGGCAATGAACAGCGATATCGATTGGTGGGCTACTCAATTTTGTTGAATAAATTCCGGATAGTGGAAATTACTGCACGAAGAGCGCGGAGGAAAAAATCTACTCTCAACAGCAACTGTCAAACTGTTATCATCCGTCACTTGGGAAAACGTAGAAGAACAGCAAGCCATGAAGAAAAATCAGTACATAAGGTGCATAGTTCGTAATGTTCGAAATGGCTCGTCGTTTTCCCATGAGAACACGATTTTTGTGCAATTTCAACCGGTTTGTTTCCTACAGTTTTTCTTCGATTGACTCTGCTCTCATCGAAGCGGATGCCGGTTTCATGCAAAAATGCAACAGTCCGCTATCTTTGCTCTAGCTACCTTGCGTCCATGCGTTTATGCGCGCGCTCACTTCTTCGCACCTCGAACGCTTTCAACCGACGACCATCACTCAAAAAAATCAATTTCAGACCAGATTGGACCGCCGTGTAGCAGCTTTTCCGCTGAACGTTTGTTCTTGAGAAAGTCGCAATAGTTCGAATGCGCTAGTGAAGAATTAGTTCAATTACGCCACAGAGTTTTATTTGCAACCAGCGTTTGTTCCTTGAGGAACGGAGATTTGTGCGTATTTCTCCTCCTTCTTCGCCTGCGGTCGGTGTGCACTTGGCGTCAACGTGATAGTTTTCGCACGGAGGTTGTTGATGCACGCTCTCTGCTGCGACAAGGAAGAAGATTGATTTGCAAAATGTTCTCAACGAAAAAGGATATTGACCGACACGTAAAAACGTCGTTAAATAAGCTGCCGGAAAACGAGGTAAGACGCTGGCGACAGCGGTACAGGCAATCATTGACCAGCGGGGAGCACCTTCGACCTCTTCTCGAATGATCGTTGCTGCATTTTCGCCCGGTGGGTGATTTAGCATAAACTCGTAGAAAAGAGGCTCGGGAAGCGTACTGCTAGCGGTGGAATGGTGGTTTGGACGCGTTGCCGAACGTACATATAGAGCAACGAAGCGTACCGGGTAGGGTGTTTGCCGCCCGCCACCCGGACGGAGCATCGCTATTTGACGCATTACCGCGAAAAAAAGTAATTGAGGTTAGGTTTCGGTTGCGTGAAGCAAAAGCTGGCTTTCTGTCATTTTTCTAAATGCTCTAATTGATCAATACGGGGCTGGGAGGAATATTTTCCTTTGCAGAAACAAATCTCTCACCTCGCTACTGCTGCTAAATTAAAGGATCTTTTTTCGAATGTACCCACAACCCATTTTCAGCGCTGCCTTCGCGGACTCGCTATCGCCCGGCAGTACTTCAAGCTGAACGAATATGCCAGTGCGGAACACTGGTTGTCCTGCTACTTGTCGGTGCAAGAGGATAGCGCCCCGGCACACAAGCTGCTCGGCCAGTGCTACGAGAAGCAGAAAAAATTCGACCGCGCCATCACGGCGTACCAGCGGTCGCTCCAGCTCGACTCCAAGCAGACCGGGTTGATCACAGATGTGTGCAAACTGTTGTTGATGGACGACAACCTCACCAAACATCTGTCGAAGGCGAAGCACTGGTGCGATTTGGCCGAGTCGGAGCGCATCAACCACGAAGCGGTTCTGAACCTGAAGCTGAAGGTTGCCAACAAAGACGCCACGGCAGACAACAAACTCGTGAAGGACATCATACTGAAGGAAGTGCTCGCCCGGCCGCTGGATCCGTCGTTGCGCGTGCGGCTCGTGGATCACTTCGTCGAGGAGAAGAAGCTGGACGAAGCGTTCAAGTATTGTTTCGAGCTGGAGATGAAGTTTTGCGAACCGTTTATGCAGTCGATCGAGTGGACGAACGGGGTGGCGAACATGCTGACCAAGTACACCGAATCGCAGTCGCTGGGTGCGGGACAGCAGCGGCACTGGAACTACTACCTGCTGCAGGCGCTTGTGCTCGACCGGCAGCTCTATCTGAACCTGTTGGCCGACTCCACGATGGACGCGATCAAGCGCAGCAATTTGAAGGAAATTGCGCACAAGCTGTTCAAGCTGGACCAGACACTGCAACAGGTGGCGGAGAAAGGTCGCAATGCGGCACCCCAGAAGCAGATGGCCGAGGCGTTTCTGCGGCACTACCGGGGCCAGCTGCTGCTTTACTCGGCTTCGTTGCTGTTCAAGAGTGCCCCGGAGCAGTCCAGTACGGGACGTGCGCGGGATACCAGCAAAAAGTGTCTGGCACTGCTGCTGTTGGCTTACCAGTGCGGTGTGCCGGATCCGGACGAGATGTGGCTGAAGCAGAGCAGCGAAATGACGCGCCAGTTGATGGGCTTCTGGAACAAGCAGGGCGCGTTCCGATGTTGCCAGGCTGGGGCTACGCTGTTATCGTGTGTTGAGGAGCCCGTGGATGTGTCGGTACTAGCCCAAATTCAGAGCGTTACCGAGACGAAGGTCTGGACGACGGCGGATGATCTTATAAATCAGGTATTGCACTTTATCTTCTATTTAATTTGTTTTATTTTTTCTCATAACACTCTAATAATATGTTCACGATCATTATAATATAATGCTTCTGTCAAAATGAGATCTTGATTGAAAAATCAAAACAATGACAACTTTATTCTGTGGAACTTTAATTTTAACTGATCCCAATCCACTTCCAGATCCGACAGCTATGCTCCGATCCAGGCTGGCGCCAAACTGTAGTCCGTTCGCTGTACCCATCCGGGGACATTTCCGCAAAGCCAGCGGCAGGCACCTACTTCGTGAAGGACAATGTCGCGTTCGGTGAGCCACAGTATGTGCTGCCCAAGCGCGAACATCTCGATCTGTACGTGGTACTCGCGCAAACGCTCTATCCCTCGTCGCTGCCCTATCTCGTCTATCTGGGGCTCGTCGTCGGCACGGAGAATCTCGCCGACTACCATTGCAAAGCGTTTCCACGGTTGAACTTCTCCACCAACAATCTCGACAATTGCAACCTGGAAACGCTCAACCAGCTCGATATGGATTCCTTCCTGTACTGTGCGGTGCTGGTCGCGCAAAGTAACCTGGACAGCGATCGGCAGGTGACCCAACAGCAGGGCCGACCGGCGATGCTCCCGGCAGCCAATCTGAGCCCGCTGCTGTGCGAAGACAACAAGATCGACTGGTGGAGCGCGGCCTACCAGCTGATCAAGAGCAGTACGGCGAAGGATGCGGCGACCAGCGTTGCCGACCAGCGGCAGCTGCTGCAGCACGGTCTGCAAGCAATCCGTGGTACCGGCGCTCCGTTGTGCGACGTTATCGTGCTGCTGAAATTGGGCCAGGTGCTCGCGAAACGGGCGACCGGTTCGTCACTGTTGGCACCGGAAGAGCGCCGCTACATAGAGGCGCGCGCCGAGTCCGTTTACCGGGCCGGAGTGCTGTTGTGGAAACTGCGCAATGAATCATCGTACGCAGGGTGTAGTATGGAAGCGGGAGGAGGCGTCAGTGGTGGTGGCGGCAGCGGCTCAGAAATGTTCTTCAAGTATGGAATCAAGCCGTACGACTGTCAGCAGGAAGCGGTTAAGCTAGCCGAGTCGGCCATCACCTTCCTGGCCAGCGTGTACTTCAAGCACAGTCGGTACGAGGAGTTCACGCAGGACTTCGGTGGCATTGCACTGCCGTTTGCGGCGTACTTCCGCGCCGAGGCGTTCAAGAAGCTGGACGAATCGAACAAAACGCCACTGAAGGCGAAAAAGTTTTATTCCGAGCGGGCGCGCGAATGTATCCGGCAGACGCAGCGCTACCTGGAGCTGCCGTACATCGACCGCAGCCACCCGCTCAACTACGTGGTCCAGAGCGAAATGAAGCGATTGTCGTTCGCGAACGATTCATTCGATGGCAGCCTCAACACGTCGGCCAACGGTGGCGGATTGGGAGTGGGTGGTGGGATTAGCGCCGACGACAGCGACCACTTCCAGTCCTTTACCTCCTCGTTGACGAACCCGGCAGCCACGAGCGGTGTGGGTGGTGGAGCCGCCGGCGCGTCACGGGAGGCGGCCGCGGCTGCGGCTACTGCTGCGGCATCTGTTTGTTTGGCGAAAACCAACGACCTGGAGGCGCTGATACGCCAGATGATGGAAACGCTCACGTTTGTGAAGGAGGACGTGCTGGGCATTCGCAACGACGTTGGCGATATGCAAGATCGGTTGGTGAAGATCGAGGAGAACATCTACCGCAAACCGTCCGAGGTGGGTACGGGCGCAGCATCGACCTCGATCGCCGCAACTTCAACGCCGTCACAGCTTGTGAACGAATCAGTCACTGCGGCGGCTACTGCCGCAGCTATGCAAGCCATGAACGACATGTACATGATGGATGAGCTGCAGAGCTCGGCGTCAGCGTTAGCTTATCAACATGCGGCAGCCGCCGCTGCAGCTGCGGCTGCTGCTTCGGCAGCTGCCCGCACACCGGTCATGGGTCACGGTGTTGGAATGGTACCGACACCGGCTACAGCACAGCAGACCGCTGCTGGTGTGCCCTATCACGCACTGTACGGTGCAGCGAATGCATACTCGAGCTACCTCCCGGGACAGATTCAACAGCAACAGCAGCAACAGCAGCAGCAACAGCAACAACAGATGCTTACTCCCCGCGCGCATCCTGCGATGGGTGCGTCACCGATGCATACCGCTACCTATCAGCATCACCATCATCCGGACAATCTTCTTGTAGCAGCTGCTTCTGGTGGATCTCCAGCTCCGATTACCGCGAGTGGCTATCACCTGTCCGCTTTCCAGCAGTCCATAACACAGCCGGACACGCTAAAGCAACCGCCCACTGGCAGTGGACCAGCTGCACCAGCAGCTAATCTGTCCATTGAACAGTCACTCCAAACACCGGCATTGCTGAGCAGCTGGAACAGCACGTATAACAACGGTAACTCGTCGTTCAACGCACATGTTGCGGTACCGGCCGTACCTAGTCTTGTGCCGGCCCATCTGTCTACGAGCAGCGCGGCAGAAGTAAAGGGAGGAGCACCAGTAAACGTGGTCATCACCAGCTCCGATCCACTTCCGCCCCAACCGAGCGTCAGCAGTTCCACCTTCGCTGCTGGTGGGGCGGGTGTGCAGCCCACGTACAGTGTGACGATTCCGCCGCAGCACATCAAACATAGCAACACGATGGGCGCCAGTATCGGCCAGGGCACGACGGCGACGACGAACAATGCCGCACCGAGGGTGGAGAGCATCTCACCCGCGGCCACCAACACCAAGTTCCCGATGCAACCCATGACGATGACGTCGACGACCGCACCGGCCCCAGCGCCTACGGCGGCGGCACTAACACCATCGTTCTTCGCTAACATGATCTCGCCGGCGAAGGCATCGAACGACACCAACCAGATAGAGGATGACGATGATGACGAGAAGAACGTTTCCGGCAGTGTGGAGTACGATCCGCGGCCAGACTTTCAGCCGATCATACCGCTGCCGGATGAGATTGAGGTGCGCACGGGCGAGGAAGATGAGGAGCAAATCTTCTCCGGCCGCTCAAAGTTGCTCCGGCTGGTCGACCGTGAGTGGAAAGAGCGCGGGCTGGGTGAGCTGAAGATATTGCGCTCGAAGGCCGACCGCAGCAAGTATCGCATCGTGATGCGACGCGAGCAGGTGCACAAGATATGTGCCAACCACTATATCACGCCTGAACTGCAGATCAAGCCGATGGAACAGCGCAAGGAGTGCTACATCTGGGCGGCGATGGACTTTGCCGACGAGGAACCACGGAAGGAGTCGTTCTGCGCCAGATTCGGTACCGCTACCCTGGCCAACGAGTTTTACACTGCGTTCCAGGCGGCCCGAACCGAAGTGGCCCGTCTGCGGACGGAGCAGGGCGTTGGTGATGGGCAGCCGGCAGCGCCACCCGCAACGGCGACATTCGGCAGCAGTACACCCAAATCACAGCAGGGGGCATCCGCGGGGGCAGCCGGTGCCGCCAAACCATTCGGAGAGTTTACGTTCGCGAAGAACTACACGCCGCCGGCACCAGCTCAAGGTACACCGGCCGCAGCAAGCCAAACTAAACCGGCAGCAAAGACAGCGGAGGCCGGCAGCATTTCGGATGGTAAACCGAGCCCGTTCGCATCGTTCACGTTCAAGCCACAAATGCCTGCCGCCGGTACACCGTTTGGTAGTCCGTTCGGCGGTCAATCACTCGGGTTCGAAGAGCGAGAGTACAAGTGTGCTCATGAAGCAACCGTTTACGGTTTGAAGCGGAAGGAACAGCAACCGGGAACTGCCACGTGGACGGATTGTAACGTTGCTAGCGGCCAGTTGCGTTTGCTCACCTCGCCAACTAACGTGCGGCTGTTGATGCGCGGCCCTTTCACCGTGCATTTGAACCATGTCCTCGGCAAGGATGCTCAGCTAAAGCCGCACGAGCAAACCGGTTGCAGCTGGACGGTGCAGCAGGATCCAACGTACCCCACGGCAAAGGGAGGCTCGCTGTGCTTTTTGGCACAGTTTAAGACCTCAGACGAGCGTGATCGTTTCGTGTCGGCGGTACAGAAAGCCCTTCCTGTCGCGGCCACTGCAGGCGTTGCTCCTGCTCCGGTTGCTGCAGGCTTTGGCGAACTGTTCAAGCCGAAATCGGGTAGCTGGGACTGTGCCGGGTGTTACGTGAATAACAAGGCCGACGCTGCGCAGTGCGTCGCCTGCAGTAGCCCGCGCGATCCCACTGCGAAGAGCAGTGTACCGAAACAATCGACGGGGGGACTGTCGGGCGGTTTGTTCGGTAGTGTAGCACCGCCAAAGGAGGGAGCGAGTAAGTTCACGTTCGGTATGCTGCCTGCGGCTACCACTGTCACACCCATCACGTTCGGGGCTGGACCGGCCGCAACAGCGACGGGCCAGAAAAAAGAACAACAACCAGCCAGTTCGACGCCGGCTAAAGCCACCGCTGGTGGTGGATTTGGCGATCAGTTTAAACCCAAGCCTGGTTCGTGGACCTGCAACGGGTGCTATCTGACGAATGGGGCAGACACTCTGTACTGCATCAGCTGTGAGAGCCCGAAAGACGATACGGTGCCGAAGAAATCGGCCGCTACAGGTGGAACCGGTTTGCCAAAAACCGCAACAGACACAACGTCCAAATTTAGCTTTGCAGCTGGTGGTGGTTTCACCTTCGAAATGCCGCCTGCTTCGGCCCCTGCTTCCGCTACTACTGCCACTACTACTACTGCTGCTGCTGCGACGGTCACCAGCTCCGGTACCAGCAGCGTACCAACATCCTTCGGAGGTGGTTTTACGTTCGGAAGCCCGATGATGAAGCCAACCCAGTCGGCGACGGCAACTACAACTGCCACTGGCGGGGCCACTACGGCAGAGAAACCGGTCTTCAAGTTCGAGCTACCGACGCCGTCCGGAGGTTTGTCCTTTGGTTCGAAGTTAACACCTACCACTACTACGACCGCGAGTGGCAGCAGCAGCGCAAAGGGTGACGGTGTTGCGATCAACAAGCTGGAACCGCCGGAGAAGGCCACGTTTGGGTTCGTGTTCAAACCGAAATCACCCGGACGCACGCTTAGCGGTGACGGAGACGGAGCAGCCGATGAGGATGGTGCCGCCGGCGACAACAGCCTGGTGGAGGAAGAGAACAATACCTATTTCGCGCCAGTTATTCCGCTGCCCGATAAGGTAAGTTGTTTTTTTTTTGTTGCAAATGCTGATTTGCGACTCCTGTGCTTTAGACTTTATACGTACACTTCTACGGTAGAATGATCTCCTAGAGGCTACTGATTAGCTTCCTTAACAATCCGATTCGCCATGTCATTCCATCATCCTGGAACACCATTCTGTGATATTTCCACTGTGATATTCGCTGACGAAACTAAGCTGTAGTTGATTGGTGGTAGTGACCAGTTCCTTCAGCGACTGCGAATTCTCCATATAACCATCTTTTGGTGTATTTTCTGCGACTCATATTCCCTCACGGATCAGAACCATTTTAGTCGCAAATCCCCAAGGTAAATAATTTGCTCGGTCTCTCAGATGGTCCATCACATGATGATGATGCGCATTCATTTCCTGCTAGCCTATCCTTTTCCAACTTTAGAAGGTTGGTTTTCACACCGTGGTTATTGGTTGGCTGCATTTTCGAAACAGACATATAAATCTTGAATACGGCAAAAGCAGCGAACAAAATATCCACTCTTCTAGATATGGTTACTACGATTGTGTATAACTTTAAGGAAAACGTGTCTACTCGTGGATAGATTTGGAATAAAACCAAACAGTTGATTCAAGCTTCCTCTAACTCAAAGCCCTGCTATAGCTTACTTGTTGACTTCAAGGCTTGCTATATCCAACATTTTACATCCCCAAGTTACACCTCGAACCACTGGCAGTTAATTTGCCTTATGAAATACGCATTTTACCATCAATATAATTTTTATTACAAATTATGTAAAGATGATCTTGATGATCTTCCAAAAGTCGTGTAACCTGCCTAGTGTAACCTGCCTAGTGAAAAAATGTTCGTTCTTCAATAGATTAAGCAATTCTCAATGTCCATAATTGCAGATTGAGGTGAAAACTGGCGAAGAAGATGAGCACACGCTGTACGCGCATCGTGCGAAGCTTTACCGTTTCGTTAGCTCAGAGTGGAAGGAACGTGGCATCGGCGATGTGAAGATCCTGAAGCACAAAGTGACCGGCAAACTCCGGTAAGCATACAGTTACACAATCGGCCGCGCACTATTTCTAACCTATTAGCTACAATTATTTCCTTCCTCGTGCTCTACTTCCAGGGTGGTAATGCGTCGTGAGCAGGTGCTTAAGATCTGTCTCAATCACGCCCTCACCGACGACATCTGCTACACGAAGAAGGACGACAAGTCGTGGCAGTTTGTGGCGAACGATTTCTCCGAGGGCAACTTTGAGATTATGAACTTCTGTCTGCGCTTCAAATCGTCCGACATCGCGCAAGAGTTCCGGGACGCGATCACCGATGCGTTGAGTGGCAAACTGTCCGCCAAAGACGAAACGGGTGAGACGCAGGCCGTTCTCTCTCCGCCATCGCAGTTCGATAACAGCACGATCACGTCCACCGGCTCGACGATGGGTGATTTAAATTTCTCCAAGCTGAGTGATATCTCATTGAACGAACGTGAAACGGCGCATAAACTGAAATTGCCGTCAAACTTCTTCGACTGTCCGGCGACACCATGCACCGGCTGCCGTGGCTGTGAGTCGGACACGTTCGAGTTTCCGGTGGTCGACGGACAGCACCAGTTCGTCACCGAAATCGATGCCGACGATGTGCCGCTACCGATCGACATCAAGAACGTGAAGCCGTTGCCCCCGGTAGCTTCGCAAGCAGCAGCAGCCGGCACGCCGAAGAAGGTGACGTTTGGGGCGGCAGTGCCAGCTACGGCAGCAGCGGTTCCATCAGTTGCGCCTACAACTGGCGTTGGTCTATTTTCCGGTGTTGCGTTTAAGGCGCCATCGGCTTTCGGTGCCGGAGGAACGGCGACTAGCACAACAAGCAGCTTCCTGTCGGCAGAGCAAAAATCGTCCTCGTCACCGTTCCTATCCTCAAATTCTATATTCGGAAGCGTACAGTCATCCACTCCAACGGATCAAACACCTACCGGTGCCAGCAACACGAAGTTCGCATTCGGAAGTAAGTGCAGAAAAAATAAACAATGTCAATACTTCCGGTTTGCTTTCAGAGCCGGACAAAGTAAAGCTATTGCTATTGTGATGCTTTATTGATGCTTACTGTGTGAACTTTCGTTTTAGGTTCAACAACGCTAGGATCAACCACATCCGGTGGATCAATCTTTTCCGCCTCGCTTAACACTACCCCGAAAACGTCGTTCGGTACTGTCGGCAGCCAGGTAAGCTCGACCACTGGTGGGGACGACACAAAGGCGGAAGCGGTAAGCGAATCAAACGCGAAGAAACCGGTCGCCATCGGAAGCAGTCCACTGTTGCAGCCGGCATCGCTCTCGACACCACCGACAGCTAAACCGGCGGAAACTGGTGCCAAACTCTTCGGTTCAGTTGGTGGGTTCGGCAGCGGTGGTGGTGGCGGTTTCGGAACGGCCGCCAGTGGCGGTGGTGGTGCCAACATATTCGGCGGCGGAGGCAGTAGTATTTTCGGTTCCACGGTCAACACCACCAACAGCACCCCAGCGACAACGGCGACGACGACGACGGGTAATTCAACATTGTTCGGTAGCGTTTCTTTCGGCGACAGTGGCAAGTCTCCCGTGTTTGGTGGTGTCGGCACTGCCGGTAGTGGCTTTACCTTTGGAAGCCTTGCCAAACAGCAGCAGTCTCCGGCCAACACCACACCGAAGAGCAGCGGTGATGCATCGTCCATGTTTAATATGGACGAAAGTGTAAGCTTCGCAACGTTGGCCAGCAGCAACACGCCGGCCTTCAGCAATATGCAGGGTGCAGCGGCGGATGACGGCACACCCAAACAGGCCGGTGGTTTCGTGGGACTGACCGTGAAAGAGGACTTCTTCTCGCGCTCGGCTTCGGCCAAGTTGAACAGCAGCGCAGACGGTAGCACCGTGACCAACAATGGCAATGGGGACGAGGCGGCTGGTGGTGACGAGGGTGGTGGTGCTGGCGCGACCGGTGGCGATGAAAATTACGATCCCTACTACGCCCCCGTCATTCAACTACCGGACGAGATCGAGGTGCGTACGGGTGAGGAGGAAGAGGCAAAGCTGTTCGGCGAGCGTGCCAAGCTCTATCGGTACGATTCAGCGACAAAGGAGTGGAAGGAGCGAGGTAAGACATCCGTTTACATTCCAACTGCTTTCCGGTACGTTGTTAACATTGTGGGTGCGTTTCGTTTCTTTTCCGCAGGTGTCGGCGAACTGAAGATATTGCACCATCCTGTGCGGAACACCTACCGGTTGCTGCTGCGCCGTGAGCAGATCTTTAAGCTCGTGCTGAACCACGCCATCACGGCTGACCTATCCGTGACGCCGATGAACAGCTCGGACAAGGCGTTCGTTTGGTGTGCGATGAATCACGCCGAATCACCCGGCCAGCTCGAGCAGCTGGCGGCTCGCTTCAAGAACGAGAGCATCGCGTCCGAGTTCCGCAGCATGCTCGAAAAGTGCCAGGAACAGCTGCGCGCACGGCCAGATCTTGAACCGGATCAGGATTAATAACAGGATAATATCAGACCAGGTTTCCTGAATCTTACACACACATAAACACTCCCAGGGCGCGTAATACAACATGGCTACGGTCTGCTGCTGTGCTGCGACGCACTCAAAAATACGCTCCCGTAAATCATGTTTCTTATCATTTGCTCTTCTCCCTCCGTTCTTTGTTATACTATTTTTTGCAGGATGTGCATCTGTTTACCACAAATAGATACTGAGTAGGCTGAAATGTCCTGATTTATATTTTGCGTTAATCATGCCCCATCCATGGAACTGTGTTGCGCTGCGTAAAACTAATTTGTATTTTAATGTTAGTTATAAAGATAATCGAGCCTAAATTGTTATACGGTGAAACAACGAAATGGAAATGTTCAGCAAAAAGAAAAAAAAAACAATTAAAACTTTAAGACATTATCATACGTAAAAGATGCTTTCCGTTGTCCGTTTGTCATATTCCGAATTTTCCCGTTACTGTAACTCAACGGTTTTGATTAAAATGGCGCTCTTATATTAGCGTCAGGTAATCCTGGGGACTGGTGGGATGTAGTAAGGAGGCAGAAGCTCCCACATATACCCCATAATCGCAAAAACGCACGCAAACTTCTATCCGCTGTGTACAGCGACCGAAACGTCAAAACACAGGCAAACTCACGCACACATTTCAAGAGCTTGTCGGCTAGTCGCGATGTCGACACACACACAGACGCGCCCACATACGCGCATACATCAAGCCGCATGATGGAGAACCTTCGAGAGAATTGTGGTCATTTTTTGTGAAAATTAATTAATTAACCAAACAGACAATGCGTGTAATTGAGCATTCCCTGTTGAAAAGGGTATATAGAGGATGCCTCTGAGTTTACATTACACATTGGAATGTCTAACATGAAGTTCACAGATACTAATAGACATTTAGTTGGATCTCTCCCTTTTGGATCTCTTTTAATCGAATCTCGGTGAAGTTGCGATACATTAAATTAGAAGACTTCATTTTTTAATGTATTTACAGCATAATTGTAGCAAAAAGTGTTATAATTTTTTACTCAGTTTTAAAACAGCGAAAAAATAGGTTAAAAAAGAACCAATTGCGCATCATTTTTAACATGTGGTGATTTCTCCGAGGAGATTTCATTATGTTTAAAATTATTTGTTTAAGCAAGAATCATCAACAAGAATAAGAAAACCTTGCATCGACTTCGATGTTTTTAGCGTGCCCATAAAATTATGACCGGTTTTTCCCAACGTGAAGCCGCAATAAACGTTACTATCAACACAACTGCAGGCTGTGTACAAAGAAAGTGGGATTGCACCAACACACGGGCACAGTGCGCGGCGATGCCTCCGAACACAGCGTGCAGAAAGTGGCGAAGTCGAACGCATTACACATCTTCGGTAGCATTGTATTTTACTTTCCTTCAAGCGAACATTGAAAGGCGTGTGGCGCCGTGTTGGCATTGGCTTTAGCGAGAATCAGTGCTAAATTTCGCATCGCATAGGACGCTGAAACTTGACGACAGCAAGAAACCGGTTTCGTAAGGATCATCGTCGCCGCGAAAGGTATCTATCATCATCAATCCCTTTCTGCGATCTGTTAATTTTCTTCTGTAAGGGGTGGACTCGTGTTGGAGCGTTCGTCGGTCGTGAGATGTCCTACAGCAGATCGTCGTACGCGGTGGTATCGAGATTGGTGCGGTCCAGCGAAGATCTGTGGTTGTCTCTTCCACTGTGATGCTTTCGTCTTCCTGCAATAATCTCGTTTGCATGACGATAGATGCTGCTTCCTCTGCCGGCTTTTGGGTATGAAATCTTGTATTTACCACTTCCGCTGCTGGTTTGTGTAGAGGCGTTATGTTTTATGGTGCCGCTGGATGAGGACACGACGGCGGCGATGAGTGGAAACCCGTGCACGGATGCAGTAGTGTGTGCCGTTCGTTTGGCTGGGTGCTTTGTTGGTGTTGGTTGGTAGCACTCAGCTCGTTCGCCAGCGCTGCTGTGCGCTACTTCACGGGGACTGTCGCTATTCCTGATTTTACAAAAGTTGATCGTGCTATGGCAACGCAAACTAGCAGCCGCAGTTTTCTGAACATTTGTTTCTTTTTAGATATTTTCGGACTGATGGCAGCATGCGTGCAGTAGGACGGAAACGTTGACGAACGAATTAGGCGCATAATACATAGCCAAGCAACATCCATTTCGTGGCACCCCCATCCTGCAGACACAATACAACTTCGGCGTGGTATGTATTGGTGCGGATCATAGTTGGATTCATGATCAAGCTGCCACCAGCGGCAGGTTATTCTCCTTTGCTATATTTTTTATTCTATTAATTGCGAGATGCGAGATCACTAATCGTAGGTTGGCTCAATGTTTATGTGTCGAATCCGTACTACAAATTGCCCAAAGAAATGACATGGTTTTGATTTTCGACTTATTTGGCAAATTATACAAGCCCGGTTGTATTTGCTCTTTGTTAATGTATTAGTTAGGCATATCCATCGAAGCAATTGACGTTTCCGTGGGTTCCATTAATTCTCACAATAGTTTTCGCCACTAAATTTAAAAGCTTGACCGAGTTTTGGCTCTATCTTTTAAATCTAAGCATAACAAGTACATTCACTTTTACTATCTCGAGTAAGGTGAAATCACTCGCTCGAGAAGCGAAGCGGAACCTGTGCGACGGTAAATTACGCTTCACGAATAGTTAGCCGGGGCATTGTACTTGTGATAGCCTAACCTAATCCTAACCTAATCCTATGACCTAACGTAATCTATACCCTGTAAACACGTATCTTAGGTTAGGTTGTACATACAATGCATATCTGAGACGATTTAACAGGTATTCGTTCTCCGTATTCTCAGTGTTTACAGGGTGTTCTATAAAGCAGGCGACGCTGCTGCGACAACTAGTTTTAAATCATTCTAAGTTCTTCCCACTTCCACTGTACCGGGCATGTCGTCTGGAGGTGGAAAGAAACAAACAGTAGTAGGAGCAACTTCCGCAGCAGCATCGGTGGCGCCTGCTACAGCTATAGCACAGCCTGCAGTACGTAATACCAGCTCTCTAGCATCGGGGAATGCAGCCGGTGGTATAAAAATACTAATTGGCAAATCCAGAATCGGCATTCCGGCAGTAACCATACAGCAGCAAACGTTCCACGTAAACGAAAATGTGGCTAGTGTACCAAGTCGATTGTCAACCGCATCAACTGTAAGCGACGGAACGATTCCACCGAATACGATACCACCCTGCACTGCTGCACGTGAGCATAAAGGCGGAATCATGCGCGTGAAGGTTACCGGAGATGATGCTGGTCGCAACGGTGGTACACCACCAGCTAGCGGAGCTGGGCAACAGACGATGAAAGCGAATCAACTCAGCCTGCTTGGCAGACGGATATCGGTGCATCGGTCTTTGGTGTCGTCGATAAATACTGAAACGGTCGAGAGCATGAGCCAACCGACAGCCCAATATGTCGCAACCGATACAACGCCGGATGGCGCAAGATTGGGACGGGTGAAGTTTTCGAAATTAGACAATTCTTCCACTAACTATACAACGGCCGTAGGTAAGCAGCTGTTCACTGCGATGCCGTCTGCGCCGATGGTGGTGAAAATAGCAACTGGTAATGCATCAACTAACGCTATTGTTACATCATCTCAACAGTCAAGTGTAGCGAATAATGTTAAAGTGAGTCTTGCCGGTGATGGAGTCGTTTTGTCTTTACGCTCTGATGCAACAACGGGGAACAGGAATAAACATGCACAAGTGAGCACTTTCGTTGAGCCCACAAGCACTGAACGCAGTACGGAAGATTCGATCCCGCTGGCAACACTGCCGGCAGCAAGTTCAGTGTCTGCCACTATTGGATTATCCGTTGCAGCCCATGAGGCAGAATCGACGCATGAAACGGTTACCATGCCAACAGCGGCGATGGATACGAGCTCAAAAGAGCAGGCGGAGATTACTGCCGACGCATCAATGATAGAGGCGCAAGCATCTAACGACATTACAAGCGAATCCGAGATTACTGCCGTGCCATCAGCCGAAGAAACCGAAGGGTCTTCAGTTCTTTCGAAACCATCCCGTGAAATGAAGCAACTACAGAAAACACAATCAAAATCCAAAGTTCTGACCGAATTTATGACTGATGCGTCTCGCGACGGAAAATTAAGAGTGCGTCGGTCGGGCAGTGCTGTTGCTGCGGGAAGTGTACCTGCCGAGTCATCACCGAAAATGCAACGTCGGCGAAGTCGTACGGCGCCGCGTTCTAACGTTGATATCGTCGACAGCAGGAGTGAGGAAAACCTGAACATTGGTTCATCGCCGACGACTGGCCGGAAGATGCGCTCATCAAAGTCGGAATACGCGATGTCTAAACGGAGCGCCGCCGCCGCCGCCGCCGTGATGGAGCAGCTCACCGCTAAGGAAGATGACCATACCGGAGAGTTGGGAGTGCATGGAACGTCGTTTGTGGAAATGAATGGTGACTCAGGTGCAGGTGGTGCATCTGTCGAACGTTTTCTGCCATCGGAACCACCGAAGGTGAGTAGAGTGTATGGTGCGACGGTATATGGGGAACGATTGCTAAGTAAAAACTTAATGTTTATTTTTTCCACTTCCACAATAGCCCGGGGCGGATCCGTTTTGCTTCCGATGTAGTCGTAAAGATGCCCAACTGTCATGCCGCAGATGTATTCGCAGCTATCATACAAAATGTCAGCGTTTCAGCGCAATCGACGGGTTATGTTCGGATTGCAAAGCAATCGAACATATGCAGCCCAATGTTACATCTTTTAACGAATGCCTAATGTTCGTTCTCGACAATCTCGGTAGGAACGCCGACTTTGTAAGTAACCATGATATTTGCTAGTGATATGTGCGTGTGTGTATGTTTATTTCTATACAAGGGAATATTAGGAGTGTATGTGTGTTGTGTGTGATTTCCATAACGGGTGTGCACTGCAATGTACGGTAATTACGTAGCTTCTACTTTTATCCCATTCTGTACAACTTTCAGAAACTCAGGAATATATTACCAATTTTTTAATTTTTCGTTTTTTTGTTTCCCCCGATTGTGTCGAAAAATCAAACGTTACGTAAAAATATAAATGGAGTTATATTAACCATGAGTAGATGGCGCCACCAAACAAGATAAAGCAGGCTGTATCGTATTGATGCACAATTGCTATGGTTGCTATGTTTCTATGCAATTATACTGGAATCAGCATGCAATCGAAATTAATTATTTGAAAACTTCTGTTTTCAAAATGTGCGAAGCACAATGAACAGCAATATCTTTATTCAATGATGAAACACGAATTAGTGCTAACTGTATTTCGTTTTAAAAAACTTAGCGAATTATAGCTACAATACAAGGTCGTATGCCGATGGTCAGAAAATGTGTAATTATCATAATTATCATAATAATCATAATTAATATAGTCCAAATTATTCCAAATTGTGATGATTAATAATTGGGTTTCTGATGATTTTTTATCTGGTAGATCTGTTTTTAATGAATGCCAGACCATTTAACCATTTAATTAAAAAAATACTTCACAAAACTTTGAGGTAAACAAACTTAATTCACCATCGTTTGCCAGGGGTAGCAAAACAATCAAATGCATTAAAATACTTAATCGTTATTACAGGCTCGATATTTTAAACCATTGAATACATCGGTCATGCCGTTTTACGACAAGTTCATCGTTTATCACGTTGACCTGATCACAATTCGAGAACGAGTTGCGCAGCATTATTACAAATCTACAGAGCAGTTTCTTGCCGAATTTAACTGGCTGAAGCATAATATGGCACTCTACCCTGGTAAGAGGACTACCTTCGACCTTCGACCAAACGGTGCAATAGTTATTTTATTATCTTTTCCAATAATTTTCCATTCCACAGGATGTTCAACCGCATTGAAGCATGCCCAGACGATGGCTAAAATCTGCAAGAGTGAACTACAGGAAATCGATCCTTGCCACGAGTGCTACATAAAAGCACACACGTTCGAGCCGGAGTGGTTCATTCAGCCTTGCTCGAAGCCGCATCTTTTGGTGTGGGCAAAGTTGAAGGGTTTTCCGTACTGGCCGGGCAAGCTCCTGGAGGTGAATACGGCCAATCACGCCCACGTCCGGTTTTTCGGTGATCAGCACGACCGAGCGTGGATACCGGAGAAGGAATGTTATATATTCAGCCAGCGAGATATAAACCAGACCAAGAATAAGAAACAATCGCAAACGGGACTCACAATCAGCCTGAAGGAAATAGAGCTACATATACAGCAGCTTCGGAAACAGTTCGGCACGTTTAATTATGGGAATTTCCTGGAACAATTGGATTGCCAGAAGGTCCAAGAGCATTTACAAACGATGATACCTGGGGCAAGTATGAAGCAGATGCTGGTTTCCTCTGCGTCTACCAGCGTTGTGCCGTCGGATGCGATGCTGGTTGACGCGCGTGATGCTAACAACGCACGGAGTGCAACGGAACCCCAGCCCGTGCAATACCCACTGGCAGATAGCGAACCTTCGCCACCAAAAAATCGAATAATAACGCGCCGCGCATCACGCTTCTTCAACTCTGGTGACAAACTGCAACCGGAGCTAACGATGACTGCGGCGGCCAATAGTGTACCGGAAGTGAGTAACGCTGAACAGCTGGCAAAGGGTTTGAACGGTGGTGGGATTGGCGGTGCTAATGTTTTGTCGAGCACCGCGATTGCTGTGGTACCAGCGGAAGCGTCAGATGGCAGCAAAAAGCGAAAGGGTGACGGCGAAGGTATCTCGCTTTTAATTCGGCGAAAGTCTGCATCATGGCAGACTGAACCTCTGCCAAAGCGGCGCAAATCGTCGACACAAGCTGAGAAGGCCACGATACCGACACCAACATCAATCCCGCCAGTAACGAGTACGCAGTCGAATGACAATTCTGTAAAGCAAACGAACAATTTGAAAATTCCATCTCCCACTGCATCTAACGATGTAAGCAGCAGCATTCGACCAGCGACACCCGGCGTTACCAAATCGACCGTTGCGAATGCCGCTCCAATAACTGCTGGGACGGCGGAGACTGCAGTGAGTGTCACTGTGAAACCGATGCTGTTGGATACGGTAGAAATCAAGCAAGAGAATATTTCCGATAACGATGAAATGCAGATCATCCCAACGAATCAAGTACCATCGAACGGAGCTTCCCGGACAGAGGGAGGGGGAACGGCATCCTCGCCTTCTGCTGACATGGCAAAGAAGTCGTGCGCTCTCGTCGTTCCGATTGAGGGTGCTAAATTCGCACCGGAAGCAGCTCCGACGGTCACGTTAGCGAAAGCTGCTAGCGCTACCAGCGCCGGCTCTATAGCAGTTGGGCCGAGCAATCAGCGCGCTAGAAAATCGTTTCCCGGCGGTGGTGCAGCATCAATCGTCGGGAAGCCGGGAGCTGCTGCTTCGGTTGCCGTGACGACGAATGCCGGAAACGTCGCCACTCTACCGAAACCTCAGACTATAGTGAACATACACAGTCCACTCAGCAGCTCTGTAATGCTGGGCGGCAGCATACCGGCGGATGGCCCAGTGCAATTCCCACTCTTGATTTCGAATGCAACAAACCATCCCGCAAAACTGTCCGCTACGGCGTTGCATCCGTCTGCGCCGATGGTAACGATGGTAAACAGAAACTTGATGCCAAGCGTAAATAGCTGCTTGTTAAATAACAGTAACGGAAAAGGAACGGTTAGTGTGCAGAAAAATCTAGCTCCTACCGATACGTTGATAAATATCTCCACCGTGGACCACACCGGCGGAATAAATCACATCGGTGAAACCTGCTCCGACACTGCCGACTGTGATGATGTAGTGCTTATTGAGGAGGAGGAATCAACATCACCGTCATCACCAGCACCACCAGCACCACCACCACCACCCCCTAGGAATCAATCCGTTGTACTTCCGTTGTTACCTGATGAAAGACTGATGCCGCAGCTGATGCCGCTAGCAATGAATTTGCATGACGATAGTATTGCACCATCGCTGGATCATCGGACATCGGATCTGCTGTATGATTACAGCAACAAGGTGAGTAGGATGGAGCTATATTTACATACCAGACGTTACATTTTCTGAACGATAGATTAATTGTCCAAGTCCAAGTCCTAAGTTTTTAGGAAAATATTAGCCGTCGATCGTTTTCCGTACATATTCATATTTCAAGTTTTCGATTGAAGATAAAAATGTGAGTCCCGCAAAATCTGAATATGATCCACCCGTGTTCCAATCGAACATACCAAATACAGTGACGGCTATAAAGCTATGCGCGCATTCAACATTTACCTGTTGTTTGAGATGTCAGCCATGTTAGACCGTCTATCGCCATACCTTACCAAATTGGCGTTAGATTTTTGACGACCTCAAAGTGATGGTGCACCATATTAGGCACGTACTCAATCTCTTTTTTTCGCGTGCGTCGATTGTCTTGTTGGGTCCGTTATGTCGTAACTATAGGCACATTTGGCTGTGACCGGCTTCAAGCAGTAAATTCAGATATCAGAAGATATCGAGCGCTTAGTGTTGAGGGAACCGATAGACTCCAGACTTAGGCAAACCACCCTGGGCACAAAAATGGCAATGTTCCACGAACGAAACGGGAAAATGTTAGCCTTAGCTTCCGCCGATCATTTTGTATCCTTGCGATGGCAATGACCATTTATTAATAAGAGCGACACGTTCCTTACGCTTCAAATTTCATTCATTCATTTACTACCAATTTACAGTTTACGGAATACTTTCGAACGATGATGGAGGAAATGCTGTCCGACCTTGCCGAAAACGGTTCGCTGCCGGCGAAGGTGCGTTTACTCGAGCTTAACCTGGAGCGTATACAGCAGCAGCACGCGCGCGATCGGGAAGAGCTGAAGAAGCAGTACGAGCTCAAGCTCAACGAGCAGCGGAAGCAGTACATGCTGGAGAAGGAACGTGCGGTGCGCAGTACAAAACAGCAGCAATGGTGCAAGAAGTGCTACAAAGAGGCATCCTTCTACTGCTGCTGGAATACGTTGTACTGTGACGTACGCTGCCAGGAGCGAGACTGGCCCGCACACAAGCCGAACTGCAAGCAACAGCAGGCAGCAGGTGTGTCCGAGCAAACTGTCACCACTGTTCAGTTTGTTCCGCGATCGGTAACATGCGGACCATCACCGGATAGCGTTCGCAAGCGATCGGTCGTTGCTGCGAACGCAACGGTGCTCTCATCGCCATCCGTGTCGTCATTGGCAACGCTGCCGAGATCGGTGGACGCAACCGGACACGGTGGTATAGGCAGCGCACCGAAAGGTGGTAGGGAGCTGCCGGTGGTGGCATCGTCAGTAACATTGTCAGCATTAGCGTCACCCGCCGGTGGATCATCGGCACGCTTGTTTCGCAGCGGTACGCTCAGTGGTCGCGTTACCTACCAGCAGCCGATAATCAAATCCGTTCACGGAGCGGACAGTGTCATCCCGAGCATCGCGCAACAGCACCACGCAGCTTCGCAGAGGGCGACAGAAGTCATGAGCCCGCCAGCATCGGCCACGGCTATGATTGCTAACAATACCGTCATGGCTGCCGCGCTACAACACCAGCAACCACAACAGCAGCAGCAGCACCACCACCAACCGCATCCTAACCAACAAAGAAGAAGCACTGCGCA
The DNA here is from genome assembly GCA_000349145.1 of Anopheles dirus. Taxonomy (NCBI): domain Eukaryota; kingdom Metazoa; phylum Arthropoda; class Insecta; order Diptera; family Culicidae; genus Anopheles; species Anopheles dirus. Next base: position 12,156,287 of record KB672868.1, on the reverse strand, counting down.
TGGCAAAGCACAAAGCAATAGGCCCGATAGTCGTGACAATGCTTTCGGCAAGGTAGATATTATACATATCTCATAGATAGTTTTATAATTGGACTGTATAATTTATGCGAATATGGATATGGTACGTTGCACAGCTATGTTGCACTCCTTTATGATTTCCGTTATCTTATCGCACTCTCTATTATTGTTCTAACGGCTTGTGTTGCACAAACGTTTTTACGGAATGCAAATATATACTTTGTAGCAAGCTCGATTATTGGATTATATTAAGTTGCACCGTTTTTGCTGTGTCCGCTGTGTGTCTTATCATACGCCTGTTCTTTCCCTTCCCTCGGTTCGGCAAAACCCCAATCTCTGTTCGCGCGTTCTAGGGAATCGTACCGAGACAGGCAAAAGACGTTTTATCACCTACCACGATCATGTCACCCCCGTTCCGAAGCGGTGGTAAAGGCGCGTTCACGTCAGTACCATCAACATCCGTCACGATGGTGCCAACGTACGCACCAGTCGCCACGTCTACGGCAGACCTAGCCGGTAATAGTGCTTCCACGGCTAGCGTATGGAACCAGATCGCCATGCAATCGTCGTCGTCGGCCGGGTGCATGGGTAGTGCGAATGGCAAAGCAAACATGTACGCAATTGGTGCGATGAGAAATTTGTTAAATAAATCCACCCCTGTTACGTTTGGACACCAGCAACAGCACCAGGAGCAGCATCAACACCAGCATCAGCAGCAGCAGCAGCAACAGCAGCATCACAAACGGCTGCAGCAGCAGCAACAACAGCAAAAGCAGCTGCAACAGCAGCAGCAGCAGCAGCAAGCAACAGCACATCCATTGATTCGGCATCAGCGATGATTTTCCTGGAAGGACATATAATAATTTCTACTCTGACTGCATTATTTGTTTTAACTTCCGCAATGCGCTAAGTTTAAGATATCGCGCCTATTTTCGGCAATACCTATGAACTATTGAATTTCGATGAGTGAGGAATATTAAGTTATCCGCCGCAGAGCAAATGATCTTTTTATTTTGTGAAATTGTAAAGTCGTCCGGCGAAAGAGTAGTCGTAAGGATATGTATATAAGAATTTGTTGCGAGAGTTGTTTGTATATGTCGTTTAAGAATAGGTATCGGCAGGGCGAACCAGAAACAGGAGAATTTCTTTTGCTTGAAAAATAAAATAATTTCATCATGCAATTACAATATATATTGATATTAAAATATCCCGCTGGTCACATGATGTTATTTTCCTTCAGATAGATTACAATAGCAATATCACCAGAAAACCGTAAATATGCAATACGCAACAGATATCCTCCAAGTGCAACAGAGGACACATTACACTAAAGTTCTTTTGAAATGTTTTGTTCATTTTAGTATTATTCGCGATCATCCCACGGCTTCAGGCAGTATTCAAGTGGAATGAGGCTTTGGAATATAACAATTATTGTCGGTCAGTGGTGAGGAAGATTGGTTCGATGTTGTTGGATGTCAATATTTCTATAAAACCAGCAGATGGTTGGTTTCGATTAATCTGAAACTGCTCGTCGTCGTTCTTCCGGGTCCCAATATTATTTCGAAGTTTACCTGGTTTTCTCGAATCAATTAGGCGGCTTTGCGGTTTAAAACGTTAAATATATATATATTTTGTTCGAAAATTCAATTTTTCGTTCTACCTGGGACACTGATGAAGTCTTTTGATAAGGTAATATGGGCACTTTTCACTAATACGCACGATCGCGACCCTTGGAATCGCTTATCTTCACTTGTTCCGTTTTGTGCGGCAAGAACGGTGCAGTAATACGTAACCAATGAGTAAGATGGATTAACCAAGACAAAAAAAACAACACATACTACACATACACACAATCAGTTAAATTTCTAAAACAAAATCTGCTCTAAGGTAATCTAGATCGGTATCCCATTCTACATAGGTTTATACAACGAAAACAAAAGTCTGCACTGGTTCCTGAGTCACGACAGGAACTACGTGCTTTGCCGCTACGTTTGGTTGTCCGTTCTCTAGAGGTAAATGTCTTGAGAATTGATTTGTACTACTCGTTACATCGTTTCAGCCTCAGTAATCGTTTTCTTTTTTGGCTGTTCAAGGGCAACCGCATTCGAAGCTTCCGAAAGGGGTTCTTATAAATCTCGTCCTATTCGCTTCACGAACCACATCGCCGAGAAGAAGGCTGCGAATTCTTCGGAACCATGCGCTCAACTTGGTTGCCAAGAGGTCGGCTGTGATGTCAGCTTTTTCGTATCCTAGCAACCATATCCCTACTCTCACGTACGCCGCACCCAGCTGGCGGCGAGCTCCGCTAGCAGAAACGCGGTATAGATACCACCGAGCACCAGGAAATAGCAGCTGAACACGGTGAACTGACCGAACACATCCAGCGCGAACCAACCGTCCGAATCAGTGACGGAGAAAGTGAGCAGCGTTTGCAGCGACAGCGCGACGAGCGTGTTGAAGCCGAACACGAGCCCGAAGCAGTCGTCCGCGATGTTCTTCGCTATTTCCGCGCTCACCACGGTAATGGCGAACGCGTACAGCACGCAAAAGATCATGTACCCGACGTAGGACACGACCAGCGTGCCGGTCTTGGTGGCGAGCAGCATCGCGCCACCGGCGGCGAACGAAAGCAACGCCAGCGACAGGAGGCTGGTGCGGGGCTTCAGGAACCCGCTGTGCAGGTAGCCAGCGAGCAGCGACACGATCGCACCGAGCAGCGTCAGGGCCGCTTCGACCGCCCCGTTCCAGACGGCCGGTTGCGTTTCGTCGATCGAGCTCCAGAGGGCCTGCACGTAGGCCAGTATCTGTATGTAGCCGGCCATCGCTAGCGCATACCAAACGCTCCACTGCAGCACGCTGCGATTGGTGAACGATGTGCGAAAGTGGAGCCAAAGCAGCAGGAACGCGTTCTTCACACGGGAACGGGACGCTTGTGATGCCGGTGTCGTCGTCGGTGAGGCCTTGCTGTCGTCGGACCGATCGTCTGCGATAATTTCCATCGTCGTCACCTCTTTGTCCGCTGGAAGATGGCCGGTGTCGCTAGCAGTGGTCGTTGATGCTTCCGGCGCACGGCGATGGAAGTACATGCTTGTCGGTACGGACGGTAGAAACAGCGCCCAGACGGTGGCACTGATCTGGGCGGCCAGCGATAGGTAGTTGAGCTGCCGGTAGTCCATCGCTTCAAAGTGTACGAGCAGCTGCGAAAGGCTTGCGGCCAGGAAACGGCCAGTGTAGATGGCGGCCCGAGTGTGCGACGTTACCTTTTGGTAGTGTTCCCGGTCGACCTTAGCGTAGATGTAGCTGAAGTACGCAACCTCGGCCGCGCAGTACGTGCCGTAGAATATTTCCAGTACCTTCAGCGCATTGAGCGAGGTGGTCCAGGTGAGCATGCTCCACACGACGATACCGGCCGCACCGTTCACGATGATGATCGGCTTGTAGCGCAGCAGGTCCGTCACCAGGAAAATGACGGCCAGCTGCGCTAGGTAGGAGTACGTACCGATTGGGAACGCTTCCTGGATTATCTGTACGGGCAGAAACACACAGACATTTGGGTACGTTTGAGCTAAAACAGATGCAATAGCGGTGCTTTCAATTCGGAGTGCTTCCTGGGGCATTGAAAATCGCGAAAGCTACACAAGGGAGGTTATTAGTGTACATTACCTGTTCCATTGTCAGATTCCGCCATGGTCCAGCCAGGTAGTCGACGATGAACGGCTCGCTGGGACGTATTTCCTTCAGGAACCCGAACGTGCAGACCAGTAATGAAATTTTCAGCCATGGTTGCATGGTTGCGATCTGAGAAGCGAGGAAGTAGCGCGTTAGTGGGAAGTATTCGCCAAAAGACGTTTGACCCCGAGGACTCGGGGACTTGCCGTTTCGATAGCGACCATGCAAGACATCCAGGCAGCAGGGTACGCTGCCTCACTTTAATCCATTAATCATTTAATCTTTACAACATTGTCCATAAGGTGGATAGGATAATGCGCGATTGTTCAATAAGAGTTTTGCTTTGTTGCTTATCAGATTTCTGACCTAGCGTAATCTCTTATCGAATGCATGGAAAGAAAAGCAATTGTACTATGCATGGCCATGGCGGCGGCACGTGAGCTATTATTAGATACTCTCCAGTCGATACGTGATAAGATAACTGCCGACTGATAGTACGAATTTGAATAGTTAATACGATATTAAGATAAACATTTATGGCTCGAATTATTAATTAACCTTCTGCCACATGTAACGACATTGGGAGGAACATCTTCGCTTTTACATTCAGCGCGTAAACAACTTGATTGTTATATAACCATTTCTTCGGTTGTTTAATGTTACTGCTAGCGTTGTTTAGATTGGAACAAATTAATTGTGATTGATGGGCGTTAAAGCCCGTTTTTTCTTCATGTTGCTCATGCCCAACATTGATGTAAGGGTTTCAGAACTTTGCGCTAAAGCATGCTTATTGTTCTTGTTGTATTATTACCATGCTACATTCTCTCTATTCATCGGGTTCATGTAGCGTGATTTTTAGCTCCTAACGGTTGTGCTAATGCATCGTCGGATGCTTTGATCTCAGGGCTGCTACGTTGTTGGGTCACTGTTTTGTGACAAACATGGTAACTATGATGGGTTTGTCGTAAAACTACCTGGACTTTTTACGTTAAGGTGGGTGTCTTTTCTCCGAGACACTGTCTATTGCTGCCATGTATAAAATCCACGAATTACTCTTCTCCGAGAGGACACGCGGTACTTACTGCAACGTGGTGACCGGCGTCTTCGGTGCGATGGGGCAGATGAAGGGCCCTGGTGGTCGATACCTGCCGCAACAATAGCAATGCACCTTAAGCCTTCTCTCTTCGCACGTTCCCACTGGCTGATGAGCCCCGCAGTCCCGTGGCGGTGCCGCTCGTTCCGCTTCTAACGACGGCAGCAATGGTACTACTACCGGTGCGCCCCGTCGGAAGGATGCCGATACAAGGGACAGCGCCGGAATGGACCACCTCCCGCACTGATCAGCTGATGATGATGGTTGACTTCGCTGCACGCGCGCATTTGACAGGTCGCTCCTAACGAATGCTGCTTTCGCAGTCTAGCGCACGTCCGAGAGGGAGAGAAAACATTGCATCGTAAAATCCCTTTGAAGCACGCCGTCCATGCAGAGACCCATACACAGACGCACGCGAGCGCGAATGCGATTGTCTATTTGTGTACGGGTACACTAGTCAATCGACGGTGCGATTGGAGCGTCGCATGAGAAAGCATGAGAGCCAGAATTCTGCTGATTACGCGGTTTTATCTCTGCTGCTAGCTTGGGTGCCAACGGGTGGGCCTGCGGTGTCCGACTTATGCCGACTTATCAATATTCACCACGTATACGCGAAGATAAGAGTGGAATTTGTTTGTGTTTTGGGATAGCGCGCGCTTTTCCGTCATTGTCGTCTTGTGTGCTCGTAAATCTTTTTCGCGTGGACGTAGTTTTCAATGAACTGTTTTTTTTTTATTTACTTGCTAGGACGGGGCTACGCCATTCAACTATGACCGTGCATGTGCTTGCTTCGCTCGTTTGTTGCACGAAAAATATATTTTTTCTCCATCAAAACTTCCGTTCAGCAATTTTCCCACTGTGCAACAATATTCTCCACATATACACTCCGTAGCATAACTATACGACCATCGCGTTTTTTTAAAGATCAAAACGAAAAATTGAACAGATAGATGCAAATGAAGAACCGGTTTTCCGGGGACGATTTCGAGGATGACCAACATAGTAACAAAGCATACGAGGCAAAGACGGGAAGGAAATTCTGGAGAGCATGGAACAAGCCACAAGTAAGAAACAGATACATTTAAATTTCAAATATGTATGTTGAGTACATTGATGTTTCTTACGTTTGCAGAACATATTGTACAACATCCTATCACCGCTTCTCAGCAATCAAATATTGTTGTTTTATTCGACATCCGGCTTCCAAATTTGAACCTGAGTAATAGTCCTTTCTAAATCCAGCCCATTCTCCATAGTTCACAAAAATCTCCTATCTCACCAGGCAAATACGAAATTCCAAGTCGTGTATTTCCATGGTGTGTATGTTATGTTTCATTTTACAGTTTACAAACCACTAAACATCCTTCATACTGTAGTTCTGAAGTTCTGGACTGAAGTGAAAATTTCGAAAAATAAAGAAATCATTGGCTCTCATCCATTGAACCACTGTATCTTAACTATCCTGTCGGATGATTTTTTTTCTGAGTTGACTCGTGCTTCTCGAAAACCACTTCATTTTGCAATATATGATTGCGTTTATTACTTATTTCCTAGCTTACTAGCTAGTTTTCACACTTGTTGTTGCAATCAATGTTCGTATTAATTATATATTTAAAAATATTAATCTATTTAATATATCATTTAAATTTTCGTTGATATTGAATATCAAAGCTTTCGAGATCTGCTCGTGTTGATGAGCTGACCATCGTTTCTTGCCCATGGTCGCATCGCGCTAGTCTGAAAGGAGTCGCTGCATCACACCAAGATCGATGAGATGCAAACGATCCGAGATAATCACGTTATCGATCATGTTGAACGGAGCTGGGGCACGTTAGGGGTTAGCATGCTTGAGTGCCACCGGATGCCACTTTTCGATGTACTTTCCCCCTCCCCGCCAGAATTTTTTAAATATTTGCCCGATCATATCCGACCAATAAGAAGTGTGTCACAATGGCCGACTTTTTTAGACACGGATTGAGCAGGGTACGAACAAATCATAGAACGAAGTTCTTTCACTGTTTTGACCATAGCTAATTGCAGAAATTGCATAAAATACATTGACATTAAAGTCTTCTTTTGGTGTGAATTTTCAGTCGTTTTCAGAAGATTCTCCAAGAAAAATGTTCCTTTTTCGTATTTGTGCATCACTATCTTCAAAAGATAGTGCTCACATATCGTTTGCCTCTTGCGCCATGCAATCAAAATTATTCCTGTAGTTTGAAACGAATTGCAGCTGCTCTGAGCTAAAAAAGAGGCTGCTACCTGTACTGTTGTTTTTTTTTCATCTGGAGTGGTCATTATTTCATTTAAAGCTTCTTCTCTTTTGTCATTATACCATAATTTAATCGCATAAACTGCATCAGCCCTACCAGGCCATCTTGTATCAATAAATCTTTTAGAGTTATAGGCCTTTCATGGTCTTTCAATTTCTATTTTCGTAACAAAATAATCCATCGATCAGTAGAGGATGAAAAAATGTTAATAACTTTTGTAACAAAATGAAATAATTCACGGCTGCAGTAGAATTTTCTACAGCATAATTACCAACAAGATTTCACGAGTAATTGGCACATAGCACAACACCTACTCTTACATAATGCTCTTTAATCATAGCCTGTGAGCCCGTGTATCTCAGGCATGTTTGAAGCATTGTCGTATGACAAAGTGTAATGTATTGATAATGATTGTGTTTGTGAACTTTACCTTTGTGGACAGAAATCCAGATTGTGAGCATCTTTTATTGAAATTAAGAGCAAGACGTGCACTAAGAAGGCTTAACTAGGAGCTTGTTTGGAGCTCAGGGCCCCTTGCTAGCTCGAGTCCCCCCGCGGTCGCTCAGTACGCGTACCGTTAAACCCGCAGCTGCTGACATGTCCGTGTCGGCCATTAAGATGTACGCGCCATTATCCTGTCTATCAGCGCAATAACCTGGTAAGTTTGGCTTTCGCTGCATAAAACCATCCGTAGCACCGTTTTTATAAATGTATTCTTGCAGAAAAAAAAACATAAACGAAATGTATTATAGGGGTAGTAAACCATAATTTAAAAAGAATGAGCATTTCCGCTTTTGTCGATTGCCGCCCGGGTACAGCATTTGGCAAGTTAACCAGAGTATGGAAGCCGTGGCTGGAAAATTGCATTTCCTGAATGGGTGGAACAATTTCAAGATTAGGTGAAACGCATTCATGTAACGCTGGGAACTGTTCAGGAATGCATGAAAAATGCTGTATAATTTTTATTTACTTCCTTGTCTTTTTGTTGCCCAACAATTATACAGCACCGATACTGTTGGAATTAGTATATGCAAGTGGTTTGTTCTTCTTCTCTTATAAACTACCCACGTTCTAAGAATCTGCCAAGCCACCTTATACGTCAGGTTCAGTCATCCACGAAAAAAAAACTCTAACTGGCGGCTTATGGCGGCGGGGGGATGGGGATATCGTTCACATAATATACATTTTACATTTTACCACGCCTCATCCATTTACGCTAACAATATTTCATTTTTTTTAGCATCGCACACTAAGGCAAACACGACAGAGACAAAATTGTATATTTCGCAATTTCGTACATTTAAGTATTGTTCATTTTTGGAGAGGAGAGAGGGGGGATGCCGCGTTCCAGTAGCGTTGTCTTTTACGATTTAGCTGCAACGTAAACAATAAACACAATTTTGTACGAGCTATCATCAAAACCCTAGAGAGACGGAGAGAGTGTAGGAATGAATTCCTGATTCGCTTAAACTAGCTTAAGTTCTGACGTGGCGCCGCTAAACCCTACTCGCACGAGTATTAAATCCCCAGCGTACCGAAATGGTCGAAGAAAACAGATTAGAGATTAGGTAAAAATAAATTAAACGAACAAATATGGCATTCCGTTGGTGACGTTTGCAAAGATAACAAGTTATAAAATCAACAGATGCGATTTTGTTACGTGACGCGAATCGCGAAAGGTACTTGAGAGAACGAAGGTACTAACGCATTAGGAAAACTACAGAGATCTACCCAGGGGGAAAAGAGTTAGTGCTGGTGATGGTGATGCTAACGATGGTGGTTGGCGCTCGGTGTACAGTTTAATAGAAACGTTTGTGTGTGTTCGCTCATTTGTGCTCTTTTGAAGCTCTTTACGCCGGTAATACCTTTACGTATCCGATTGCCTTTTCTAATGATATATCGCTGAACCCGGGAAGCGAATTAAGTCGTGCTCGTGAATGTTGTTGTGCGATCAGTCATGAGCAGCATGTGCACATATGTGAAACGAGTACCAATGAACATGGATATGGGAATGAGCAAAACATATAAAAAACGGATTCTTAACCCTTAAACAAAGACATTGCATCGATCCGTTCGACCTCTAACACATGTTTACGCGTTTGCCATGCGTGTGCTATCCACCGACGCTGGACACACTACACTGGGCCGCAACCTGCGCACAGTCAGCAGCTGCACGTTCGACGTCCTAGTTGCGTTCGGCATGTCCTTGCTTCAGTGCCGTCGGATCGTCATAGTCGCTCACTGCAAAACAAAACGAAGGGAAAGGAACGTGAGAAAACCACCGAACGGCAAAGACAAAGTGGATTCCATTGCAACCCGCGTACCGTCCTCCTCTTCCGCCTCGTTCCCAACCAGGTGCAGATCCTCCATCTCGTTCGGGTAGTTGTCCCCCTCCTTGCCGTGATCGTGGGCGATCTCGTTGATCAGCTTGTCGCCCATCCGATCGATGAGCGCACCTTTACTGTCGATCCCACCGGCAGCTGCGACGCCCCCATCGCGACGATTCGAACCGATACGGCGTGACGCGAGCGCGTGCCCCGGTACCATCACGTCGTTATAATCCAGTTGCTGCTGCTGCTGCTGCGGAGACCTGTTGTTACCGACGACGGCAGCTGCGCCAGCACCTCCGTCGTTTCCATTGTCGTACAGGTTGGTGTCCTCTTCGGCCGCGTTCAGATTGTTCTCGTTGCCCGGCTGATTGTCATCGGCAGGGTCAGCGCCTTCCGCACCTCGCTCACCGTCCAACGCACCGATCGCGGACCGTTTCACGCCCGTTTCCGCGTCCTGCACTTCGTGCGCTCCATTATCGTCGGGCAGGTTAGCTCCACCGCCGGCACCACCTCCGTTCAGGAAGTTTAGATCGGCTCCCTTCAGTCGCTGCTGCTGCTGCCTGTTGTCTGATCGACCCTTCTTTGACATACCCACCGGCACAATTGGACGCACACCGCCTGTCGAAGAACCGGCACCGGCACCAGCAGCAGCAGCAGCCACATTTGCGTATCGATTGTCCAGTATATTTTCGCTGATGTTTTCCTCCAGCTCGGGCATAATGTCCGGGAAGGGTACGATTCCAACCGGGACCGGTTTCGTGTGCCGGTTGCTCAGCGGTTTTCTTGCCACCGAGCCCGCCGATCGGTTTGGTGCCGCTCCGGCAGCCTTCGATACCGAGGCGCTGGTGGTAGTGCTGGTGGTACTGCTGCTGCTGCTACCCTTACCTCCATTGCCCGCTAACGTTCCTCCACCGCCACCGTTGCTGGTGCGCTTGCTCGAGTGTTCCACCGACGGACCGGGCAGGACGGTCGGAGCGGCCAGTATCGGCAGCTGGAGATTGCGATCGGACGAACGCCGGTGGCCGCTGCTCGTCGACGTGGAGGTCTTCAGCAGGTGTGGTTCCTGCAGCACGTTGTTGGCCTGCTGCTGCTGGGGTGCGGCCACCGCCGGCAGGGGCTTCGGTATGATCTGAAAATTTTCCACAGAATTAATGACACCACCATCGAGCGGCACCGGGGCGGCATGCGGCTGTGGTCCGGCACCGCCGGTGAGGTTAGTTTTCGAGCGCTTCGGTGCCACGGCCGGGCTGCGTTCGCTGCGCTCCGGTACCGCCCGCGGTACCACCGGATCGAACGGGTTCGCAATGACGCCGCGCGCCTCCTGCTCGTCGGAGGCGTCAGCGCCCCCGACTGGCCTATTGTTAGTGGCGAAAGGGGGAGGGAAGGTTGAGGGCGATAGACCGATCGCATGGACCGTAGTGGAGCGGGCTCGCAACGCCATCGGTATGTGGTACAAGTCTTCACTCACGGATAGCTGCTCGTTGAAGCTGTGCCGGGCGGCTTGCGGGGCCGCGTTCAACGCGTCCCGGGACAGCGCCTCCAGCACGTCCCGGTAGCGGTGGTGTTGCGGCGGCCGCTGCTCCACCGGCAGCTTGCAGTGCTCGAGGTAGTGGGCATTCTCTTTTTCCATCTTCGTCGCCAGATCACGCATCTTTTCGATCACGTGATCCTTTTCGCTGATCTGCCGGCGGAGGGACGCCTCGAGGTTGAGCTTGTCGCTCTTCAGCTGCTCGATTTGGGCCTGCCGAAACAAGGTAAAGGGATGTTAGTTTCTATCGCACACGCACAGCCACGCTGGAATTGTTGGTACACCTTCAGCAGCTCGGCATCGTTGGTTGACTCCTGCTTGTAGCGCTGCACTTTCCCCTGCAGCTCCGACACCTTCAGCCGGAGCGCGTTGACCTCCTCCGACTGTTGCTTCCTGCTCCGGCCGCACTCTTCCGTGAGGTCGCCGAGCTGACTCTTGACCAGATTGCACTGCTGCTGCAGGGAGGCGTACCGTATGTTGGCCTCCATCGACGACTTGCTGTGTTCCTCTTGCTCCTCCTTCGCCTTCTGCTTCTGCTCTTTCCGGTTCGCCTCGTTGATCATGCGCTCCGACTCGAGCGAGTTCTCCAGCCGTAGCTTCTGGTCGACGATCACCTCCATCTGGGCCTGGACGGACTTTTGCTGCTGCTCGCAGCGCAGCCCCAGCTGCCGCAGTTCGTCCAGCTGCTGCTGGGAGTTGTGGAACATTGTCACAAAGCCCACCATCAGTATCAGCAGCCCCAGACAGGCGAAGAAACGGCTACGACCCGCCCGTGCCACCATTGTCGTCGGTTGCGCTGCTGTCCCTGCGGATGCTGCTGCTGCCGACCTGGGTCCGTCGTTCTACGCTGCTATTGTTTGTTTTGTGCACGGTGCGCCTGTGTGCGTGTGTGTGGGGCATACGCTCCAGGAAGAACACGACCAGCAGAGGGAATGATTTCTACTTTCCGAGGTGTACACTAATTGTCGTCATCACTGGCTCACGACGCCAGGCTAATCCCCGAACAGAAGCGGCCCACAAACGCACGTTTCTTCGTTTTCTTTAGCAGATTATGTTTGTGATGTTGTTGAAATTGTTGAACGCGACCAGCAAAACGTCACATACTGAACTGTCAACGAGAGGGGGGTGCTGTGCATTTCGGGTGCTGTCAAAACATTGCCAACAAACTCAGAACATCAGCAGGCCGTGCGCAGGCCGGAAAAGCAGAAAGTGCAAATTTGTCTAGTTTTTCCGACTTTTCGTGGGCAATCTCACCGATGGGCGATTAAGAGAGGGACAACAGCTAGCAACACGATCCTCGTTTGCCTGTAGAGCAAGTAAGTGTACCAGTGTAAGGCAAAAATTGTGTAGTCCACGCTTCGTTGACCTCTTTTCCCGTGGGCAGGCGGCTGTCAGTGGGCTATCGAATCGATCCGGCGCAAAAGGAAAACAAATTGTGCAAGATTTCGACTTTGTTTACCAACACACAGGCCCGGCATCTGGACGAAGGGGTTGTTATATCACGCACGCCGCGTTTCCTTTCGCTCTCCGGTTCGGTGGTGTGTTTCTGTTTCTGTGCGGTGAAAGTTTTTTCTACATCCCACTTGCTGTACGCACAAATGATTGGAATGATTCGTTCCGGTGTGCGCCGTGCGACAATCGTCATCACCGCTTCGGCGCCTCGTTTTCGGGAGTTGGTGCAAAAGACGATAGTAAATCGCACGGTGAGCTTTTCACTGGCAGCAACGTCCTCAGCAGGCGGTGTTGCGGTGCTTCGAACGAAACTTGAACGTGTTGTCGGAAGTGTGATTATGGGCTCTAGTGGCAGTGTGCTGCCGCGGAAGTTAATCTGGAATTCTAGACGAGGTAGGTGTCGATGGGAACGGTACAAAAGATTGCGAAGTCGTTTCATGATGTGGTGAAATTTCTGTAACAACCACGACGATGGTTGTTGGTAGAAAAAGGTCGCTCGATATTGTTCTGTGTTGCTGTATTTCAATTGCTGTGAAACGAATGTAGTTAATCGCAGTGAAACCGAATTTTGTTTATGCCTTAGCTATCGGGTTGATTATTTGACCTGCTTACAGAGCACCAGCCATAGTCAGCGTTGATCCATTGATCCTGGAGGTCAGGTTTGACAAACTACATCAGCGCCGTGGCAATTTCCCAATGTGTATGGTCAAACTTGAACATTTAAGAACCCACAATTAGCAATTCCAAGTGCAGTAAATAACTCGGAGAAAATTTGTAGTTAGGCATATAATCATACTAAGAAAATGGACGGCTAAAGGATAAGTGCGAAACATTTGGTAATTAGGTTGCCTTGCCGATTATCTCTGCGGTGGAGGTTGTGTATGGTATATGAATCATCATAATCCAGTAGATCTCGCAAAAGGATTTCTTCTCTTTAAACTAGAGCTGTTTCAAAATGCTTCATCAGTGCCCATGTCTTAGTCGGAGATATATATATATTTGTATTACAACTTCTTAGTATTTTTTATTTGTGAGTATGACGGCCTTAGCGGCCGTATTGTCAACTTCTTAGTATATTGTTATAAACAATAGAATCAATATCGAGTACCAGGTATAACAACAAAAAATTGCTAAAATGTACTAAGCTTCAGTTGAAAAAAGAAACGCATACCTCAATAGAAAGGTTGAGACTTACTAACAAAGAAGTGTAACATGACTCTAGTTTGACATCTCTGCCCACGAGGGTGCGCCACGATTGACCATGCACGCCAGCATCGGCTCGTTACAAGTATGATCAATCGCGCATATCCCGCACGTACGGTTCGCACAGAAGCTGTCTAGATGCGTATACACGCGTAGCTGCTTCCTCACGCCACCTAAAGCCGATTCTCAGCTGGACTGCTCTGTGTGGCCAGCCAGCCAGTGTTGGAGTTCACGTCCGAGTGATCAGATCGCCGCGAGCGTTTTCGCGTGGTACGTCCATATAAAGTGATAATTGTGCTCACGGCACCAACGAAACGTGTCCATAATTGTGATAGTCGTGTGGTGCGATTCGACCAACAGGTTTCCATGTCTAGTATTCGAGTTTTGGGTTTGAAACGGCGACAACTTGCTTAACTTGTGTTCCAGCTCGTAGCGTAACACCGACGTGTGAATTGCTTTAAATCCTTGCTTGATAACATACTGGACAGTGTTTGACCAACGTGGCCGTCAATTTTAAGGGCAGGAAGAACGACACAATCTGATTTGGGCGAAATTTCCTTCGATCAAGCAGTAAAAGTGTGTTGAAAGTCATACCGTCGTATGGCTAAAAATAGGTTTGCATTGGTCGAGGAAAATGTTGTTTCGTAGGGTATAAAGCGTCACTGCTCAAACACTCAGACATGGGGTGCTGTAGGCAAGCTGTGTTCGAGCACGGGGATGCGTTTCACAAATATTTTCCTAAGGCAGCCGGCTACTATGATCATTTCGTGTGCATGTGCACTCATCTCGCTCAGGGTTAGTGTGTTAAGTGTACAAGCCCAGCCCAAGGCGAGCAGTGCCCGTGGCCACAAGTAAAGTCGGGCACCACCTGTCGCTTCATCAGCTGAGAGACATTGTTTATCCATTCAAAGTCGTCTGCCGTTCTTCCGGTTCTTTCGGGGTGGAAAAACTGCATCGCTTTGAAGCTCAGCGCAATATATCAGTGCAATGAAATAACTAGTTTTATTTCTTTTTATAGAGCTATTCTTCGCATGGATAACATTGCTGCTATTGCTAGTAGTATAAAATGTACACCTCGAGGGAGACACAGCCATCTTCGATCACCTCATAAAATGTCTATTACGAAGAGGAGATTAAATTGCTAACGTTGCTTCAACAACAATTTTAGTTCGGACTTTGTAGATTAATGACCAATTAGCTTACTGGGATACGTTTATCTCCTTCCCGTGCATTAATCGTGCTTGCCTGTGACTGACCCGTACTGTTCCGCCCTGCTTTGGAGCGGACAACCAGCCTTTGAAGAAAACAATACTGAGCGCTCCTCAAAAAATCTAGGTTATGACCGATTAACTACCGCTGGTCAATCGAAGGGTGCGTGCCCTGCACACATCGAGACATAAGGGTTGGGCAACGGCTTCACCCGAAACGGAAGTGGATAAATACGCCGGAGGGGCGCCGAAAAGATGGACTATTGTTGCCAGGGGTCCACGAGTGAAGAACACTACGAGAACTGTCTAACTAAGCAATCGTAAATTTAGTGACCACGAAGCGGAAGAATTGATTAGAAGATGGATGACGCTTTCTGTCGGCCGTGCGGAAGATAATAGAGCGTGAAATGCGTTTTCAATAGTGTAGTGTACATGAGATAAGCTGGTGGACGTTCCATACCTATGCGTGGAAGATAAGTTCAGTGTATCACTGGGCATGGTAGATAGAGACCCATACGTTTCGCTTAATTAAGTGTTTATTCACCGCATCGCATTGAGCCATTCCTCTTGAAATTGATTAAATATAAGCTACAGTAGGCCTGTTAAGTCGTACCAGGTTAATCAAGTCATGCAAAATGATTAAAAGCAGCATAGAGAATAACACTCCCCATCCGGGCGTGGGGCTGCTGGATGATTAAAGTGTAGGATATAACACATTTGTATGTGCCTTTTTTCGTTTTTCTTTTACTGAAGCGTGCACTTCGCACATGTGCGATGCATTGGTACGGAACATTGAGCTCCATTATCAACCTGGTTGCAAGCCGGGTCCGGCGAGCGCAAACAAACAAAAAAAGCGATACCATGCTTAGTTCCGGCTAAAGCAAACTGCTCCGATCAAGATCAATCGGTGCAATCGATGTAGCACGTCTGCACTCTACACCGGCAGCTATTGGCCATGACCATTTATGCATTGTTTTCCAACGTGTTTGTACTTATTTTCTGTTCTGCCCATTGAGCTTTTAACCCAAACACACGCACACAAAAAACATGTTCCAACTGTTTATACCACGTTCTAAACTGAGCGCGAGGGCGTGAATGTGTGATCGTGGATCATTAGGGAAATGAAGAATCCACGGTTCCGTTTTCGATGCAAATTTCGATTTATTAGAAGGGAGAATGATCAGCCTATATCTCGGTTTCAATGTGTTCGGTTTGCTTTTGCTTTTTCGCACAGAAAAATCCACCAGCGGCGACGAAGCGGAGCAGCCCCCATTGACGATGGAGAAAAAGGAGGAGCTGATGGCGAAGCTAACGCCCCTGCAGTACCACGTGACGCAGGAAGCCGGCACGGAACGGCCCTTCACCGGGAAGTACAACAAATTCTACGAGAAAGGCACCTACATCTGCGTCGTGTGCAGCCAGGAGCTGTTCAGCTCGGAGACGAAGTACGACTCGGGATGTGGTTGGCCGGCCTTTAACGATGTGCTCGATGCCGGCAAGGTGACGCTGCACAAAGACCCGAGCATTCCCGGTAAGTGCGCGGATCCGTGCACGGCGTGCCCCGGGAACAGATGATCGCGTGTGGCTGCCGCTGCTGCGTGCTCCGCTAGGCTATTAACTGGATTGGATGTTTTTTTTTTGTTCCTAGAATCAGTAGTTTAGCGAGTTTGGTTAGTTGTTGTGGTGTAGTAGAAGGAAAAAAACTGCGACTGCTCTTTCGATTCAGGGCTGTGCATTAGATCGGCAGTCTTACCATGATCTTTTTGTATACCATTCATTCTAACTTGATCGCGAGAGGGATACAACGCATGGATTGGTTATTTCCCTCAAGTGCTTGCTCTAAGTTTATTTTAGTTTATTCTACCAATAACTATTCCTAATCTTGCGCGTATGTTTTAATTTTTGGTATGAGTTTATTTTGTTTTCAGCCAAGCGGTATAGCATTTGAAGTGTTTCAAAACCACGGATAAAAAGTGTGAAAAGTGGTTGACAAACACTTGTTAATAATTTATACAATCGGCAGTATGTTTTATGCGACTAATTAGCAGTAAATAATGGTGCGTGCTTGCCGAGCCGTAATAGGATTACTTCGTAACTAACACAAGTGAAAATTAATGCGTGTTGTGCTAACATAAGCACAAGGAATGGTGTCCCTTATAACGGCTGCTATTAAATGACCGATTTCTTTTAAGTTTGCAATCCATCTGTTTTAACTTACTTACGGTGTTAGAACAATATTTAAATCCAAAAGCAACTTATTATCAATTCAATCAGACCGCCTGCCATGTAACTAATGTATGTACTACCTTTATTTAAGTTGTGTTAAAAAAAAGATACAGCCAGCCAGATTAAACCAGCTGGCCCAATCATTCGGTGGATTGGTGATTCGTTTCGTTACAAGATTATAAAAGACAATATCTCCTATCCCGGATAAATCCTACTCCTATGTGTTAATTCTGTTCTATCCTCTAACCTTGCAATCCTTTCCTATATGTGCTAATTTTAGTTTACCTTTCGATTCTGTATGTGAATTCTAATCTTTCATGTAACGCACCACACTCATTAACATATTTACACCTTCCGAACGACCATGCATATACCTTCCGATGAGCTATCGTCGATGGTTATCGCACCTTCTTCTAGCATACACTAGAGAGAAAATTACACCTGAAAAGAGCACCAAATAATCGGTCGTCGACGTTGACGAGTATCGCCTAAGGGTCTGTTTCGCCGTCCATCGTTTCACCGGCAAACAATCGTACATTACACAACTTGAGAAAAATGGCGAAAGAGAGAATTCGGTTTTGCATTCGCATCTGTCATCCTGCCACGGTTCGATCACGCTTCATTTGATGTCGTTTTTGTTGTTTCCATTGACGGCTCCATCACATTGTCTGCTGGTGTTACGCATATGATTGATTAAATTGTGTTTTGTTGCTTTTAAAATCCGGCACAATCGCTTGGCTTATTGCGATGTTCTTATTTCGTTCCTCATCATACAGAAGCTTCCGTACGCTTCCTACGTAAAGTTGATTTTTACCGTATTGGTTTGTTTCGATTTTGTTTATCATCATTTTGTATGTGTGTCACGCTTTCTGCGCAATGCTTGCTTTTTAAAATGCGTTTACAAGTAGATTAAATATTATTTTTAGATTGTGAGGGTTTTGATTTGTAAATCGCTTTTTAGATTTGGTTTCTATATTGGCCCACGCTGTTGTGGAACATCGTTTTAGCGTTGCTTACATTGCTCTGGTTTTGCTATGTCCGTGCGGAGACACTTCGAATACTTTCTTGTCGGCGCGCCAGCTTTTACCTGCGTCGGAAACAATCGGCCGCCATGTGAACGTTTCAGGTCAGAGGTGATGGTTCTAATAGTGTCTTTATTCTCTCTTCTCTTCCTTTTTCTCTCTTTCTCTTTATATATTTCGATACTCACTCACTTCTGCGAATCTGGTCTACAACATGTCTTCTGTTCTCATGAACGGCGAACACACGATTAATATGTCGACTTATTACATAAAAAAAATCATTTTCGCAAAAACTTACAACATCTTCATACACACCACACGCAAACGTCATTCGATGTATGCCGGTTTTTTTGGTTTTAACATTCGAATCATTTTCATTGGATTTTCTATCGTGTTTTATATTTTTTAATCCACTCTCTTGTTGAATTACGCGCTCTTTACACGATCGGAAAATCTCGTCTCAATTTATGTCATACTTATTTATTTTATGTCATACTTGTGTTGTCCTTGTCCGGTATTACATTCGTTTCGTTGGTTTTTTTATATTGTTTGTACCAAATGTTCGTTAAACGTACTACTTGCTTTCCTCTGTTCATCCCACTTTATTTTATTCAAATACCAACGACTCTCGATTCCCAACCCTTCCGACCTTTTTACGTTATTGTTTTTCTTTGTAACTAAACGAACACTGCCACCTTCCACGTTTCCCCTCGTGTTCCTTGAACGATCGCCGATACGGGCGTTCATATACGTAAATTTGATTCGATTTCATAAATATTTACGAAACACTACATTCCCACCTCCCGAATCCACCAAATCCAAATCACATCCACACCACAACTAAAAGGGGGCAATATCCTATTGTTAATCACACAACCAGGACGCGTGCGGACGGAGGTGCGGTGCTCGAAGTGTGCGGCGCACATGGGCCACGTGTTTGAGGATGGCCCGCCGCCGACCCGTAAACGGTACTGTATCAATTCGGCTTCGATCGAGTTCATGGCCGCCGGGTCTGAGCGAAAAGACGGTTCCAGTTAGATCGCATCCACCAACCGTGCGACGGTAATGCTTCCAGGACACCACGGAAAGGATTCTCGGCAAACTGGAAACTGGTGTAAGAACTCTGGACTGTTTTCTACGAGCTTTCGAAAGAGGTGTCAAGTGAAAATCCAAAGCGAATGAGAAAAAAGGATCGATGTGCCAGACGCGGATATGTGGAGAAAGCAACTACAATATCGTTCTTCAAAACGTGGGAGATGAGCGAAGGAGTATGCGATTGTACCGCTACAGTTTACATCAGATTATTTGATGGGACTTGTGCCTATTTAGAATGATATTTATTAAACGAACTAGACTATACTGACTAACAATCCCAGTCGCTCTGTTTTGTTTATAATTTGTTAGCTGCTCTTTAGGCGGAACGTTTCTGTATGTTTTATTCATTTCCTTTCCTTTCGAGCTGGATTTTTGTGTCATTCTTGCGCCACTAACGTTTTAGTCAGAAACTTGCGTACGGCTAGTGCAAGAACCAACGACGGGAGAAACTTAAAAGGGCCGGAGCGAAGAGAGCTGTAATGGATGAAAAATATAAAACAGAAGACGTTTTGCAACATAAATAAAATGTTTGTTGATTCGTTGAAAGGTCAAAGAAATTGGTTGAAAAAAATAAGAAAAAAACGTGCGCGAATGCTGGCCAACGATCAAATTATTTTCAAACAGTATCACAGAGTGAAGTTTATCGATTCACAACCAGTAATCAACCGGGTAATGTAAACAGCATCGGCAACGAGAACTGTCAACTCGGGAAAAAACCCCGCAAAATCGTTCAAACAACGGATTCCGAGAGTGAAGCAAGCGTCCATCCTCTGATGCCGTCGGAGGATCGTTTTTGTGTAATTGTGTGTTTTTCTGTCCCACTGCCGTGAAAACTCTGTAGCCCGTTGCCGCCATGAACGAAACTCGTAAAAGAAACCACCAATCGAACGTTTCGGCTAGTGGAACGCTTGCAAAGCGACATCGTGCCGATGAAGGCCACAATAACAATGCAACGGCCAGCGTAAGTTTGGAAGATTGGTTTGTTGAACTTACTCCACTGTCAGCGTGCTCAATGCTCCTTGCTTTCCGTAGGGCTCAGTTGGTACATCGTCCAGTCAGGATAGTACACCGGAAATTATACGCAACGGCAAGGTGTTGAAGATGGTGCTAAAGAACTTCATGTGCCATCGGCATCTAGCGGTCGAATTCAACAAGCGTGCCAACCTGCTGGTCGGAAAGAATGGGAGCGGAAAGAGCGCCATTTTGGCGGCCATGACCATAGGGCTCGGGTGCAACGCCGGCCAGACGAACCGCTGCAACAGCCTGAAGGACCTCATCAAGCACGGTGAAGCGCAGGCCGTGATCGAGATCCATCTCGAGAACGCTAGCTTCGACGCGTACGAGAAGGAACGGTACGGCAGGCGCATCATTTGCGAGCGCATGATAAGCGCATCCAGCGGTGGGTCGTACAAGCTGAAGAGCGAGTACGGGCAGGTCGTGTCGACGAGCCGTGCCGAGCTGCAGAAGATACTGCTCGCGTTCAACATCCAGGTGGACAACCCGATCTGTGTGCTGAATCAGGATCTGGCCCGCTCGCTGCTGAAAGACTCGGACGAAGGCAAACAGTACACGTTCTTCACGAAGGCGACACAGATCGATTCCATCAAGCAGAAGCTGAACGAATGCGTCACGATCGCCGAGCAGGCGCGCAATGTGCTGCTGGTGAAGGAACAGAGCGTGCAGTATCTGACGGGCGAGATCGAGGTGCTGGAGGAGAAGCAGCACAATCTCGAGTCGGCGGGACAGTTGGCCGAGGTGTTGCAGGAGCTGCAGACGCACCTCGGCTGGCGTACCGTGCTCGATCAGGAGCAGCAGTTGGCCGCGGTGGATGCCGAGTTGAAGAAGATACGAGCGTCGATCGAGGAGCAGGAGCACCGTATTAGCAATCGGCAGTCGCTCGTCGCCGATACGGAGCGTACGATTCAGGGCCACCGGGCAGATATTGAGGGTAAGAAGACGGAGTACGTGGCGCTGAAGGAAACGTACGCGGCCGTACGTCGGACGCTGCAGGAAACACAGACAAAGCAGGCGGACATCGAGCGGTTGGTGCGGAAAAACACGGATCGCGTTGCCCGGCTAGTGGAGGAGATTCGGGAGCTCAATCAAGCGATAGAAGAACGTAGCAAGGAGTAAGTACCTGGAAATATTGTTTTTTTTTTTTGTAAATGACATTCGCCGAATTATTAATTGCTTGAAAAATGCTATGTTTCTTTATCTGTACTTTGTTACGCCTTGTTTCTTCGCATTAATTCTCTTTAAATGACCTTTCAGAGACATACGATAGTGTACAATTATTATTCATCCAATATTATTTTCTTTTTTTTTCACATCCCGCAGCGGGTTGAGTCAGGTAGAGCAGGAAAAGCAAAAAGTGGAAAGGGAGAAGGCACAGCTCGTCGGACGCAAGGAGGAACTATCGCCAATGATCGCGAACGCTCAGCGCGACGTGGAGATGATGTACAACACAATGACACAGCTGAAGGATGCCCGGGAAGAGAAACATCACACCCGGCTAGCGAAGCAGAATGAGGCGTCGCGCATCGACCGCCAGCTGGAGCAGTTTGCGACGGCCCCGCGTAGCAAGCTGGCCGTGTACGGTGCGACCATGCCGGACCTGGACGCCCGCATCCGGCAGCTGCACAAGCAGGGCAAGTTTTCCGAGTTGCCGCGCGGCCCGCTCGGCCAGTACATCGAGGTGCGGGACAAAAAGTGGAACGGTATCGTCGAGACCGCCCTCGGCAGTTGCCTGTCGGCGTTCTACGTGTCCACGCAGGAAGACTGGAGTACGCTCGACGGGTTGCTGAAGCGTGAATTTCCCGATCTGCGCAATCGCACCATCTACACCGGGCGTTTCGTGAAGGAGCTGTACGACGTGCAGCAGGGTTGCGTGCAGGAGCAGGACGGTACGCATCTACTGATGAACCTGATCAAGGTGAAGGATCCGGTCGTGATGAACCGGCTGATCGACAGCGCGTCCATCGACACGATCCTGGTGACCGAGCACCAGAACGTGGCGATTCAGCTGACGAGCGAGATCGAGAACGTGCCGCACCATCTGAGCAAGGTGATCGTGGCCGAACCGTGCTCGGAGTTTTATCCTCAGCCAAAGTATCGGTCGTACGGGTTACAGCAGCGGCCGCCGCGTTACCTGCAGGTGAGCATGGACGAGCTGAAGCGCCAGACGCAGCAGCGCAAGGAGCAGCTGCAGCGTGAGCTGGTCGATCTGGGTCGGGCCTGCGACGAAGACAATGACCGGCTGAAGGAGCGCTCGCGTGCGCTACAGCAACGGCAGGAGCAGCTGAAGCGGCTTCAGCAGGAGGCACTGACGGTCGAGCAGCGCATCCAGCAGCTGTCCACCGTGACGTTCGTGGAGGAAACGGAGGAGGCAACGCTGCGCGCCGAGCTAGAACAGTGTAGCACGACCCACAGTCAGCTGGCGGAAAGCATCGAGCAGGACCAGGCGCGGATGGAATCGATTCGCGAGACGGTGCAGTCGCAGGCACGGACCGTGAAGGAGCACAAGGACGCGATGGCAGCGATAGAGGCCGAGATTGCCCGCATTCAGGGCCTTATCGACGAGGAGCACCAGAAGCGGCACGAGCTGCAAACCAACCACAAGGTGAAGAGCCAGGCGGTCGAGCGGGCGAAGGAAACGATGCGCGAACGGACCGAGACACGGGTGGCACTGAGCGCGACGATAGAGCAAGCCCGCCGGGCAGCGCTCGCAAAGGGTGATCGTCCCGGTGACGAGCAAACCATCGAAAGCGTGGAGATGTTGAAGCGAAAAATCCACTCCACCGAGAAGCGCATTAGGTAAGAATGATGGTAAATTGGGCTAGCACTTTAGGAATTATTCATACTTCTGGGTACTATAGTTACGATTGGAATGTTTTGCAAAGCGAAGAGCGAAACATACCTTTCCTCAGTGCAATGCTGTACTTATATACTTCTTAGTTACACATTCCAATCTCAAACTTAATTAATTGCGACTTCTTGCGGTTGCGATGGGTACTGATCACTGTTGTCCTTCTGGCTATACCTTCACCCGCTAACAGACAGGTGAACGCAACGCAGGAGAAGCTGGAGGACGTAACGGCGGAGCTGGAGGATAAGGCGCGGGAACGGGAGGACACGGTCCGGTACTCTACGGCGCTCCGTAACATCACGACGCTGATGAACAACACGCGCAAGTCCCGGTTCGCCTACCTGTACAAACTCACCTCGCATATGTCGCTGCGCGTAAAGCACAAGTTTAAGGTAAGGTTTGGTGTAGGATCAGAAAAAGTACCCCGTCAATACATTCGCATCGCGTCCCCGCAGAGCATCATGCAGATCCGGAACTATGTCGGCTCGATACGGATCGATCGGGAGCACGGGAAGCTGGCTCTGTCGGTGGTGCCACGCGACAGCAACATCCAGAACGCCGTCTCCACGACGAAATCGCTGTCGGGCGGCGAGCGCTCGTACGCCACGGTGGCGTTCCTGATTTCGCTTTGGTCCTGCGTCGACACGCCGTTCTTTTTCCTGGACGAGTACGACGTGTTCACCGACCAGGTCAACCGGCACACGATGACGCGGCTGCTGCTGAACGAGGCGAACAAGAAACCGGACCGGCAGTTCTGCTTCCTGACGCCGCAGGACATGAGCGAGGTGCAGGCGACGGCCGATCTCACCATACACCGGTAAGGTCGGGGTGTATCGGAAGTTTTCTGAAGTTTTAATGGGTTTGTTATTTTGATCTTTTGATTGTTTCAGAATGGAAGATCCACAACGATGCTGATCGCAGGAGTATGAGGAGAATCTGGATACCGGGAGGCGTACGTTAGGGAGTTATTTGTAGAACCGTAATGCTTGAGAAGCTAAGAGTTACCCAATGTTAAAACCGAATCACAGCTTCAAGCTCTACAACTCCACGAGCGACTATGCGAGTGACATGTGCCTAGGTTTGTGCTGGTTATAGCTGGTTGGCTTTCTCGCACCTATTCTACCTACAGCATCCGCCGATAGGTGTCCTTCTATTATTATGTGCCTCTTGGGAAGTATACCACCATGAGAAGAAAGTAGGCAGTATCATGACACGTACACCACGTAGAACGTATTTTTGTTAGTAAGTACACGAGTTGTTTACTTCGAAGATATAATATCCCGACCAGTGATTGCGACCTGGAATAAAACAAATCGGTACCAATGGCGCGTACAGTAATATCTTGACGATGGTAATGGTCGAAGGAAACGAATATTCATTTCGGGTAAGTGACTACGTAGTGGGGGCTGTCTTATGGTCCGGTGCAAGCAGGCGCCAGGTCGTACACACCACAGGTTTTGAGGGTTCGAATCTAAATGAAAGCCAGACATGCCTGGCCTAGACCTACGGAGAAAAAGGAGAAGTACATGTGCATAGGAGAGGATACGCAGATCAAAGGAGGATTAAATCGCGTCATGTCGTATAAAATGTTTTTTCTTTATTTGTTTGCCTTGTGTGGTTTCATGCTCCTCTCTCTCTCTCTCTCTCTCTCTCTCTCTCTCTCTCTCTCTCTCTCTCTCTCTT